>ML778207.1:125205-138653 GCA_009831015.1 Picea engelmannii
CTTTATGAGTCTCCTTTTGGAAGTAGGGTTTCTTCCTTCCTCCTTTGGTGTGAGTAGCTAGGGCTTGATCATCATCCTTAGCTAGTAACGCTTCCCGATTCGCTACTCTTGTTTCTTCTTGGATGCATTCTTCCCATAGATTGTCAAACTTCAGTTTCTCCTTTCTGGCACATATCGTCTGGATGAAGGCATCCCAAGGTCTTGTGAGACCATTTAGGGCCGTCATTATGAGTTCGTCTTCGTCTATGGTATCTCCAATAGCTTCTAGCTGTTCTTTGAATTCTGAGATTCTGGAGAAGTATTCCTGAATCATTTCTCCTTTCTACATCCTTGTATTCTTCAGTTGAGTTCTAAGATTCATCTTCCAGTTGATGTTCTTTCCTTCATATAGTCTGGTCAAGGCATCAAACATTTCTTTTGGGGTGTTCTTAGATGACACATAAGGAATCAGATGGTCTTTGATTGAATCTACAATGATTCTTTTGGCCCTTATTGTGTCCTTTTGATGCTTTGCCTTTTTAGCAGCATCGTCGGGTTCCGGTAATTCTTCTTTGACGAATCTTGCTAGGTCATTCTCTTCAAGAATGAGGCCAATCCTACACTTCCAGGCACAGAAGTTTTCCACTCCTTCTAACTTGTCAACAAGCTTAATGCTCGCAGACATCTTTACCTAGAGCTAGGAAAATGACCGAAAAATGAAAGTGCTCAAAATAAAAAACTGAACTTACTAGGAGATGCGCTTGGCTGAGGCGAGCTGCTTGGTGTGTTTGGATTTGAGAAAATCCAACTTTTGCTCCTTCAAATCTGATCTGCGGATTTCTGGATTGGTGCTTCTGGTACCTCTGGTACTTTGGTACTTCTGGTACTGGTTTTTTGGTACTTCTGATACTTTGTGAAACTAGGGTTTCACTTTCCGGGAGATGCAGCCACTGAAAAGGTGCGCTGATGATGCCAAATTGATCCTTAGGGGAGGGCGCAACTTTCTAGATAGTTTTAGGGCTGAAAAGCTTCAGTTTTGAAAAACCCTAATTTGCAAGTACGACAACAGTGACGTTTTTCTCTTGCGAAAGATGCTTCCTTCAGCTTGGCTCTGATACCATGTTAATGTTTAAGCCATTATTATAGATGTTTGTATTTCATTAGATAACAATAGCATAATCCAAGATCACTGAGAAATACACAATCACAAGAGACACAACATTTATCCTGGGAAACCCTCTAGGGGAAGAAAACCCAGCAAAACTTCCTTAATATAGATAGCCAATACAATGCCAAGAGATCTCTTATGCTAATACAGAAAGGCCTCTCCTAGATATGTGCCACTCTCTCTCTCCTTTGCCGGTAACAAATCAGAACTTGTCTCTCAAACTGAGCAAGTGAGTTGTGTCTAAGTGAGGCGCTAACCTCCTTTATTTATACAAGTCTGTCATGTGTGAAGTGTCTCTTCACTGGCAGGGCCAACTTCTCAAACTGGGTGGGTAAACCCACCTTTATTATATTTCTGGGTCTCTTTAATAACTGCTGGGGCTGACTTCTTATTCTGCCTATTACAATTGTCTTTTGACCAATCCGCAAAAGGGGATTTGGTCCTTTTACAATAACGGACATGATCAATCCACAATGGGGATTGATCCTATGAATAATATATGAATAATAATAAGAATACTCTTTGCAGTTACATTATTTCAACAAAAAGATTCACAAAATTCCCTACCCTGATCTCCTTGAGAAATAAAACCACGCAACAGTATTTTATGTCTTATTTCAATAAATTAACAATCCCAAAGAAAAATCCTTGTAAACCTAACTTCCAGTTCTCTAAAAAATTTACCTTAAACTTTGCAACTAGTGACATGTGGCCATTGTTTTGAAGACTAACTTACAAATGTGTATCCTTGATGTTAAGCTCTTTCATGAAATGGAACTCCAAGAACTTTCCACATTCAAGTACACGAATATAAATGTAAAGAACATAAAATAATGAAGATGCACACAAAATAATGAAGATGCAGTGCCATGTTGGCCTTCAAAGCTCAACATTCCTCAACAACAATGGACAACACAATGTAGAGCTTGTGTTCCATGACCTAGATTCAATGATGAATTGTGTTGGACTATTTCATTGGAGTTGGTGTTCAAAGAAGAAACAAAGTATTCATCATGGGTGTTGACTTTCACAAGTGTTTTGTTGAGGGCGCTAAGAATATTGCTTGTGGGTGTAACTTGTGAATGTTTCGTGACCTCTATATCGAGTTTTGCAAATAGGACAAAAATTGTTTTATGTACTGATCATCTAGGCGTTGTTGGCTTGTTCTTGCCCATAGGCTCGTTTTTCTTTGTCTCCATTCCGTTGTTTCCATCTTTTATGCATTGAGCTATCATCCCCAAGCTTTCCTTGCTTAGGTGTTTGCATTCTAGGTACCACATGAACTTCTTGAGCCTATAAGTGGCGAGGGAGAGGTGTCTTTTCTTAGTTGAGGGGCTAGTAGAGAAAGGGTCATGGTTGTGGTTTACCTTGATATGTAGCAAGGATAGGGTAGATAGAACAAGAGCAAGGTTGGAGGGCAAGTAGGATGCATTGAGAAGAAGAACATGAGTCCACAAAAGAAGCAACTTGGGGATGAGAGAAAGAAGGGAGAAGGGGGTTTAGTAGGGACTAGGATCCATGCCCATGGATTCTCAGGTGTGTGGGTGATTTGCAATTAGTGGAGGCAAAATACCCATGGAAATGCCAGAGCTCATAGGTTTGTGCACATTAATGCTAATGAGACTAGAGGAATTAGGGAATAAGGTTGGGGAAGGAGGGTTGAGAGAATGCATAAATAGGCTTTGGGGTAATTAATTAAGAGGAAGCCAACCATTAATGAGGGTTATGATGGTGCTTAACATCATCATTAAGCAATGCCTTTATCCTCATGCAAAGGTCGTCATTAACCCTGGGTGGGTGGTTAGGGTGAAAGATGCGATAGCTCTTGAAGTTATCTACTGCCATGTTGGCAAGAAAGTTATTAGACTTGTTGAGCTTCCTTGGTACATGAGTTAAGGTGATCCCATGGAATTGTAGTGTATGGGTCTTGGTTCATTTATTCATTGTTTGTAGTGCCTAACACGTTTCATCCTTACCCGATTGATTTCTAAGGGTATTGATGATGATTTTAGTGTCTCCCTTGATCTCTAGCTGCTAAATGCCCAAGTCCCTTACGGGGTGAAGTCCCTGCACTATTGATTTGATCTCTCTTTAGTGGTTAGACTTGATGACACTGTATGCCAAATATGATCTAACTATGTGCTCTTGGTTGTCTCTAATGTATGTCCCTTTCCTATTGATGACTCCAGGAGGAGCGACTGAGTAGCCTATACTGGTTCCCGTAGGCTATAGTCGGAAGAAAAGGGAATAAAAGGATTATTTAATGTCATTTACCGGGAAAGCCTAAGTTGAAAGTGACATAAGTAATAAAAGAAGCAAAAAAGGTGTTTTAAGTGATTCTTAAATCAAAACTTAGGGAAAATTCACTTAATGAATGAAGGGAATGAGAAATTAGATGAGGGATATAAAAGGGGAAAAGTCAATTTAGTTCCTTATTATGCAGATTATGAATTGGAAATGAGAACCCAGAGAGGAATCATGCGACCTTGTTTTGTGGATTTCTGGATGAAACCACCACCATTGACAGAGTTCGGTGTTGAGAGACACACCCTAGTCCATCGGGAGGACCACACAGGTTCTTCATTGAGCTACAGGTTCAGGCTATAGCAGAAGAGAGATCCAAAACAAGTTAGTGCGTAGATATTCTAGTTGCAACGTGAGGTTTAGGGGAGAATTTATCAGCAGTTAGGGGTCACTTGGCCCAACCAGGCAGGGAAAGCCAAATTGCTTTGACCCATTTGAGAGGAGGCTAAGGCCCTTCCAGTGAGACAAATCTCACGATTTTCTGATGGGTAAAACACCCAAATCGTGCCAGTTCATTAGTTTTTAGTGCCTGGGGGTTCCGACATCCATCTGAGGTTTCGACCGTGCAACAGAGGGCCAGCTTCCCATCTTTAAGGTAGGGGGAGTGCGCTAGGGAGCAAAGCGACCCATCTGAGACAGATCTCAACCCGTTTCGACAAGTATTTCCACCAGGGTGAACTTTCCAGTCTTCTGCAACAGTTTTGCAACACATTTTTGGTTGCATGCAACGTTTCCTTCCGTGCATGCAGTGGATCTACCTTGCAGATCTCAGATCCATCCATATATCGTCGTTATTGAAACGTTTTGAAACTTAGCTAGAAACCCCATCGCATCAGATCTGTAGTCACAAATGCCAGAGTTAGCAGTTGATATCCCGATCCGAGGATCTAGGGATATTACAGTGGTATTAGAGCCTTATTCCTGCCAGCCTGTGAAGAAGCGCTTGACTCATGACCCCATGATTCCAGGAACATGTGATGAATACCCAAAGCGCAAAGGTCACATTGGGGACGAGTACATTCAGTAACGTAGGGGTCATAGTTGAGACAAAAGCATGAGACACTGCATTCCCTTCCATATCCATTCAGATATACAGCTAGAGACAAAGGACATAGAAAAGATCATATCAGTTTAGGGACAGAGGCCAAAATAGAAAGTAAGATGGGTGATAGACATGATATTCCAGAGGGCAAGGAGAAAGGCCCAGAGGACCCTTACGACAGTACCCAGGCTATGTTGAATGATCTCGCCAGAGGGAAACAGGACATGATGAACGCCATAACACAGATGGAAATCAGTGCATAGCTGATCCAAAACAATGTGGGCATGATTGGTGCAAACATAGTAGGTGGAGCTAGTGGTTCTATGGGACACCAGGGAGGTGGAGCCAGTGGGAACCCAACAGGGTCGAGTGGACAACAGACACCCACTCACACCTATATCTCAGTGGGGAAAATTCCTAGACTGTTCTTTCCGCAGTTCCCAGGGGAACAACAGATTGGACATCCAGGACAAGGGCAGCAGATGGGACAGGTCTTGTTATCGCCATTTTATGGGATAACTAAGGAGATCATGTCTCGAGGCCCTCAGGTTACAGATATGGAGTGTCGAGAGACCACATGACTAACAGTGTCGACTTGCACATATGGAAGCCCGCTCTATGACAACAGTTTGGATCCATTATCAGCGCATCCACCACACCAACTAGCTTCTGGAAGACACATGGGTCTTGCTCCATGCAATGCAAGTAAGGTATTGTGGCAGGTAATCACCCTAATATTTGAGGCATTTAAGCATGTTGTATTGAAGATGCTTTTTATTATAGAATGCCTGCTTGGACATTGTGCTTTTGACCCTCTTTCACCTTGGTGAGTGTCATAGATTTCCTAGTAAGTGGCCAAATTTTGGGGAAGGGTTGCAACTGGGGGTACCTTGAGAGGTTATCATACATTCTCGACCATACTTATCACTTTCCGCTCATTACACTCCCATCATATTGCCCTCTTCTAGGCCCTTTGACTTTAGTGACCCAAGAAGGGCATGTACCTCATTTCATGGGAAGAACGGGCCGAAGGCCCAGGGGGATGGTTGCGGGCAAAAGATACGAGCCTAAAATATAAACCTTCTAGATGCTTGCCTAGACAGGTCTTGAGAACGATGAACAACTTCTCTTAAAAAAATTGAAGACCTGCAAAATATCAAACACATAATAAATATCTCGCTTGAATGTACGACTAACACAAGTGCGTTATAACGCTTTACATGGTTACCCCTATGGCACTTTGTGGATCTCTTCTTTCAAGTGACATTGTGTTACTGGCCCCCAAGCCAATCGATTCACTATTGGGAGTGCACATGTGTTTGGATCATTAATTAATTAATAAATGGCAATAAATGGGCTTGGAAAAAGGTTATATTGAGGAAGAAGGTGCAACACACCCCCTACAAAGGAACCCATAAATGAGATAATACGAGCCCTTGTATGTCATGAAACTCATTGACCTATGAAGTGTAAACCCCTATCCACCTCATCATCCACTACATGACCTTGAAGGGGCATCGTTGGGAGCATCCCCTACTTGAGGGTTTTGGTTTACCCAATAGGACTTTTATGACACCCCTCCCATACCTAAACTTGGTCAATTGTATAGGGTCTTTGAGCACTTGTTTAATTTGATGAGGTAGTTTTGATGCACATGTTTAGGTGCCTTGTTTATTAGCTGTGGTTTTCACTTGCCATGATATTTTGACTTGAGATCCTTGGAGGGTGTACCTATTTGTTTTGCAGGACCTTGTTTGGTGGGCAGTTTTGGAGGAACAACCCTAGCTTGGGCTTCCATGGGGCTTGAAGGCCACAGGTTGGATGCCAAGGGTCCACATGCTGGATCATGATGACTTGCCTTTGGAGGCCTAGAAGACACCTTTGAAGACATGACCTAGCTCTCACATGCCAAACGATTTTCCTAGGAGGGGAAAAACATCACTTCTTGAGGCTTGACGTCATCTATGGCTAGGGTTTGGTGGTGATGGAGGTATTGCTCATTGACACATAGCACGTTTTGAATGAAGAAGGATTTCAACCATGAAGAAGAGGCTTGGGTGGATGACAAGTGGCCTTTGGAGGCCTAGCCATGCTTCCCCAACTTCAATGACTTTCTCCAAGTGTCAAAACATCTCCCTAAAGGGTTGACGTCACCTTATTTTAGGGTTTCTAATGTGCAAAAAGTGTAAATTAAATATTATTGTTTAGTTTAAGGGGTAAGATCAGGGTTGTTGACCCCTTATCTTATGTTTTATCCTAACTAAATGGACAAACTATGTTTTAAACCTTTTGTATAAATAGAGATCATGTGAAATCTCATTTGATAACATAACTCTCCCATTGTGAGAAGTATTTGGCTGAAATTTGCAGCCTCCTTGGGCAACCTTCTCTCTCTTGTGCTCTTATCTTGGTTTCTTTATGCTATTGGTGGAAGAAGTAGTGCGCTACCCTTCTTGAAGTTTTTCTTTGGCATGTGTGGTGGATTTATCTTGGTAAGAGGAGGTTTATCTTGTCATTTCTTGAAGCTAGGCAAGGATTTATATTGTTGATGCTTCATTGCTTAGTCACAAGTTTGATTTGCTAGATTTCTTGGGGAGTATAAGAATTTACAATCCCACCGTTATCTATCATTTTGTCTAGAAGTTATTTGTTGCACAAGGTTTTACTAGGAGAAGTAAAAGGGCTTACACCCTCCTGGTATCTCCTAGCTTAGCATTTGCTTTCCTTGGGGAGTAAGAGGGTTTACACCCCCAAAGAGATAGCATTGTTTAGCTCTTTATCTACTTGACTCCATAACCCAATAGCTAAAGGCACTAGTAATATTGCATTAGAGAAATAAAATATTGCATTGGTTGACCTGAAATTTTATAATTTGAAGGTTTTCTAAGTTGGAATCAATTCTTTTCTCTATAAGCTTGATTGAGCCACTAGGGCATCATCTTTGCCTAGGTACTTCTTGCTGCTGTTATAAAATTTCATCTACAACCATTAGGGCTGCAGAAACCCTAACACTTTGTTATTTATAGCTTGCTTTTCAACTGTCAAAATTTGCCAAGAGTTTGTCACACTTATCTACTTGGTCTAGCGCAACTTTTGGGTGGATTCTTTGTGAGTTTTGGTGGTTGGATTTACTGCTGTAACAACTAGTTTTATACGGCTATAAGGCTACAAAATATCTCTGCAAACACTTTTTGTTAAAGCCTTGTTTTATTGCAAAAGTCTTGTGCTTTCATTCTTGAATATCACTAGTGTTTATCTAACTTATCTCTGACATCTTTCATTGGAATTTTAGCAATTGTTTGACAACTTTAATACTTATTCCTTTGCTGATATACATTGTTGTTTACTGCTGCAATTAGGGATAGCAAGCTTAACTTGCTTGTCCACCTAACATTATACATATATGCTTGGCTTGTTCTTGTGTCTTGGGCAGGTACAACATTCTTTGCAGTTGTTCTTATCTCTTTGCAACCATTGGATACCACTTAGACCCTTTCCCAAGCCTTTTCCGCATCTTCTACCTTGACCTATAGGGGGACCTTCCTTCATCACTTCACTTTTCATCTCATTCCCCCTAGGGTCACCGAAATTCTCCCCTTGAGGTGATTCTATCATTTCTAAGGTGGCAGTGGGTAGGTGTTCTCAAATTTTTCACCATTTGGTGGTTTGGTCGGGTTTTTCCCAACCTACAACTTGTGCAATAACAGGTCGGACAGGGGCAAGCAGGCCAGAGAAATCTGTTTGTAGAGTACAAGAGAGACTACTTGGCATTGGGGCCAAAATTCCACGCCAACATGAGCTTATGGACTACTGATCGATCAAATATCGAAACAGGCCCAAGGAGGCACAAAGGGCTAACATGCAGTTGCAAAACATGGATTTTATCAAGAAAGTGGGGAAACTGACCATTCCCTCTTTCGATGGTTCTGCTAAATGTTCAACTCAGGCATGGGTGCAAAAGCTTGACACATACTTCAAGCTTAATCAGATGACAGAATCAGAGGTGATAAGCTTCGCTACATTACACTTGGAGGGGGAAGCCCATGAGTGGTGGTATCACGGATTAGTGACTTTGGGTCACAATCGCATCACATCCTACCTGGAGTTCATTGAGAGACTGATGGAGAGGTTTGATTGGAGGGATCCAAAGCTCCACTTCAGAGATTTGACACAACTACGACAGACCGGATCAATTGAGTCCTTCATTACAGAGTTCCAGAGAAAGGTTGTAGCCGTGACTAATATTTCTGAGCATAGATTAGTGATGCTCTTTACTGAAGGGTTGATCGAACCATTGAGAGGCTGGGTGAAAGCCTTCAAACCTCACAATCTTCAGGACGCCATTATGAAATATCCCAGATCCTTCAGATCTGGATATTTACTGTTGATATTGGTGATCTAACTACAGATCTGCTGCGCTGTGGTTTTTGACTGAGTTTTTGGAAAGGTTTCTGGATGCGTTTTTGTTGTGTTTATATGTTTTATACCATGCATGCGATTGTTTTAGAACCAAGAACAACTCAATAGCTTTATCAAATAAAATAACAAGAATTACAATATAGCATGCGGAAAATAATGAAATAACATTAGCTAGATCTTGTAGAGAATGACCTTAGCTGGAATACAATGCAAAACACTAATTAAATTACCTGTAACAATACATATAGGCAGATCTATGGTCAGCACGGAAGATCCACTGCATGCGTGGTTGGATTTGTTGCATGCAACCGAAAATACCTCGACAACTACTGCCAAAGACTGGAAATCTCGCCCTGGTGGCTAGACTTGTTGGATCGGCCTGAAAACTGTCTCAGAATGGTCGCCCTGTTGCCTAGTACACTTTCCCTATCTGCTGCTTATAGATCTGACCCTCTGTTGATCTATTAGAACCTCAGATGGATTCCCTCAACCCCTGCGCACTTCCCTCAGCTGGATATCATGATTTTGATGTTTTACCCGGCGGAATACTATGATAACTGTCTCAATGGAAGCACCTAAGTCTTCTCTCCACTGGGTCAGAAGGATTCTACCTCATTTGCCCGAGTTGGGCCTAGCGACCCCAATTTGTGCCCTCAAACTCCACGCGCCTCCCTGGTGAAGTGCACATTAGTTTGCTCTGTGCCTGTAAGTTGCTGTAGAATGAAGATGAAGCTCTATGAAGCAATGGAATGGTACTTTCGACGGCTAGGGTGTGTCTCTCAACATCGAAACCTGTCTCGGGTGGTGGTTTCCTCCTGAAATCCACAAAACAATAGAAGGTCGACCCCTCCTCTCTGAAACCTGTTTTCCAATTCACAAATCAACATAATGACCAATTAGGTCGACTTTTCTCCCTTTATACCTCCTCTTGTCTAATTCTCCGTTCACTTAATTAAATGACTTTTCTCCTAAGTTATGATTTAATGTTCACTTAAGTCATTTAAACCCTCTTTTTGTTCTAATTAGACGTTGACTTTACCACTTAAGTGACTTTTTCCCTAAGTATCACCTCAATAATTAATTAAGTCTCTTAAACCTCCTTTTTCCTCCTTAATGTCACTTTCAGGTTAGACTTTGGTGAATGACATTAGTTAGAGATGTTATTCCCGTTTTTGTCTCGACTATAGTCTACGAGAACATATAGACTACTAAGTCTCTCCCTGTAGAACCCATCACTAGGAAAGGGATATTACAGTCCTGCCTTCCCGAGATTGCTTGTCCTCAAGCAACATCAAACCTGGGTGTTGTAGAATCTGCCCCCCCTCCCAAGTAGCATCCTCCACTGGAAGTCCCCTCCACTTGACAAGGCACTCCCTGATAACCCTGCTCCTCAACCTACTCTCCTTGTGCTCTAGTACCTCCTCTGGTACCAACTCCAACTGACCCTCCTCGTCTAATGCTGGAAACTCCTCTGAAGTAGTAATCTGTTGTCCCACTGCCTTCTTAAGGCAAGAAACGTGGAACACATTGTGTATCTTGCTATGCTTTGGTAACTCAAACTCGTACTCCACCTCACTAACCCTCCTGATGATCTTGAAGGGCCCATAAAACCTGGGTTTTAATTTTTCTGCACCGCTCTTCTTAAGAGAGGACTGTTTGTATGGATGTAGTCGCAGAAATACCAAATCCCCCACCTCAAAGCTGCGCTCAACTCTCTGGCGATCTACGTACATTTTCTATTGGTTCTGTGCTGCCTGCAAATTCTCCTTAAAAGTTTTGAGGATGTTCTGGCTTTCCTCTATCCATTCCTTGGCTCCAGGAGCCCTGCTCTCTCCAAATATTGTCTCCAAAAATGATTGTGCGTCATACCCATATAGAGCTCTGAATGGTGTCATCCTGGTGGATATGTGATATGTTGTGTTATAGCAATACTCACCCATATGAAGCCATTTTACCCACGTACGTTGTAGTCCCCATACATAGTTCCGCAGATACCCCTCCACCCATTTGTTGACGATCTTTGTTCGTCCATTGGTATGTGGATGGTAACTGGTACTCGTAGCCAACTCTGTGCCCACTAACCTGAATAGTTCTTGCCAAAATGCACTAATAAACTGCCCATCCCTGTCACTGACTATATGCTTGGGTAGCCCGTGCAACTTGAAGACCTCTCTGAAAAATAGCTCTGTCACCTGCACGCCCTTGTAGCTTGTCGGTATCGCGAAGAAATGTGGGAACTTGGTCAATCTGTCTACCACCACAAAAATACAGTCCCTACCTTGCACCCTAGGTAGTCTTGTGATGAAATCCATGGAAATGCTCTCCCATTTCTACTCCGGAATGGGTAGAGGTTGAAGTAATCTAGCAGGGTGTGTCTGCTCAAACTTGTTCTGCTGACAAGTCACAGTCCCGGATGTGTCTCAGTACATCATCTTTGAGACCCTTCCATGAGAATCTCTCTCTGATCTGCCTGTATGTCTTGAAGCACCCTTGATGCCTGGCTAAGGGGGAATCATGACATGCCTTCAGAATCTTTTCCTTCACGGTAGATTCTGGAACTAAGTAGATCCTGTCCTTGTAGAAAATGACGTCATCTAGTAGCCGGTATCTGTCATTTACCACTTGCCCATCCATAGCCTCACAGGCGAATCTGTTCTTTGAGTATTCCACCAACAAGTGTGCCTTCCAATCTGTGAATAAGTCCATCATCGAACAACTCGCTGGTCTCTTGGACAAGGAATCTGCTACGACATTCCTTTTGCTTTAACATACTTGATTTCAAAGTCCAAGGCTTGGACCTTCGAAACCCATTTCTGCTGCCTCCCACTGAGGTCCTTCTGATCCAAGAAATATTTCAGACTGTTGTGATATGTCTTCACCACAAATCTGCTGCCTACCAAATATTGTTTGAATTTCATGAGTGCGTGCATGATGGATGGCATCTCTTTGTCGTAGATGGAGTAGAGTTTTTTGGACTCACCGAGCTTCTGGCTCCCAAAGACAATGGGGTGACCTCCCTGCATCAAAACTTCTCCATTCCCCTCCCCTGATGCGTTGCACTCCAGGACAAAAGGCTGTGAAAAATTGGGAAGTGCTAGAATAGGACATGTGCTCATAACCTCCTTCATTTTCTCAAAGGTGCGTTGTGACGACTCTGTCCATTGGAAAGCACCTTTCTTTGTTAGATCAGTGAGTGGTGCTCCCAACTGAGAAAACCCTTTGACGAACCGCTTGGAGTAACTACAACACCCAAATAATCCCCTCAACTTTGTGATGTTCTTGGGTGTTGGCTAATCCATAATGGCCTTGATCTTCACCTGATGTACCTGTACCCCCTGCCCGCTGATAATGTGCCCCAGGTATGGTAGCTCTCTCATACCGAATTCACACTTGGATTCTTCGACATATAATGACTGCGACTGCATAATGCTCAGAACCTCATCCAAGTGTGTCAAATGTTCTTCCCAATTCTTGCTGTAAATTAGGATGTCGTCGAAGAATACCAGAAGATACTTCCGCAATTGTCCTCTGAAGACGTGATTCATACCAGACTAGAATGTGGTTGGTGCGTTGGTCAATCCAAAAGGCATGACCAAAAACTCAAAATGCCCAAAATGGCATCGAAAAGCTGTCTTCTCAATATCTTGCTCCTTGATACCGATCTGATGATAACTAGAGCGAAGATCTATTTTGGTGAAGAAGACTGCCCCATGTAGCTCGTCCATCAACTCATTGATGCGTGTATTAGGGTACCTGTTCTTAATAGTCTTCTTATTAAGTGCTCGGTAATCTATGCACATCCTCAGTGTGCCACCCTTCATCAGGACCAATATAATTGATGAAGCAGAAGGACTAGTGTTGGGCCTGATATGCCCCATCGCAAGCAACTCCTTGATTGATTTCTCAATCTCGTCCTTGAACCTTTTGGGATCTTTGTATAGTGCGGTCATCATTGGTGTTGGCCCCGCCTCTAACTCAATCGTATGCTCAAATCCCTTGTCAGGTGGATGACCTGGTGGTATCGGTCTGAACATCGACTCATACTTACCGAAGAGTTCCCTGATCTGTGGGTGATACTGCTGCTTGCCCTTTGCATCCCTTTTAGTTGTAACCAAGCACTCTGCCGCATATGCTACATCCCCATGTCTAAAGATCCTCTTCATCCTCTTTGTTGTTACTGCCCATGGTGCCCTTGTAGACATGCCTCTCAACACTACCGTCGACCCATTTGCATCTTTGAAGCTCATCGTCAAGGTCTGGTAGTTGAACCCTGTTGACCGCTCGTTTAGCACGGAGGTCAACTCATATATAATGAAGATTATCTATGTCGAAGACAGCAGGGTTCTACTGGGTGTTTTCAAACACCAGCACTTAAATTTTTGTAAACGGGATCTCCGCACCCTTGCGAGGGTATATAATGTAATAATGTCTGCATGGATCATAGTTAGGTCAGGTACCTTGGATGTTGACATCAGGGGAGTTCCTTTCATCGAGGGTTTTTTCATCTCAGGAAATTAATGTGGCCTAACTAGTCAG
>ML778207.1:142721-161814 GCA_009831015.1 Picea engelmannii
ATTTGATGTATATTGGTAATTTGTGAATCTTGTATAAACCTCTTAACACTTAATTAATCTTTGGGGATTTGGGTAGTTTGTTTTGATTTAATTGTAAACTTATTGTAACGAACCACCCTTACACTTAGTTGACCCCATTGCCCGACCTTAGGCACTAGTCTTTAGTTGACCTAGGGAAAGGGCTGCTTAACATTTAGAAGTAGGTCTGCACTTGCATTGCTGCTTGTCATATAGGTTAGTTTTCCCTTTAACCTATAATCAATTGAAACTAACTCCTAGAACTGTAATTAAAATTTACTTAGTAACGTAGGGACAACCCCCCTTGGCTTCCCTAGGAGTAAGCCTAGACGGAAGAAGTTCCTGTCAAGGTGACAGTGTGGGCAGGAACTTAGACATTGTGTCTCCGAGGGCACACTAAGTGAGCCGGACTTAGCTCACGTTTGCAAGTGTGCATAAGGGCGACAACAAACCCAATCTCTCCTTGTGAATACAACCATTGGACACCCAATACTGTATCTTTGTCTGACAAGTCAACTATGTAGAAAGTATCTGTCACTGTGTAGTTGCCTAGTTTGACTTCTAGGTCTGGTAATATGTCCAAGCATGTCATGGTATAACCGTCAGCCACTACTACTGTAAACCCCTCAAAATCCTCAGTCCGTAAGCCCCTCCTTGCTACTAATGCTGCATCTATGAAGTTATGGGTTGCCCCTCCATCTACTAATGCTGTGATGCGCTGCCCCTGTACGAGTCCCTTGAGTCTGTTGGTGTTGAATCTGGGTACCCCTGAAAGGGTTTCTATGGCGCCTCCTTTCACTGGTCTCCTTGGTTTTGTCTCCCACCCCTGTTGTGAATCTATCTGCGGTGGGGGTCTTTGTGGAGGCTGCCCCTCCTCAAGTGTGGCCTCCTCCTTTGAGCTACCGCCGGAAGTCGGACTAATCCCTTCCTCCTCACTGTCTGAGACCACTTGTATATAGTGGATCTGTCCCTTGCCCATGCATCAGTTGTGATGTCTTCATTTTTGGATTCCCTTATAATGCGGTTAGAGTCACTTCAAGAGGCTCAAGTCAGCCAGGTCAAAGGGGTGAGACTATGTCATCAGTGAGCTCAGAGAGTTTGGATAAGTTTTATGGGGCCCAACTTAGTTTGTTTACCATTATTCGTCATCAGGATCATTTCCGCACAACTTGTTCCTTGTTTTGTTGCATTCTGACGATTTTTGTAAAACGGGGTTATTAATGGGCATATTTTAGTTAATTACACTAAAGGTACTATTTGGAGCTTGTTTCTTGGAGAAATACCTTAGTGTAATAGCTCGTTGGAATCAAGGCGAAAATATCTACAAGATGGGATGATGAAAAGTGACTTTCAGTGGCTAGAGAAATCATAAAGGCGAATTAATCACTTTTTTGGAGTAAAAAGGTTCACTAAATTAATAAAGTGATTTTATGAGAAAATTTTCAAGATGAATTAAAAGTCACTTGAAGGGAAAAAGGTGAAAAGGGGTATAAAAGAGAGATAGGGGCTCATATTCTATCATTATTGTAGATTGTGAATTGGAAATTAGAACCTAGAGAGGAGTCAGACGACTTCCTTCTTGTTTGGTGGCTTTCTGGATGAAACCATCGCCATCAACAAAGTACGGTGTTGAAAGACACACCCTAGTTCGTCGGGAGGACCACACAAGTTCTTTATCGAGCTACAGGATCAGATTATATCAGCAAAGAAGTCTAGTATCAGCTAGGGCGCAGATTTGTTAGTTGCAGCGTGAGGTTTTGGGGAGGATTTATTAGTATTCTGGGTCGCTAGGCCCAACAAGATAGGAAGGTCCAAATTCCTTCCGACCCATTTGAGAGGAGACCAGGGCGCTTCAGTCTCAGCCTTCTAGTGAGACAGATCTCACACTTTTCCCACTGGTAAATCTCCTAGATCGTGCCAATTTGTCATTTTGCAGTGCGTGGGGATCTGGACATCCATCTGGGGTTCTGATTGAGCAATAGTGAGCTAGTGTTACATCTCAGAGGCTGGGAGAGTGTGCTAGGGAGTAGGGCGACCCATCTGAGATAGATCTTAGCCAGTTTTGACAAGTATAGCTGTTGGTTGTGGAGCCTGATTATCTTCCTAATTCATATGTTGGTCAAAGAAACTACAGGATACACAATTCAAATATTTTAATTTCGTAGTCAATC
This sequence comes from Picea engelmannii, assembly GCA_009831015.1. Lineage (NCBI taxonomy): Eukaryota > Viridiplantae > Streptophyta > Pinopsida > Pinales > Pinaceae > Picea > Picea engelmannii. The sequence goes on from ML778207.1 coordinate 144,911, forward strand.
TGGATCGTTCATTATAAGGTCACAGATCTGACGGTAGAAGTTATGTTAGGGTTTTTTTCCCTAGAAGGCAACCCTCTTTTATGAGGGAATTGTATTGCGGCTGTGTATTGTGGCGAATGTTGTATTCTGAGAGAGGAGACCGTGAGAGAAAGAAGAGGAAGTTACAACGGGTGTGCTGTATGTTGTATCCCTTCATGTGCTGGATAATAATAAAGGAAGGACCTAGCAATTTCTCCGGTGGACGTAGCCCAAACTAGGTGAATCACGTATATTTTTGTCTCTATTGTATTGTGTATCTTTTGTGTTTTATTTCCGGATTTGTTTTATTTGATTGCTTCACGATCCTGTTTTTCTAACAGCTTGTATCAGAGTGAAAGGTAACTCGCAGGAAAAGAGGGTTTCTGGTTCGAGTGGGAGCAATGGCGGAAGATGGAAAGTTCAGGGTCTTGAAATTTAACGGCCAAAACTACCAGTTATGGAAGATGCAGATGGAAGATTATTAATATCAGAAGGATCTATTCCTACCATTGGGAGGAATAGCAAAGAAGCCAATGGTCATGAAGGACGAAGAATGGGAGGTTCTTAACAGAAAGACACTAGGAACGATACGACTGAGCCTAATAGTGTCGGTGGCTTTCAACATTTCAAAAGAAAAGATAACGAAGGAGCTGATGGATGCATTGGCTAAACTGTATGAAAAACCCTCGGCGTCCAATATGGTATTTTTAATGAAGCGATTATTTAATATGAAGATTTTAGAAGGTGGGTTTGTTGAAAATCATTTAAATGAATTTAATACGGTTATTAATCAGTGAAGTTTTGTAAAAGTGGACTTTGATGATGAGTTCAGGGCTCTTCTAATCCCGTGCTCATTGCCAGAAAGCTGGAATGGCTTGGTCATGGGTATAAGTAACTCTGTCTCTGGTTCAAACACTCTAAAATTTGATGATGTTGTTGGTGTTATCCTTAGCGAGGAAATGCGACGAAAAAACATAGGTGAAACATTTGTAATTCGTTGACTATGGAGAACAGGGGAAGACAAAAGGATAGAGGAAAGTGCTCAAAGAACCGTGGGAATTCTAGGAAGGGCAGATCCAAATCCAGAATGGGAAAGATAGAGTGCTGGAGTTGTGGGAAGAAAGGACATTTGAAGAAAGACCGCAGAGCTCCAAAGAAACAAAGAGATGGACAACAGGAGAAAAATCAGGAAGCAAATGTAAGAGGTGATGTGTTATAAGATGCTTTGATTCTTTATGTAGATAATATTTTTGAGTCTTGGGTAGTAGATTCAGGGGCTTCATTTCATGCCACACTCCATAGGAAACATTTTCTAGATTATGTTCAAGGTGATTTTGGACAGGTTCATTTGGGTAATGATGCACCATTTAAAATTGTTGGAATGGGTAAGGTACAAATAAAACAAAAGAATGGAAACCGATGGTTGTTGAAAGAGGTAAGACATGTTCCAGATTTAAGGAAAAATCTAATTTCAACAGGGAAGTTGGCAAGTGAAGGATGTATATCTATATTTACAAATAAGGCATGGAAGGTCACCAAAGGATCACTAGTGATAACAAAAGCAGAGAAGGTAGGTACATTGTATTTATGTATTAGTAATATTGACTCTTCTATCTCTTTAGCTTCTACATGAGTGGATACAGTATTGTGGCATCATAGGCTTGGACACATGAGTGAGAAGGGGATATAGATACTTCACAAAATAAATTTGTTGCCAGATCTTAAACAAATTAATTTGGATTTCTGTGAGCACTGTGTGTATGGAAAACAAAATAGAGTCAGATTTCTCAGAGTTGGAAAATAAAAGAAGAGTGAAAGGTTAGAGCTTGTGCATACAAATGTATGGGGACCAACTCAAATATTATCTCTTGGTGGCTCTCATTATTATCTTACTTTTATTGATGACGCAACTAGAAAAACTTGGGTTTATTGCATTCGACAAAAATCTGATGTTTTTGACACTTTTAAGAAATGGAAATTTTTGGTTGAGAATGAGACAGGAAAAAGGTTGAAGTGTCTCAGATCAGACAATGGAGGTAAATATTACAACAATGAGTTTGATGATTACTGTTTATACCATGAGATTCGTAGAGAGAAAACAGTTCCAAGAAACACCACAAGAAAATGGTGTGTCAGAAAGGATGAACAAGACAATCATGGAGCGTGCAAGGAGTATGAGATTGCATGCTGGGTTGCCCTTATAGTTTTGGGCAGATGCCGTAGATACTTTTGTTTACTTAATAAACAAAGGACCTTCAAGCTTTTTGCATGGTGGAATTCCAGAGGAGGCATTGACATGAAAAATGTAAACTACTCTTTTTTGAAGACTTTCGGTTGTAAAGCATTTGTCCATATTGATAAAGAAAATAGAACAAAGCTTGAGGAAAAATCCAAGAAGTGTACATTTATTGGATACGGTGTTAATGATTTTGGTTATCGCTTATGGGATTACGAAAATCACAAAATCATTAGGAGTAGAGATGTCATATTCAATGAGAAAGTCATGTACAAAGATCAATTGCAGGGAAAGTAACAGGAAAAAGAAAAACCAGAATACACAGTGTTTGATGAGATCACTGGAAAAAAAATTCTAAAGGTACCAAAAAATCAAAATGTACAACAAAAGGAGCAGCAGGTACCTCGAACTCATGCAAGTGTTGTTAGAAGATCTACCAGCTTAAGTAGACCCCTTGAACGATACTCTCCTTCATTGTATTATTTATTGTTAATTGATTCTGGTGAACTAGAAAGTTATGAAGAGACAATGTAGGTAGAAACTTAAAAGAAGTGGGAGCAAGGCATGAAAGAGGAAACCGACTCCTTGGTAAATAACCGGACTTGGGACTTGGTTCAGTTGCCTGTAGGAAAAAGAGCATTGCTGAATAAATGGGTTTATAGGTTGAAGGAAGAATATGGAGTAAAAAAACGGTACAAGGCTAGACTTGTTGTAAAGGGGTTTGCACAAAAGAAAGGTATAGATTTTGATGAAATATTTTCTCCTGTTGTTCAGATGACTTCAATGAGGACTATTTTAAGTCTTGTGGCAATAGAAGATTTGCATGTAAAAACAACTTTTCTACATGGGGATTTGGAAGAAGAGATTTATATGCAACAACCACAGGGGTATGAGGTCAAAGGAAAGGAGAATTTGGTATGCAGGTTGAAGAAGAGCTTGTGTGGCCTAAAGCAAGCTCCAAGGCAATGGTATTTGAAGTTTGATAGGTTTATGACAGAACAAGGTTATAGTAGATGTCATTTCGATCATTGTGTTTATTTTAAAAGGCTAGAAAATGGAAGCGATATTATCTTGCTATTGTATGTAGATGACATGCTTGTTGCAGGGTCTAATATGCAGGATATAAATGTGCTCAAGAAGAAATAAGCTAATTCATTTGCGATGAAGATTTGGGTGCTGCAAAGAAAATCCATGGTATGAGAATAACAAGAGACTAGAAAAATCACAAATTGACATTGTCTTAGGGTGAGTACATAGAGAAGGTGTTGGAGAGGTTTAAAATGCATAATGCAAAAGTAGTTAGTACACCTTTGGCCAGCCATTTCAAATTAACTAAGGAAATGTGTCCCAAGACAGAGGAGGAGATATAATACATGTCCAAGGTCCCTTATTCATCGGTAGTTGGTAGCTTGATGTATGCGATGGTTTGCGCAAGACCATATATTGCACATGTAGTGGGAGTTGTGAGTAGGTATATGAACAATCCGGGTAAAGAACATTGGGAGGCAGTAAAGTGGATTCTCAGGTATTTGAGAGGTGCTACTACTCATTCATTATGTTTTAGAGGTTCAGACACTGTTCTACAGGGATATGTTGATTCAAATATGGCAGGTGATAAAGATAGCCGGAGCACCATAGGATATGTTTTTACTGTAGGTGGAACAATAGTAAGTTGGATTTTGAAATTGTAAAAGGTTGCACTTTTAACAACGAAAGCAGAGTATGTTGCTGCTATAGAGGCTAGTAAAGAGATGATTTGTTTACAGAGGTTTATGGAGGAATTGGGAAAGAAACAGGAGAATATCAGGTTGTACTTTGACAGTGAGAGTGCTATTCATCTTGCAATGAACTCAGCCTTCCATTCGAAGACTAAGCATATACAATTTAGGTACCATTTCATACGATCCGTCTTGGAAGATGGACATTTGAAGTTGGAAAAGATACATACTAGCTAGAATCTGACAGACATGTTAACAAAAGGAGTAACCAGGGAAAAACTCAGTTCCTGCTCAATTTCAGTTGGTGTTCAAGCATGAAGGTGAAGATGAGAAATTTTCCAGGTCCAAGGTGGAGTATAGTCCAATAGGTACAACAACAGTGGAGTTGTTATGATCAGTCTCCAAGTGGGAGATTGTTGGTTGTGGAGCCTGATTATCTTCCTAATTCATATGCAGGTCAAAGAAACTGTAGGATACATAATTCATGCCCCCCCCTGAAAGGGTTGCTATGGTGCCTTCTTTCACTGGTCTCCGTGGTTTTGTCTCCCCCCCCCCTGTTGTGAATCTATCTGCGATGGGGGTTTCTGTGGAGGCTGTCCCTCCTCGAGTGTGGCCTCCTCCTCTGAGCTATCGTCAGAAGTCAAACTGATCTCCTCTTCCTCCTCACTGTCTGAGACCACTTCTATATAGTGGATCTGTCCCTTGCCCATGCATCAATTGTCATGTCCCCATTTTTGGATTCGCTTATTATGCGGTTAGAGTCACTTCAGGAGGCTTGAGTCAGCCAGGTCAGAGGGGTGAGACTATGTCATCATTGAGCTCATAGGGTTTGGATGAGTTTTATGGGGCCCAACTTAGTTTATTTACCATTATTCATCATCAAGATCATTTCCGCACAACTTGTTCTTGGTTCTGTTGCATTCTGACAATTTTCGTAAAACGAGGTTTTTAATGGGCATATTTTTATCAATTACACTAAAGGTACTATTTGAAGCTTGTCTCTTGGAGAAATACCTTAGTGTAATGGCTCATTGGAACCGAGGCGAAAATATCTACAAGATGGGATGATGAAAAGTGACTTTCAGTGGTCGGAGAAATCATAAAGACGAATTAATCACTTTTTGGAGTAAAAAGGTTCATTAAATTAATTAAGTGATTTTATGAGAAAATATTAAAGATGAATTAAAAGTCACTTGAAGGGAAAAAGGTGAAAAGGGGTATAAAGGAGAGATAGGGGCTCATATTCTCTCATTATTGTAGATTGTGAATTGGAAATTAGAACCCAGAGAGGAAGTCAAGTGACTTCCTTCTTGTTTGGTGGCTTTCTCGATGAAACCATCGCCATCGACAGAGTTCGGTGTTGAAAGACGCACCCTAGTCCGTTGGGAGGACCACACAGGTTCTTCATCGAGCTACAGGTTCAAATTATATCAGCAGAGAAGTCTAGTATTAGCTAGGGCATAGATTTGCCAATTGTAGAGTGAGGTTTTGGGGAGGATTTCTCAATATTCTGGGTCACTAGGCCCAACCAGAAAGGAAGATCCAAATTCCTTCCGCCCATTTGAGAGGAGACAGAGGCGCTTCCAGTGAGACAAATCTCACACTTTTCTGACGGGTAATCTCCCAGATCGTGCCAGTTTGTGATTTTGCAGTGCGTGGGGATCTGGACATCCATCCGGGGTTTCGACTGAGCAACAATGAGCTAGTGTTACATCTCAGAGGCCGGGAGAGTGTGCTATGGAGCAGGGTGACCCATTTGAGATAGATCTCAGCTAGTTCCGACAAGTATATCCACTAGGGAAAATTATCCAGTGTTCTGCAACACTTTGGCAACGTATTTTTGTTGCTTGCAGCGCTTCATTTCGTGCATGTATCGGATCTTCATTGCAACTACCGGATCCATCTACTTATCGGTATTTATTAGAATTTTGTTTGTATTCCAGTTAAGATCCTCATCTATATAGATATAGCCGAAGAGATTTGTTGAGTTTCTACATATTGTCTTGTATTGTCCATTATATTGCTGAATAAAATTGTTGAGCAGTTATAATCCAAAATCTATTTGCATGCACCATATGTAAACCTTTAAACACAACAAAAAGCATCCAAAAACCTTGAAAACTTAGCCAGAAACCTTAGAGCATCAGATCTCCAATCAGAACCACAATGTGAGCAGTGGATATTCGGATCCAAGGATTTCGGGATATTACATCGATGCCCTGGGACCCATGGATTTCTTAGCATGTGAAGCATAGCTTCTTCCTCATCAATTCTTTCATGGTCTTATCATCCAATTTTGTTTTTCCTTTCCAATCCCCTTGAGGATTCCTCTGATCTGTATCTCTCCATGGGATAAAGGGTTTGGTGAAGGTCTTCTGTTTATGCACCGAGTCCCCCATGTCTCTAGTGCCTATGATAGCATCATGTAGGGTGCGAGGCTTAAAAGCCTTAAACCCAACCCCTCAATGGCTCTGTCAATGGCTCAATGAAAAACATCCCCAACCGGTGCTTAGATATGTTGAAAAATGCAACTGCTTTCTGCTGAAACTCTGTGATGAAGGCCTCGACTGATCCGCTCTGCCTCAACAGTGTCAAATCCTTGAAATGGAGCTCCAGATCCCTCCTGTCAAATCTCTCCATCAAACGCTCGGTGAACTCCAAGTAGGATGTGATGTGGCTGTGACCCAAGGTCACCAGCCCATGGTACCACCACTCGAGGGGCTTCCCCCTACAAATGAAATGCAGCGAAACTGATCGTCCCTGACTCTGACATCTGATTGAGCTTGAAATATGTGTCCAGCTTTTGCACCCATGCTTGAGCGGAACATTTAGTTGAACCGTCGAAAGAGGGAATTGTCAGCTTATCAACTTTTTTGATAAAATCTATATTTTGTGGCTGCATGTTGCCCCTCTGTGCCTCCTTGGGCCTGTTTTGATACCGGATCGAACAATAGTCCATCAGACTCATGTCTGCGTGAAACTCTGGACCTAGTGCCAAGTAGTCTCGTCTGTACTTTGCAAAGGGATCTGTTGGCTCTGTCTGCCCCTGTCTTGGTTGTCCTTGTCCTGGCTGCCCTTGTCTTGGTTGTCCCTGTCCTGGCTGTCCCATTTTCTATCCTATCTGAAACTGTGGGAATAGAGGTCTGGGTATCCTCGCTGCTGACGTGTAGTTATGAGTGGGTGTCATCTGTCCACCTATACCTACTACATTCCCACTGGAGCCACTCGCTCCACCTCTTTGGTGCCCTGTATGACCAACTGCTCCCCCTACTATGCTAGCACCAATCGTGCTCAAGCTTTTCTAGATGATCTGGGAGTTAAGCGCCATTTGCGCTATGGCATTCCTCATCTCTCGCTGTCCTTTGGCTAGGTCATTCAACATGGCCCCGGTACTTTCAAAAGGTTGCTTTGAGCTGCCCCCATTGCCCTCTGGGTAGTCCTCTTCGGGACCCATATCTCTCTCGTCCTCTACCTCTATCTCTGCAATGATGTGGTCTTTGTACTCCATTTCAGCTTCTGAACCTGAACTAATGTGGAAGGGGTTTTAGTCCCTTCTGTTCCGGTCCCTTTTCTCCCTACTGTGGCCCATGCGGTATTGTACGTACTAGTCTTCGATGTGACCCCTACCTGATGAATCAATTTCCCCTGTTCTTGGAATCATGGAGTCATGAGTCAACTTCTTGACAGGCTGGCAGGAAGAAGGCTTTGATACCACTGAAATATCCAGATCCGAGTGATACTGGTGATCTAACTGTAGATCTGTTGCGCTAGGGTTTTTGACTGAGTTTTTGGAAAGGTTTCTGGTTGCGTTTTTGTTGTGTTTATATGTTTTATACCATGCATGCGATTGTTTTGGAACCAGGAACAATTCAATAGCTTTATTAAATAAAATAACAGGAATTACAATATAGCATGCGGAAAATAATGAAATAACCTCAGCTAGATCTTGTAGAGAATGAACTTAGCTGGAATACAATGCAAAACACTAAGGAAAATACCCGTAACAATAGAGATAGTGATCAAACATTTCTTTCAGAGTCTTCTTTGATGACACATAAGGGATCAAGTGATCTTTGGTTGAATCTGCAATGATTTTTTTGGCCCTTATCGTTTCCTTTTGATGCTTTGCTTTTTTTGCAGCATCGTCGGGCTCTGACACTTCTTCTTTGACGAATCTTGCTAGGTCATTCTCTTCAAGAATGAGACCAATCCTATATTTCCATGCACGGAAGTTTTCCACACCTTCTAGCTTGTCAACAAGCTTAGTGCTTGCAGACATCTTTTACCTGGAGCTAGGAAAATGTCCAAAAATGAAAATGCTCAAAATCAAATTCCGAACTTACCAGGAGGTGCGCTTGGCTGAGGCGAGTAGCCTGGTGTGTCTGGATCTGAGAAAATCCAACTTTTACCCTTCCAAACTTGATCTGTGGATTTCTGGACTGGTGCTTCTGGTACTCTGGTTTTCTAGTACTTTGTGAAACTAGGGTTTCACTTTCCAGGAGATCTAGCCACTGAAAAGTTGCGATGAGAATTGCAAAATGATCCTTGAGGGAGGGCACACTTTTCTAGATGGTTTTGGGGCTGAAATACCTCACCAACAAAAAGCCCTAATTTGCATGTATGACAACAGTGACGTTTTTCACTTTCTCTTGTGAAAGATGCTCTCTTCAGCTTAGCTCTGAAACCATGTTAATGTTTAAGCTATTATTAGAGTTATTTGCATTTCAATAGATAACAATAGCATAAGATAGGATCACTGAGAAATGCACAATCAGAAGAGACACATCATTTATCCTGGGAAACCCTCATGGGGGAGAAAACCCAACAAAACTTCCTTATTATAGATAGCCAATACAATGCCAAGAGATAACTCAAACAAATACAAAAAGTTCTCTCCCAAGGATGCGCCTCTCTCTCTCTCTTTCGTCTCCAACTGCATCTCCGAAACTTGTCTCTCAAAATGAACAAGTGAGTGTGTGTCTAAGTGAGGCGCTAGCCTCCTTATTTATACAATTCTGGCACGTGTGGAAGTGTCTCTTCACTGGCAAGGCCAACTTCTTCTTCTAGGTGGTTATAACCACCTTTAATATATTATGGGGTCAACTTCTTATTCTGCCTATTACAATTATACTTTAACCAATCCGCAAAAGGGGATTTGGTCTTTTACAATAGCCGACATGATCAATCCGCAATAGGGGATTGATCTAATGAATAATTCCACAATAATAATTAGAATAGACTTTGCAGTTACATTATTTCAACACATCACAGTTGTTGCTTCGGTCTAGCATTGTTGGCACTAGCTCCTCAAGGGCTTATCTAGGTGTTCTTGTAGTCATGCATGAGACTTGAGATTAGATTTGGAGAAACTGTCTATTTTGATTTTCTAGTTATGTTATGAGAATATGAGTTATGTAGTTGAATTGAGTAAAATATTTGTGAATTCGATCATGGAATCATCTTTCTTTTTTTTTGTTTGCTAGCGTGTCCGTGACTTGTGGGACTAGCCTTTGGCTAAAAAACCGTGACCCAGGGGCATCTAAGCTGTTAAAATTACCTAGGGATCGTACTCGACCTGGGCCACACCAACCTATAGTTGGCTGGACTTTTTAGGTGTCTCTTCTCGACTACAGTGGGTTTCGAACTTGGGTCACCCTACAAATGAAACCTTTTGAAACCAATCACGCTAGCGGGATTTGATGATCATGGAATCATCTTTCAGTTCACTACTTTGGATACAAATATCGAGTGTCAAATATTGTGTTATGATATTTTATGAGATGATCTTATGAATTTCTGTATAGACTGTGGTTTTATAACTTATATAGATTGGAAATGCCATTAGTATATTTTTTGTGCATAGGGTTTACCATATTTTGAGTTTTTTTTCTCTTTGCTGAGTATGTGTCGAGTCGTCGAGTCTTGTCGAGTCCTAGGCTAGCTGAGACTTTGTCAAGTCCCAGGCCAGCTAAGTCTTTTTCGAGTCCTATTCTAACAACATTGAATAAAATATAATTCAGAAAACTATAGAGAGTTTTAGATCCTTTTTCTATCCTATAAATATTAATAAAATATTACGAGAAGGTTTTATAAATGCCACTTGTTCTATTTAGCATGAACAATCTCTTGAAGATGCCTTTTTTCTTGGATAATGGGCTTCTCTAGGACCTTCTAGGCTCAGTGCTTCCTTCAAATATGGTTTTTTTATGCTTAAAATATTACTCTTCGACTTCTAGAGACTTCCCATTAGTGGAGCCCTAGTCTTTATTTGTATACATAGCTGTGATCATGTTATAAAATCCTTCTATATCACCTTAGAAGGTGGAGCACTCCTTTCTAGATGAGACTTTGACCTTTGTTATAATGGTGTAGCTACCATGCGTCTTCTCTAGAACAAAAACTTAAAAATGCCTCTCCTTGGAGAGATTTTCCATCCCCCAAATCTGGTTTAGCAATATTGTTTGACCTTCTCTAGGCTGGATGCTTCCTTAAAGTGGACCTCTTTCTCCAATATATGCCACATGTTGTCCTAAATGAAGGGTGTCCTTCTTTAGCTGATTTGACCTTGTCAAAACACCTTGGATACCTCCTTTGGGGGAAGTGCTCCTCTTAACATGCCTTCATTTATTCCTTGAATTAGTCATTGATGCCACATGTGTTCATCCTAGCTAAGTCACTCCTTTAACATGTGTATGCTAACTTTGAATGAGCTTTAGCGGGCACATGTCATACTTATATCAAGGGAATCCTCTAGCTAAGTCACTCCCTTAACATGTGTATTCTAACTTTGAATGAGCTTTAGAGGGCACGTGTCATACTTATATCAAGGGCGTCCTCTAGCTAGGGTCTTCTCTAAACTTGTGCTAGTTGCCACATGTCACTATCTATAAGGATGTTGCTTTAAGATATGTTTGTTGATCATGTCAACAAGGTTTAGATGCCACTAATACGTGCCATGAAATCCTCCAAATCAGCCCATAGGTGTTGGGTGCTCCCCCCAAACATGAAACATGATTATACGTAAGAATGCCAAGGTGGATAATAGAGATGTCTCAAGATGGGTGCTCTCCATAATCTCATCATCCCCAAAATGAGGTAGCCATGCCTCCAACTATGCAACTTTGCCTTGGGATATGTGAGATGAACCCTCAATGAATGAACACACATGAAAATATGTAGATAAGGGCTCCCAAAGGTGAATCTTTGCCACATGTGCACCCTGTCTCCATATTTTTGAACTCAATTATCAAACACACCTTAAAAAACGTGAACATCCTCCAAACATGTGATAGAAATCAAAAGATAAACCAAGTCACTTATCTTGGTGCAATGGTACTGAAAGAATCTCTTTGAAGATGCAAATAGGATTTTGCAGCTTCGGATGGTAGCAAGTTTTATTTCATTCATGAATTTGCTACCTAATTTTATTGTGCCAATATATGTGAATGCATGAACTCAATTTTGTTTGAGTTGGCTTCATAATCTGTCGAGCCATAATTATTAACTCACTACACATGTAAGTTGAGCTTGTTGAGTTCGTTGTTGTGATTGTGCTAAGTCTGCTAGTGCTCTCCCCCTTGTTTGGGATCAAATTGGTATTAAAAGCATCGTTTACAGATATTTGCTAAGGTTTGCACATAGTTTATGGCAAATAATCATTTGAATATCTAAGGAATTGGAGATTGATTTGCAAAGTCCCATTGAACTACTTGAAGCAGGGGTTGCAAACTCACTGGCAATGTCGAAAGTATGGATGGACAATTAACCAACACTGCTCATTTCCTATAGACATTAACAACCTTTGTCACGACTCACAACATTGTAGACTGGTATCCACCAAAAGTCTCTTGGAAGCAATCCAAACTTGAAATCAAGTGGTGGAAACCAAAATGGAAATTTTGCCCAATGATCTTCATATGGATGGTTTGCGATTTGATGATTGGTTGATGGAGTTTGATTCCTATTATAAAATGCAACAATACATAGAGGGTGACAAAATTCCTTTTGCAACCCTAGACATGCACATAGAAGCTTTACTATGGTGGGAGAATTTATGTGGGTGCAACATTCACTCTTGAAGACCCTTGTTGTAAGTCTAAATTACCAAAGGCTAAGAATAGTTGGAAGAAGCCTTATAATGTAATTGACACTCATTAGGGGAAATTTGAGGTCTAAAATGGGCTTCTTAAGGAAAATAATAAAATAAGACTTATGAATTTTCAAAGGGAAAGAAAGAAAACTACTTTTTTCCACCATGTTTTCGACTTATCTCCTTATAGGTTTACTCAAATTTGAAGTGCAGGCACTCGTTGGATGTGGAATTAAATTCCGTAACCTACGAGTACTCACTCTGCATACTTTTGATAGACCCATAGTGAGATAAATTTGAAATACATGAAAAGAAACACATTTTTTTCATGTATTTTCAGTTTATCTCTCTATGGGTCTATCAAAAGTATGGAGAGTGGGCACTCGTTGGATGGATAATTTAATTCGGCATCCAATGAGTGTCTACAGTTGAAATTTGAGTAAACCTATAAGGAGATAAGTCAAAAATATAATTAAAAAAGGTAGTTTTCTTCCTTTCCCTCCAAAAATATTTACCCTTATGGTTGACATCATCATGTTGAATTCTATTGGTTCTTTTGAAGATGATTATGATAGTGCATTTTTTGTTTTGAGGCCCATTTTGACCTCAAAATTCCCCTAATGAATTGGAGGAGTCAAGGTAAGACAACCATTGCAAAAGATAGCGTGATGAAGAAGCCATTTAGTGGGATCACAGAATAGAAAAATAACTACAAGTCACCTAAGGACAGACAAGCGAATCGAAGAAGAAGAAAACACCCTTTTGCAAATATTGTAGACACATAAAATATAAGATAATTTTATTAATGTCTAACAAATAACCACAAATAGGTCAAAGGGATTGCTAAGTACATGAAAAACAAGTGGCAGTGCGAATGCAACTCCTTTGAAAACAAATCTAATCTATGAGATCTAAGGCCTAGAATCTAATGTCTATCATCCAATGGTGAGATATAAAGTTTGGAACCACAAAGAAGAAAGAATCTCTGTCAAGACCTCGACAACTTGGAAGAATGTCTTGATTGAAGATACTTAGGGAGAGTGCTCAAGGTCTTCTAGTGTCATTGTTGATCGATGGGGAGGAGAAATTGCTATCCTCCAAGTCTTTACTTATAGTACGTGGATCTCTCCTACCATTTGAGGCCAAAGCAAAGAAACCTTTGATGGAAGATTATTTGGATTGTTGGAATTTAAAATTTTCTAGTTATACAATTACAATTACTTAATCCAATAGCAATTGTAGTAGGATCACTGAAAGATAGACAATCACAGATACAATAGAACACAAATATTGTCCTAGGAAACCCTCGTGGGGGAGAAAACCCAACAACCAAAATCCTCAATATAGATTCCTTCAACCAGTACAATGATGCGCTATAGCTCTCCAAGAAAGACCTAGACCAAAACACCAAAAGAACCAGTCTCCAAGACTTGTGCGCTAGACCTTCTTATGCACTCCAAGATGCACAAGAGAAGTGTATGAGTGTGTGTCCAAATGAGAGGAACCTATCCTCTATTTATACACAACAGTGTCTCTGGACCTAACTAACCCATAAAACAGGGTTGACTAGCCACCATGGGGCTTTTTACAATTATAAATAAAATACCAATAATATAATAATTTTTGTTGAGCGAAGTTGTACAATATAATTATAATAACCTTTTAAAGGTTTGACTAAACAAATATACAAGAATATCTTCCGTAGTTACACCAAAAATATTAACACTCCCTCTTAACTAGGAAGCTATTCTTTCCAGACACAGACTCCAAGTCTGATACCACACGAGCTCACATCCATTGACTGTTGAACATGCGAATCTATACATCCTCGGATATCCATAGTGCAACATGACTTCACCCCATGCAACCAAGGTCTGTGGGTAGCTCTCAGTAGCTACAACATGTCCCCAGGACATCCATTCCCTGGGATGCATCGGTACCTGATCATGTGCATTCTTGTCTCAGTGCCAGCCCTTTTTCATGCTGGATGAGACCCACCAGACTCAGTGCCAACCCTTTTTCATGTTGGATGAGATTTTTCCACACTCAGTGCCAACCCTTTTTCATGCTGGATGAGTTCCACCTGTCACTCCCTCTGATGAGGGACCACAACAAGCTTGTCCTTGAAGTACTTGAACTTCGTCCTCGACAGCGGGTTGGTGAACACATCTGCAACTTGATCCTTGGTAGTCACGAACTGGAGCCTCACTGCTCCCCTCTGTACCATATCCCTGATATAGTAGTATCTGATCTCAATATGCTTCGACCTGTCATGGAACACCGGGTTCTCTAACAACTTCATGCAACTCTGGTTGTCACACCAAATGCAGGTCGCCTCCAATCTGAGACCAAATAATCCAGTCAACAGCTTTCGAAGCCATACTGCTTCTATGCTCGCTGCACATGCTGCCACATACTCAACTTTAGCCGTATTGAGTGCCACACATAGTGCTTTCTACTGCTCCACGAGACCATACTGGAGCCAAGACTGAAACAGTATCCGGAAGTGCTCTTCCGGTCAGGAATACTGTCGACCCAATCTGAGTATCCATACAATCCAAACTCATGGTCAGATCTATACCAGAGACCATGATCTAGAGTACCTTTAAGGTACCTCAACAGATGTTTTGCTGCAGCGAAATGAACCTGTCTGGGTTGCATCAAATGCTGACTCAGGGTGTTCACAACAAAACCTATATACGGTCTTGTGTTCGTCAAATACATCAACGAGCCCACTACTTGCCTGTATAAGGTAGAATCCACAATCTCTGAAGTTGTATCCTGCAACAACTTAAGATTTGATACCATCGAGGTAACCATGGCCTTACAGTCTAACATCTCGAACCTCTTCAAGATTTCCACAACATACTTTCCTTGATTTAGGAAAATCCCATTTGATCTCTGCCAAACTTCTAGTCCCAAGAAGTAGGGCATCATTCCTAAATCTTTCATCTCGAATTCTGCAACTAATTTTCTCTTACATTCAGTGATGAGCTTTTCCGCACATGTTAGAAACAGGTTATCTACATACTGCAGTAGAATCACCGGTTCACCATCCTCAACCTTAAAGTAAAGGTTAGGATCTGCACTGCTCTTGGTAAAACCCAAGCTCATCAAAAAATTGCCAATCCTACCATACCATGCTATGGGTGCCTGCTTCAATCCATATAAAGCCTTCTTTAACTTGCACACATGAGTCTCCCTGTCATGTGTCTCGAATCCAAGTGGTTGCTCCACATAAACTTCCTCTTTTATTTCACCATTCAAGAAGGTTGTCTTTACATCCATCTGGTGCACCTTCCATTTCATGATAGCGGCCCATGAAAGTATAGTCCCGTTCGAGGTATATCTTGCTACGGGAGCAAAAGTTTCTTCATAGTCAATCCCTTCCTTTTGAGAGAAACCTCAGGCCACAAATCTTGCCTTATATTTTTCAATACTGCCATCAACTGTGTGTTTCATCTTGTAGATCCATTTCGAACTCACCACAAATTTTTCCTTTAGTCTGGGAACCACATCCCATACATCATTCTGCATAATGGACTGGTATTCCTCTGCCATGGCATCTTTCCATACTTGATTTTCTGCAGTCTCTTCATAAATGGAAGGTTCTGCATCCATTATGTCACACAAGCATGCCACATAGTTGGAATACGGCTTCGACTTCTTACTTTCCCTGAAATATTTCTCTGGGGCACCAATTTTTTTTGCATCTCTCATAAGCTCTTGTGCCCAAGCTGGTCTTCTCTTGCGAGAAGGTATCTCGACTGGTTTTTGAGGTTCTACCATGTCATGATCCTCTGGAAAGATTTCCTCTGGTTCAAATGCCTCTGGAACTTTAGGAACTTCATTCTCTTCTTCATGTGCCTCTTCTGCACAGATCTGTTTGGATTTACTGAAAGTTGCATTCTCATCGAAGGTTACATCTCGGCTGATCTCCACTTTTTGTTGACCGAGAATGTATATCCTGTAAGCCTTCGATGTGTCACTGTAACCAACAAATATGCCCTTTCGTCCATAAGGGTCCAACTTTCTCCTCTTTTCCTTGGGGACGTGAACAAATACAGGGAAACCAAATATTCTGAAATGGCTGACTTCTGGCTTCTCTCCTAAAAACATTTCCTTGGGTGTCCATTTTTCAAGCACCTTGTGGGGACTTTTATTCTGCACGTACACTGTCGTCTTCGCTGCTTCTACCCACAGATGCATAGAAAGATCTTGATCATGGATCATGGGCTTTATTGCTTCCATGATTGTCCGGTTCTTCCTTTAAGCTATTCCATTATGCTGAGGGTTATAGGGAGTAGAAAGCTCCCTCTTAAACCCAACTTCCTTGCAATACTCCTTGAATTCTTCTGAGGTGAATTCACCTCCATTGTCTGATTGCAAGGTCTTTATCTTCCACTCTGTCAAGTTTTCTACCAGAGCCTTGAACTCTTTGAATTTACCAAAAACTTCATTCTTTGCTTTTAACAACTAAATCCAAGTTTTATGTGAGTAATCATCAATGAAAGATACATAATATACATACCGACTTAGTGAAGTTGTCGACATTGGTCCACATACGTCTGAATGCACGATGTCCAAAACTCCTTTGGCTCTGCTATCGCTATTGGGAAAGGAGTGCTTCATGTTCTTGCCTTGTGCACATCCTTTGCACACACCATCTGGTTCTGCTTGGATTTATGAAAGACCTGTCACCATTTTGCTCACAACCAGAAGAGCTTTGTAGTGTAGGTGAGCAAATCTCCTATGGCATAGTTCACTGGGATTCACAATATCATGAACCATTGCAGAGTCTGAATGTCGTTTTAATTTGTAGAGTCCTTCTTCAACTCCAATC
>ML778207.1:164251-178069 GCA_009831015.1 Picea engelmannii
TTTTCATTGGCTTATTTAGCAAAACGTCCACTTTATTGTCTAGCTAAAACTAACCTAGAATAGGGCTGACGTCACCCTTTAGCAGGTTTGACGCAGCAACAATATATATATGAGCATATTTAATGCGTTGTGCTAGTTCAAAGATTGATTTTACACATTGAATGCTATTATCATTTGTGTATTTATTGAAGAAGTAATATTATAAGCCATAGATTTGATTGCAATCATTGACTTCGTCAATAATTACATTTGTTTATGCTCATGTATATTAAAGATAGTCATTAACTTGTGAAGTACTAACCACTGCTTGCACATTTTAGTTTTATTCGCCTTGTCTCGCAAACAGGTGCCCTTTCAGTGGAATACCTTCTCTTTGACTATCTCCTTGGCAGTGATCTGTGAAGGGAAAACTTGTTTTAACCTTTGAGCCTTGAACCTTTGATCTTTTCCCTTTCAATACCCCAGATCACTAGGGACGTCTCCCTTGGGATTAACCACCCTGAATAGAAAGAGCTCCCCATCGAGGTGACAGTGGGTGGGGAAGCTCCTGTTACGCCAATTTGACTTTTCCTTTTAAGCTACTTGACCTATCCTACAAACTGAGCGATAACAGGCCACATAAGAACTTGAACATCAATAAATGCTTTCTTGTCCAATGCTGAAATTGAGAGAAGATTCTTTTTTAAACTTGGAACATAGAGAACTTCCTTCATCTTCATTGGCTTCCCTGAGTTTCACTTGTAGGAAGCTTCTCCAACACCTTTGATTGGATATTGATAGTCATCACCCAATTTCACCTTGTGAGGTCAATCTTTATGAATAAGTTTAGATAAGGAGTATTCATAGCCTGTCATGTGCTTGGAAGCACCACTGTCTATCAACCAAGTGCCACTTCCATGAGTAACAATACCTGTGAGAGCTGAGATAAGAACATAATCCTCATCACTTGATTCATCTTGCTTTGCAACCTTCTTCGGAGGCTCATTATCTTCAACTGTGTGAGCTTGATGCCTCTTACTTCCTTTCTTATTCTTCATTTCCATAATGAGGGGGCAGTCCCTAACAAAGTGTCCCAATTCCTGACAACAGTAACATATGATCTTTGAGTTGTCTCTTTGACCCATCTTAAACTTCTTAGGTAAAGAATTCTCCTTCTTGTTCTTTCCTTTCCTGGTGTGGACGACTAGGGCTTGATCTTCATCTGCCATCTTCTCTTCTCTTGCAGCTGTCCTAGCTTCTTCCTGGTTACAATCTTCTCAAAGCCTACTGAACTTGGGAAGCTTCTTTCTTGAACAAATTCCTTGGATGAATGCATCCCATTACCTTGGGAAGCCATTCAAGGTAGTCATCACCATCTCTTCTCCTTCTACTGAGTCACCAATGGCTTCTATCTGCTCCTTGATTTCATTCACTCTTGAAAAGTAGGAGTGAATGGTTTCTGAGTTTTGCATTTTCACATTCTTCAACTGAGATCTGAGAGTCATTCTTCGATTTATGTTGCTTCCCTCAAACAGACGAGTTAAGGTGTCCATCATTTGCTTTGGAGAAGATAATGATGATATATGATGGATAAGGTGGTCCATAATGGAGTCTGCAATAATCTTTTTTGCTCTCACCATGTCCTTCTTATATTTTTCCTTAGCTTCATCTCCTTGAGGTTCTTAAAGCTCTTCTATAATGAACTTATCCAGTTCATGTTCTTCAAGAAGGAGGGTTACTCTGTACTTCCAGGCCCTGAAGTTATCAACTCCATCTGGCTTCTCATCGATCTTTATTCCAGTAGTCATCCTGCCTTCTGATGGTCTTGGTTTGCCCGACAACTATCTCTAGACTGAAAATGAATCCCTTTTAGGCTTCTAGATCTGCAACTGGCTTCTATTCAGGCCTGCTTTGATACCATGTTGGAATTTTAAATTTTCTAGTTACACAATTACAATTACTTAATCCAATAGCAACTGTAGTAGGATCATTGAAAGATAGACAATCACAGATACAATAGAACACAAAGATTATCCTGGGAAACCCTCGTGGGGGAGAAAACCCAGCAACCAAAATCCTCAATATAGATTCCTTCAACCAGTACAATGATGCGCTATAGCTCTTCAAGAAAGACCAAGACCAAAACACCAAAAGAACCAGTCTCCAAGACTTGTGTGCTAGACCTTCTTATGTGCTCCAAGATGCACAAGAGAAGTGTACGAGTGTGTGTCCAAATAAGAGGAACCTATCCTCTATTTATACACAACAGTGTCTCTTGACCTAACTAACCCATAAAACAGGGCCAACTAGCCACAATGGGGCCTTTTACAATTATAAGTAAAATACCAATAATATAATAATTTATGTTGAGCGGACTTGTACAATATAATTATAATAACCTTTTAAAGGTTTGACTAAAACAAATATACAAGAATATCTTCTGTATTTACACCAAAAATATTAACATGGATGAACTAGAATTGGAAGATACAAAAGGTTGGGTCTATAGTGCATCACATTGCTTGGAAGAGGTTGCCTTTTGCTCATATATGGAGGAGGAGGACGAGGAATGTTTGTTATGATTGGAAGATTTATCTTGAGCCTGAGCATGATATCGTTGCAAAGGTCTCATGGTCAAAGGTCGAGTGTCCCCTCATGCGTTGAGGTGGTTCTGCTCTCTACCTATCTCTTGGTGCCTTCATTTGTAAGCACAGAGAAGGACATTATTGTCCTGGTAGTGTATGAGTGAAGAAGATACATGTCCAAGAGCTTCCCTCATGTATAAGGCCATGCATCGTTGGTCTGGATATTTGAAGATGCAGAGGGAGTTTTGGCACTCCCTAAAAATGCAATGATATTAGATTTGAATCTTGTAAGAGATGGGGCACCAAAAATGAAATGTTACTCCATCTTAATCTTTTGTAAATGACAGAGTAGGAAAACCTTGTTTGCTTGTGGGATATGGGGATTGGCTTCTACTTGAAGTCGATGTGAGCCAACCTAGAACTATTCAAGAGGGATCCTAAGTGCATGCATTGAGTGGTGGAGTGTGTATGTTGATTTGACAATAAGGTCGTCCCTTAGCGCCTTGAAATGATTTGCATAGAAGGCCATCTTTTGTTTACCGTTTAAGTCCATAGGGTGAATTTTCACTTGTGACTTGAATGTACTACTTGTAAATATCTTCTCCAATAATCCTCATCAACTCCTGTTTGTTTGGTAGTAATTTTCTAAGAGTATCGAGAGAGTATTTGAATGGGGGAAGTCTATCATCAAGATTCCCATAGACTATAATAAGTGCATAACCTCGACAAACTAGTATTAAGCCTGTCGAGAGGAACAAGTTGAAGCAATGAGCTTCGAGAAATAGTATGCAAAGTAAGGGTACCAATCTCTACTGGTGATTGAATCAACAAAGCTTCAAACCTGATGAAGTAGTGAACCTAGTCTAGAAATGGACTTGACACAAAATGGGCGAGCTGTGAACTTTGCTTGAACAATGTGTTGGGGAACACTCCTCTTGCATCTAAAGTTGTGGCAAAGCGTGAGAACTTGAACCCTCTCCTTCTCGACCCCCTAATCCTCCTCTAACAAACTAGGTCCCAAGACCTCAAAGTTGTACAAAACTGTGGGCTTGATAAAGCTGTCTAGAAGGTCCATCTTGGACAGAATGTCCTGAAAGTGATGTTGAAGACATCATTTCTCAAGAAGCACTAGGGAACCATAGCCCTTGTTGGTTCAAGGTTGGAGAGCATGTCTCAATCCAAACTAAGGCCTTGAAAACAAAACACTTGGGTAGGTGTAAGTTGTGGTGATTTCTATCTCCTCAACTTGGAAGTGGAAATGGGAATATGATAGGACATTATTCGGACTGTTGAAGATTATAACCTTGGTTTTCCGAAGGTTGTCTGTCAACTATTGAAGGTCACAGAATTTGGATAAGGCGTCCAATTGTGTCTGAAGACCCTTCGAGGTGGATGACAAGAGGACCACATCATCAACAAAGAGGAGGATGGAGATCAAGACATGATGAAGAAGGCAACCATCCGTGGGTTGGATATGCTCTTGTAGAAAGTATTCTAGCTCATCAATATGTATCTTGAATAGCGTGGGTGAGAGGACACCCTTGCTTCACCCCAATGGTGCTCTTGATAAACTCTATTAGTCCATGTGTTGTGCAGAGGCGGCCAAGAAAATACTCATAGAGATGTAGGATAACAATGAATAGAGTCTTCAAAATTCCATTGTCTCTAAGACTCTAGAACAAGGCCTCCTTTGGGATGAAGTCAAATAACTTTCGAAAGTCAACAAAGCTGTAGAAGGCCTTTGAAGAGCAGTGTCTCACCTCTTCTATGATGGTTTGGGGGGTGAGGGTATGGTTGGTTGTTTGGTATTGAGATCGAATTCCTACTTGATTCTTGGCTCGAAGAAGTCTCTCATCATGTGTCTCTAATAATATCTGATGGAGGGTAATAACATATAGCTTGGAGAATGTGTGACCCACCATGATTGTCTGATAGTTTTTTGTATTGGCATTGGACCTAGATTTGTGGAAAGGGTGGATTGTATGGTGGGGCCATGCTGTTTGGAACCTTGATAAAACAACATGGTTAAAAAGATCAACAATATAGTGAATTAATACCATGTTTGAAAAACTCTACCTAAAAACCTTCCTCTTTTCTTGCTCTATTGGTGTTCATCTCCCAAATCACCTTTAGATATACAAGTCCTAGAAAATGTGGCAAAAGATGGGGGGAGGTGAAAAGGACCTGGGATTGCCTGGGAACGTCATAAAGGGTAGGCAGTAATATGGGTGAACATGGATGGGGGATCAAGATCGGAAGGTAAACTAAAGTGTTGAGGAAAGAGGTTGCACCAAAAGGTTTTGGGAGAGTGGTTAAGGGCAACATGTGATTCTTGTCTCCTTTGAAAGATGAGATCTTTTTTGTGGTAGAGGAAATAATGGTGGGATTTTTGGAATTTTTGGTAAGATGTGTGGTCATAGAATAAGATGCGATGAAGCTATTTGTGCCAAGCTTTGTACTCATCATTGTACCATTGATTCGTAGGGCCATATCTGAGTTTCAGGGAGTGGGTGGGGGCACTGGTAATATGGAGATAGTGGTTAAGGGTTGCCTCCCAAATAACTAATGATAGGAGGGCTTATTTAGAGGAGGCCGACACAAGTGATGAGAAGTGGGAAAAGGGGGGAAGTATCTGGCGGAGGTAGGTAGATTACATCTTGAAATCTCCATCATAGAATGAAATGGTGGTTCGATGGGGATTCAAAGGGGTGGGGTGGGATGGGAAGATTGGAAAAGAGGGAAAAGGAGAGAAAGGCATGGTTTGCTATAGGAATTTAGGAGATCGAGAATTCGTGGATATATGGAAATAGGCCTTGGTTGGCTAGGATATATAGCCAACCATTGTGAGGAAAACATTTAAATATGTTGGACTCTGGGAAATAGGGTAGGCCATTAACGTTCAACAACTCATGAGACTCACCCAAGTGAAGGAGGTGCCCGTTGTAACCTAAAAGGGGTCACAAGTGCAACACATCATTTGATGCCCTCTAAAGATCCATTTAGATAGGATCTATCTCATGAAGACAGTAACCATCCTCAGATATGTTGTGGAGTGGAAATTGTAGGTCTTTTTTACATGCATTGAATTCTCTTAAAAGGATGACATCACCATGTGTCGTGTGCTAGACAATGTCAACAAATAAGTCTAGGTAGAGGTCTATGCTTGGATCCATGTGGAGAGCATAATTTGATGAAGTAGGAGGGAAGTAACAAACAATCAGTGTTATTGGAACTAGATTGGATTTTCCAAGTCCAACTGGATCCTGGTGTCCATTTGTCCACATGGTAGTCTAATCTGGAGATGGCTGGTTCCATATGGAACCAACCAATTCCATCACGAAACCAACCTTATTTGCTTGAGTTAGTTGGTTCTGTATGGAACAGACTGGTTTTTTACCCTAGTAATTATTAGTAATATTAAATTCTTAAAGTAAAATTATAGAAAAGGAAAGATAAAGGAGAATGTCAACTTTTAAAAGGATTGAAAAAGAAAGATAAAGGAGAATGTCCACTTTTAATTAAATTTTTAACATTAGCTTTAATTGTTCTAGGATGTTTGAGAGTGGTTCCAACCTCATCATATTTCATATGGAGAAAGAAGAATGCCAGATTCCTTTTAGAATTCACTGGGCTTAACAATTTTTAGGATTTCAAGATTGGTAGGATTGCAACATTTCCATTAGATCCTATCATGTATGAGGGTATGGGATTGGCATTTAATTAAGAACACCAAGCCCTTAATGTACCTTGATGTTGGTGGTGTTGATTGTTGAACTCCTCTATCATGACCTTAGTAAAAATATACCCTTCAGTGTTCACTCAAGCAAAATCACTAATTAGGCATGTTAAGCTTTTTCTACCTTATTTTATTCCCTGGATTAGGGAGTTTCATCAAAATTGTAGGGTGTTGATTGGTGTTCTTGAAGGATTGAGGTACAGGCAAGGGCTAGAGCCTAGGGGAGGGGCTGAAGGGTGCTACTAATGATGAGGATTCCAATATAGGCGATGATTTTGATGATATCTAATTATTTGTTTCTGCATGATGTTTTTTGGACTCTGGAAGCCATTTTGAGCCTCTTTGTTTATGTATTTTGGTTCATATATGGATTGCACTTGGTGCTATTTTGGTTATATGCATTCTTACATGCTAGTTGCAATATACATGAGTAAACTTTGCATATTTGTGTCTAATGGTTTGGATTCACATGGATGTACATGCATATTTATTTATTTATCAAAAAATGAATATTTTCTGTATTTTTTTGTCATTTGTTTTTTTTTTCCAGTTTATTTTGGTTCCGGTCCAGTTCTAAGCAGTTTCCTGTTCCTAGGGTCCATTGGTTCAGTGCCTGGTCCGGTTTTGATAACATTGCCAACAACAATGAAGATGTCCCAAGGAAGGGGATACATGCCACTGACTTGGACCCACTTGAAATGAGCAACATTGTTGAAGGAAACCATGGTGACTTTTCCCTAGAGAGAATCTCAAATATAACAATCAACGCTTTTGGAGCCCCTAATACTGCTAGAACTTAGGGTCTCGTGTATGCAAATTAAAAAATAATGTTAGCTTAGGTTTGGTATAATTTGGACATGACTTGTGTGAGTCTTGGTCACAAAGAGAATATTAGAGGGTTTGAATGCATTGTAAAATGAGCCTGATGAGGATCAAATTGCCCCATTGCAATGGAAACACCCAACAAAGATCCCCGATGTCCAGCTCATGTCTCGATGGGGGTGTCATTTAGTTGGTCTAGGTTGGGTCCACCTTAGGGTGGGGGGGAGGGATCTTGAATCATTAGAGTGGATGTGTGAAAGAGGATTGTTGGACACTCCATCCAAAGTGCTAGAAGTCTACTGAGATAAAGAGGGAGAAATAAATAACAATACTTGATTCTATAATGGAAGGCATTTCCTTGATGTCAGTTATCTAATGGTCAAACCGATTGTTCAAAGTATGACAATTTTCTCCCTTAAGATGCACATAAAGGAGGATCTCGTGACTGCAGTTTTGACACAAGGAGATAACAAGACCTCATCTCATATATGAAATGGAAGAAGGACAACTCACCTACAATTGCATATCTTGAACCATATTCCTTAGGTAGGCTTACTAAGAACAAGGACCTACTCTTCCAATGCAAATGCTAATTCAACTTCACCATCTCTACATCAATGAAGTAGATTTTGACGTTGTTTCATTAGATGTGTGTGGAGTGATATTCAACAATCCATTCCTGTGGAATCATGATGCAATCTAATGATGACATCTAAACCAACACTAACTTGTAAAAGAGGGCCAAGTTTACTTAGTGATAATGTAGAATGATGCAACCCCCATAATGCTAGATTCTATTGTTGAAGCCCAAAGACTAATCAAAGCCTTAGAACAACTCACTTTGTTAGTTCTACAACGAAAGAAAGAGGAAAGAATGGCACTCTATATTCAACTTCAGGACCCAGAGCACTTATTCACACAAATTGAATGTGACCAGAGAAATTAAAAATTGTGGAAGTAGTTGGATTAGTTGATTGAATGCTCTTTTGAGTTTTTCGAGGAATGTCATGGGATGCCTAGAAGCCGCTTAAATGAGCATTCTGATGACATGCAACGTGGAATTGTTCTAATGAATGAGGATTGTGTAGGGATTTATTGTTTAAGAATGAGGAGATCAAGAAGTAGATTTAGGGATTGTTTGGTAACAGTCACATCCAATCAAATATGTTTCTTAGTGGTGCCACCATTGTTTTAGTTCCACGGAAAGACGACACATGGAAAATGTGCATGGACTATCAACTTCATAATAGGATTACCATTATGAACCAATATGCATTGTCATGTGTTGACATCTTGTAATATTAACTTCAAGGAGATAATTTTTTTAGTAAGATCGACCTTAACTTTGGTTACCACTAAATACATTAATTCAAAGGATACATTGAATATAATCTTTAAATTAGGACAAGGGTCATTTGAATGTTCAATGGATGGTGATGTCATTCATTCATACTAATGCCCCTATGATGTTCATGAGAATAATGAATGAAGTAGCTTGGCTCATGAGTCATTTGTGATAGTGTATCCAGAGAACATTCTTGTCTAAAGTAAGACTTGGAAGGAACATGTGCACCATTTGGAATGAGTATTTGTAGCATTCTAAAAGAGAAGTTGTTGATTAACTTGAATAAGTGTACATTCGTTGTCTAAAGTAAGACTTGGAAGGAACATGTGCACCATTTGGAACGAGTATTTGTAGCGTTCTAAAAAGAGAAGTTGTTGATTTACTTGAAGAAGTGTACATTTGTTGTCAAAAGTAAGACTTGGAAGGAACACTTGCACCATTTGAAACGAGTATTTGCAGCATTCTAAAAAGAGAAGTTGTTGATGAACTGGAAGAAGTGTACGTGTGAGTAATAAAATCTTGTTTATCTTGTATTCCTCATGAATCAAGATGCACTAAGCATTGATTAGACAAAAAATTCAACCATTGTCAACTAGCATTGCCAAAGAACATGTATGTCCTACGAAGTTTCATGGAAATGGCTAACTATCTCCCAAATTTTATCACACACTTTTCCCATGTCATGCACCCTTTTAATGCAATGAACTCAAATCAAGTGTGTTTCACTAGGGAAGTTGTGCAACAAGAAGTGTTAGAAGAGATCAAGCATCAAATAGTGACTCAATGACTGCTCCTACTCTTGCCTTGCCTAAAGATTCAACAAGCCTTCAAGATCAAGTTGGATGCCTCTAGACATGCAATGGGGGCAATTTTGATGTAGCATCAAAGGCCTATTGCATACCATTTTGAGAAATTTTTAGTGGTTGTTTTTACTTACTTAGTGTATGATTGAGAGAAGTATGTGTCGGTTCAAGCTAGGAAGTGCGAGAGACATTATTTGCTCGGCAAAGAGACAATCATTCACATCGACCATAAACCTCCCAGTTTCTCTAGACGCTCAACAATATTGAGAATTCCCTCCACATTAAGTGGATAAATTAGTTGCACCATTTAACATTGTTATCAAGTACTAGAATGAAATCATAAATAAGATAACAAATTTTCTATTGTGTCAATCAACAAATAGATTGCCAATGTTTATGGAGTTTTAAGACTTTGTGTTCAATGCTTTCAAAGAAGCTTACGGGTAGTGCCCATTCTTCACGTAGATTTATGAAGTCTTACATAACTTGGCAATGACCCCACCAAATAAAGCATTCTATGAGTAGCTACAGAGGGGCATAATGTTTGTACAAATATAGTGTTTTTTTGGTTACTCAAGGAGATAATTGGCTACATAAGGCACACCATTCCAAAATTTTAGGGTAGTGGAGAAGATGATTGCTATTTTGTGAAGGTATTTCTTCTAATGGCAAATCTTGTGAGAAGTTGTCCTGTTTGTAGCATCTTAAGCCAATACATTGGAAGTTAGACAAGCAAACCACGAGAGTTTGTTTCAATGGACTTTATTTGAGATATATGGAAAACTAGTATGCAAAATGATTCCCTTATGGTAGTTGTGAATCACTTCAACAAAATGGCCATTACTATACCTTACAAGAATCTGGTTTCAATGCAATCGGTTTACCATCACTGATCATGTTTGAACGCAACAATAGATTTCTCAGTGACTTTTGGAAAGCGATGTGGGGATTGATGGACACCAAGTTGAAGATGAGTAGCATCTTTAGTGCACAAATTGATGAGCAAGTAGAGGTAGCAATTAATCACACCATTGTTTAGTTGTGAATTTTCAATCAAAAACATTAGAAGACATGTGATGCCAACATCCCATATGTGCATTACAATTACAATCATGTAGTCCACAACACTATAGGCACATCACCTTTTGAAGTGTGCCTTGGATATTTGTTGAAGGATTCATTAGCCATTCTTGGTCCTATGCTTGTGGTGACAATGACAGAGGCCACTGCACATGGGAAAGTCACAAGGCTTATCAACCACATTCGAAATATTCATGATTAAGTTTGAGAAGCTTTGTAGAAGAGTCGATAGAAGCACATGACTATATGTGATCAACACTATATAGATCATAACTTTCATGGTTTATCAGAAAAAAATGGATTTATCTTCAAAATGAGTGCTTCAAGGTGAAAGACAAAAAGATAAAGCTCCTCGGATATGACCCTTACACCATCATTGAGCATATTAGAGAGAAATTATTCAAGTTGGACCTACCAACATGGACGGGATTTGTCTAGTCTTCAATACGGATTGCTAGAAGTTCTACTAGTCATCAATGTTGGATGGTAACAAGGATCATGTTGATTCCTAAAGAGCTTGCTGATGAGGTTGGTGTGGAATTAGAAGATGATATAGTTTATTATGCAAAGAGTGGGTAGTTAGACAAGGAACCTTGAAACTTTATCAAGTCGAGCTAAAAGGACAATTGCCCTAGATTGGCAAATGGTACACCTAAAAGCAAATTCAAGCAGAAGTTTCACCAACTGGGAAGATAGTTGTTGGGGACCAACAACTCCTAAGCTAGGAGGGTTATGTTAAAAATGGTGTAATCTTCACTTTTGTCCATGACAGACCCTATATTGTATCATTTATTATATTTAAGTTTGGCTAAGGGTGACCTTGTAGACGTAGGTTCATAACTCTTCTTGGGGAAAGTGCCCTACCCCTTGTGTTTGGTATTTACACACACCCATTGAAATCCGTTTGTTCTTGGGATCTATTTGATATCTAATGAAGTGATTTGCCTAAGGACACCGTAAATTGTAGTGTTGTGTTCTCCTTGGATTTTTTCTCTCTTGTGCAATTGTTCTTGGACTGATTTTCTCTCACCAGGGTTTTGCTCTTTTTGGATGATCTCTCTTCCATTGTTGTGCTACCCTTCAGAGAGAGGTTGTCATATCTCTTTAGAGAGAGAGAGAGGTTGTTGGATTTTCAATCAGCAACTCCCTAATCTGGGCTTCTACATTTTCGAGATTGGCTTTTGCCCTCGAATTAAAACTCTTGGCCCAGTTGATTGACGCATTTTTAACCTTGGCTAGGTTTTCAACAAACTGAAACATAAGTGTACTCTCTTGTTTTTCCACCGATGGCCTCCAAAGAGAAATTCTTATACTCTTCCTCCTTGAGCCACATATGATTGAATTTAAAAGGGGTGGGAGGCTTGGGGCCTTTCTTTGTAATTTCCAACGATATCGGCATATGATCCGACATATCACCTACTATAACTTTCGATTTGAAGGACCATAGAAGATCAATCATGTCTTCAGATAAAAGAAAATGATCTAGGCATTTAGCAACGAGGGTTCAGCTTTTTCGCCTGTTGTGCCAAGTTGAGAGATTTTCTAGGGCAACGAATCAATGAAATGATTTTTTTCGATCCAATGAGAGAAGAAACGTTCTTGAGGATCTTGTCTTGGATGCTCAACCCAAACTTCTTTTAGAGACAAGGTAAAATTCAGGACCCCTCCTAGGATTAGATGCTAAGAGGAGAGGAACCCACTACTATTCTAGAAGGGAATCTTGTCGGCATAAGGACCATAAATGTTGACTATTTTGAAAGTGCAATTTAAAATTGAGTCCATCACATCCACCACAATACCCGAAGGGATCAAAGAAGAGGACAATGCTTTGAGTTTAGGGCTCCAGGATGAAAGCAAACCACCTAAAAGCCCCTCTGAATCTACAGAACAAAATGACCAGTCCTTAAGCCAATGCTTGAAGGTCTCTACTGCTTTCTCACCACTACACAATGTTTCTTGGATTAGGATGAAATCTAGCCTGCTAGAGAAGACAAGTCTTTTAAGGGCATTTAATTTGGAGATGCCCCCCACTGCGTGCATTAAAGGACAAAATTATCATTGGGTAACTTTGCCATGGGATTTCCTCGCTCTAAGGGCTCGAGTTATTGTTTCCTTCTTCTCACTCCTAATTTCTTTGACAACCTGAATCTGAGCTAGAGAGATAAAATATTTCTGCCCCGCATGACTAGACACATTTTTATCTATTGCCAATCTCCCAGGACAAAACTCCTCAAGGTTTTTCTTAACCCTTGACCATAAAAGATAATTGGACTTATAGGAAGACTTAGAGGACTCCGATACCAATGAATCAGAAGAGATCTTTGAAGGAGAGAACAGAGAGCGATGGGAATTGCATGACTTGGGAGAAATATGACTAGGGGAGAAGAGGGAAGCATAGACTGATTGGGGGGAGGGGTGTTGACTGAGAGGGAAGGATCCCCAGAATTCTGAGTGGAATTACTCAACGATTCATCCCTCTTTTAGAATCAGGGAGCATGGGATGATTCATTGTTTTAAGCTTATTGGAGGAAAGCGGAACCAAAACGGAAAAAGAGGGAATAAATGGCTTCTCCGGACTCGAGGACTTATTGAGAGGAGGATAAGTGCCTTTACCTGGAGAGGAATCCTCGCTGTCATTGACCCCTGCATTGAACTTTTGAGTGTTGGAGGTAGACACCTCCAGAAGAACCTTGCGCTTCCACGAACGCTGAAAAGGGGGAAAAGAAGACGAAGGTCTTCAACATTGTGCTTGAAGGTGGCCAACCTTGTGGCAGCCAAAACACCAGAAAGGAACCTGCTACTAATGTATCCTTTGTAACCAAGTGAATCCGCCCCAGACCAACTCAATTTCGTCGAGGAGCCCTTCCCTTAAGTCCACTTCAATTTGGAGCCATGCCCATCTGTGGTCTGTCTTCCATTGCCAGTCAGGTTTGCAACTGATGAATTTCCCAATCTTATTCCTAATGGACACCATGATTGCTTCCTCCCAGAAGACCATCGGGAGATTGGGGAGGATGGACCATACTTTTGCGGGAGCCATAGCATCTCTGGTGGGATCAAAGGAGATTACCCTCTCTTTGAGAACCAGGCCAGAAGGGCCCCAACCCCAAGCTCTACTGAAAATCTCCGCCATGTCCTGCATTGACCTGAATTTAAAGAAGATCCAACCTCTAGCTAGGGTGTGAAACTCTGGACGATACCCCAGGAGATTTGACCAATTATCTTCCAGCTATTTCTATAAAGAAGATGGGGAAACTATCTTCTCGCAAAAAGGCCCAACGACTGCTTTCCCTAGCAGATCCAGAATCTCATCAATGACAACATCGGCCCTGTTATCGCACGGTTTGTAGGAAAGGTTTAAAGAGCTTGAGTCAGGGCTTGAAACCGGCGTAACAGGAGCTACCCCACCCACTGTCACCTCGATGGGGGGCTCTTTCTATCTAGGAGGGCCAGTCCAAGGGAGACGTC
>ML778207.1:178169-199141 GCA_009831015.1 Picea engelmannii
AAGAGATCTAATGCATACATAAGAAGGTTATAATGATCAAATATGACACATACCATGATACCTCGGACCAATTACCTCATGGAGCAAGAGCCTTTTCTGATGCAAGCCCAGGCCGGTAGTGATGGAGGCTGGTACTGCTGGTGAGACAAGTCTGGCTGAGAAGAAGAAAAGATGGGCCCTCAAGGGCCATGCTCAAGTCAATCTGCTCTCGTACTCCATGTCTAGGACCATGTGGGCCTCGAGACATGATCTCCTAGTTATCCCTAGATATCGGGATAACAGGCCCCAACAACCATCGTGTGTTTCTCTTTTCGAACCTTCCAGCAACGTTGCTTTTTCTTCTTCGGCTCTGTTATCTCTCCGGGAGGACTTGACTCCTTAGACCCCACTCTACACCTGCCTTCATGAGGCTTGGAGACTGACAACGTTTCAGCTTCATGGAAAGGTGGTGAGTGGGAAACAATATTTGGCTATTTAACTACACTCTAAGTTTGAAAGAGTTCAAGTTGTTCTATTCATGAGCATTCTGCCTAGTAGTGCAGAGGTGTTGATATTAAATGCTCAGACTAGGACTTTAAGTTTTAACAGAGGAAGTGTTGTGATTTATTGGGTCGAAAAAGTGCAGTGGTTGAAATATTGGGCTTGGTACCAACTCAATAATCAATATTGTCTAGGCTGGAATTGGCCATTCCAGCATAAGGCAAAGTGGTATATACAAATTTTGGTGTGAAACCAGATAGTGTAAGAATATACCCCAGAAGATTCAGAAAAATAAAGAGAGATGATGCTTAGAGTATAATAACCCATAAGCAGGTGTTGAGTCTGACATTGTACTTCCAGAAATGAGAACAATAATAGACATACAATCTGACAGGAAATCTAGAGCGTTCTTAGATAGCTAACTTATGGAATCCCGATGGATGTCTTTGGATAGACGAGTGTTCTGTATGGTGATTGCTTAATGATAGAGAGCAGAGTTCTACCTTCAGCATGAGGGTGATGGTAATCCGATGGAGTACCCAAGTTGGGTATTGGAGGAACAGTTGATATTTTATTGAAGACATGACATGTAACTAGGTTACCACCCTAGCGAACCAGAGAGCATGAGTTTGATGATTGATCATGTTGATCAATGATATGTAGTAGACCAGTAGCTTGTAGTTGTAGCATGTTTAATGAACTCTAGAAGCCATTTAGAGCCTCACTGATTATGTATTTTGATGCTGATATGTATTGCACACGGTGCCATTTTGATATATACACCCTTACATGGTATATAGATGAACAAACTTTGCATATTTTGTCTCTAATGGTTTGGAATCATGGTTTGAAAGCTTTAAAATAATTTTTTCATTAAAATTTAATTATTTAATGTATTTTTTTAGTGAACCGAGTCACTTAAATCAGATTGGTCCGTGTTAATCTGAGTCCGATTTGACGTCCGAGTTGATAGGTGACTGAGTTGATGTCCGAGTTTAAAAACTATGGGTGAAACAAGCTTGGATCATCAAACCATTAACACATGCACATTCATTTCTCTACGTAGTTGTGACAAGGGGTATTATTTTGTCACAGTTGTCTATGACTTGCACCTAATCCCAACCGCTTATTTGTATCTTAGGGGAAGTTGAACCTTGGTGGGTGGCTAGACATGCCACCATCTTCATCGCTGAACCACGACCTTATTGATATTGAGCCATAAATTATTAAATGACCGAGTATGTAAGTTGAGCTTGTTGCACCTTGTCATTGTGGTTGCGCTAATTCTGCTAGTGCACTCCCCTTTCATTTGGATCAATGGTTAATATAGTTGTCAGCAATTCGATGGGAAGAAAGCATATGCAAGTAATGAAAACAGAAACAATTGGTGCTCTTATGTTTCCTTTCCCTGTCCACATATGTGAGTTGGAAATGCTTCTTGTCACATTGGGGGTGGTTCTTATTATTTCTTTCCATCCTAGTCATCATATTGGCCTTTCCTCACTTTAACATTTTGTTTCTTTTATATAAATAGTTATTCTTACATCCGTTATGTGTTTAGGCACATAAGGTGCTTTATGTGTAGTTTGTGTCTCCACTTTACATTCCCTTGGAATTTATAATTGAAACCACTTCAACTTTAAAAGTTAGTCACATTGACATTGGTGACTATATATTGTATTTCATTCTTGTTTCTTGTATCTTCGAAGGATGATATTCTTCTAGTATTTCCAGCTAGGCACTAATTTTTATCTTTTAGCTAACCATAAGGCACCGATATCTTTCTTTTAGTTAATTATATTTCCTTTCTAGCAAAGAAGTTCCACCTTCTAAGAGTAGAACTATACTTTTTTTGTAATGCTTATGATCCCATTTATACTCGAGCAAAAATATTTCCCTAAACAATTTTTTGTGGTGGAGTCTTATGTGGCTTCATTTGTCCTAATTTTATGGTAATATTTTTTGCCATGTTGGTTTTGCTAAAAAAGTTTGTGATGCATTATGAGTATGCACCAACATCAATTAAAAGATTGAAATTTTGATGCAACTTTGTAATTCATAAAGTTGCGGGTTTGTGTGTTCCCACCATCTTTCTTGCAACTTTGTAATATTTAGAAGATATGTGTGAGAGAGAGAACTAGGGCTCCAATATTAATAGAAGTCTAAATTTACATCTCTGACTTGAAAATTGTAATTCTTGACCCACCATCTTTCATGCAACTTTGATATTTTGTAGTCGTGTGTGTGTGAGAATTGTTACCCCCCCCATGCCTAGGGGTAACTAGAGGAGATCATGTCTCATGGCCCGCAACGTAGATAGTGATCCTGACCATGATGATGATCAACATGTCCACAAATAGCAGCTCAACAAGCCCTCGTCAGATTGTCTCTTATACTTCAAATCAACCAAGCTCATCACATCAAGTCAACTCAGTGTATGTTAGTCCTTTCATGCGAAGTGTTGTGCCTAATATACTATGCATGTGGATGAGGATCATTGGTTGAAGTTGGATAATGGATCACTAGTTCAAGAAATTATGTTGGTTGCCTTGTTTCACCTTGGTGGTTAGCACCTGTGCCCTAGTCCTGTGTTGTCACCGCCCAGGGAAAAGGGGTACTACTGAGGGGCCCTCACAAGGGTAATGTTTCGTTCCCCACCATACTTTTAACACTTTCCATCTTGGAGCCTGTTGCACTGTATTGAACTTCGGTAATGGGTCATGGTTCATTCTCTCATGAGAAGAGGGGTTGAAGGCCCATATGTTGATTGCAGCTACTGCTAAAAGAATAAAAGAATGATGCTAAAGAAAAAAAGGAATGATAGCAAAGGACTCTCAAAAGCCAGTCCAAACTTGTGCTCTACCCTTTCCACGTTCGCCCCAGTCGCAAGCAGTGATCCTATAGCTTGAAACCTTATAACAGGGGACTTGCAAATATGATAAGAGGACAAATAAAGGGGTAGATAAAGGGGTTTGGAAAAATGTAGCACTTAGAAAGTGGTAACTCAAGAGCAAGCACACCCTCCACCATAAGCTATGAAGTAAGCCCAACACGTACCACTATCACACTTACTCTTGAAGGGTTCTTTTCTTTCACTATTTCCCTCAGGACATATCCCTCTACTTGGGTCTTTTGTTTCACTGTTTTGGTTGGCACACCTAATAGGGTTAGATGAAGGTCCTCTCATATTCAAACTTGACAACTTACATAAAGTCCTGAGTTGGGGTGATTTAATAAGGGGAACTTACATAAAGTCCTGAGTTGGGGTGATTTAATAAGGGGATATTGAAGTGAATTGTTCATGTGTCTTATATCTTAATTAACAATTTACTTTGCATGATTTAAGGACTGGTATATCTTATGAACATTGGATTTACTTGATTTCATACTCTGTTTTGATCTGGATGCCTCTGACATGGTTCTTTGAAGGACGCCCCAAGCTTTTAACCATGACATTGTGCCTCTATTGCAGGATATGGCACGTGTGATGTAGAGCAGTCAGTCACCTAGTGACTTGACACATTCAAACAGTGGCTCTCACATCTTCAAGACCTTGGACGATGGATAGATGGGCTTGTTTTTGACAGATTTGGTCATGGTGGCACATAGATGGGCAAAAATCCCACACCCCGGGCTCTACACTCAGAGGCTATCTTGCACTAGATGGAGGATGTTGCACAGGGAGATGACTAGACACATAGATGATATACAACCTTCTCCTCTTTGGACGCCACCCCTTGCACCTTGGATGTTGGGCATTTAGATGATGACATCATGCTAGGGTTTGACAGAGATGATCGGGTTTGCTGCCACTTGGATGCAAGTGATGACTTTGAGATGTGGCATAACATTCTTCCACCACACTTGTACCTCAAATGATGACACATGGCCCTGGAGAGGCCCTCCTAGCCCATTGGAGGCATGACGCCACCACACGTGTGTCCATTTATGTATTATTTTTTATATTTTGACATTTGTAAAGGAAAATATGAGGGGTCAACCCCACTACAAGACATGTCTTTTCACTTTTTGTGACCTTTGGAGTGCTAGGGTTTCCTTATAAATAAGGATAGCGCTTCTCTCATTTGGATCATCACTTCCTCTCACTTTTGTGGGAGTGGAACTTTAGAAAAGTTCGCTCTACTTCTTTTTTATCTCTTGGATCTCATGTGCTACTCTTGGAGGAGGATCTTTTTGGATGCTTTTGCTTTTCTTGGATGATGTATTGCTGAAACTAGGGTTTTTATAGCCTAGTGACTTTGATAATTAAGTAATTGCTGCAATTCTATGTCATTGTTAATGTTTGAGGTGATAATTACTATCTTGTTGCATGTTACTTTGTCTTTGTGAAACCCTAGGGAGGAGACATAAGTCATTCTCTCCTTCATATGCTTTGTTTGTCCAATTTTTGTGAAAGCATTCTTTTGCTACGGTTAAGAACCTAAGGCCCAAGAGGCTTTGCACCTTAGGGTTTTAATCCTAGTTTTTGATCCTTGACCTAGGTTATCTAGAAGAGAGGAAATGACACCTAGGGCCCAAGAGGCTTTGCACCCTAGGGATCATTTCCTTGAAGGTTTAGTTCTAAGGCCCAAGAGGCTTTGCACCTTAGGGTTTAAACCTCATTCTTCTTTATCATCTAGTTCAATCTTCAAGGTGTTGCATGCTTGACTCCATAAGCCCTAAAAAACGACACTAGTCTAAAGATTTTCTCACGGTGAAAATTGCATTTAGAATTAGCATTCTCTATCTCAAAATGATCTTACTAACTTTTCTAACCCTAACTTTAGCAAACTAATGATATTCATTGCTGCTGTTACAAAAGTTTGCTACAGCCACTGATTTTACTTTAATTTGCTGCATACATACTTGGAAAAGTGGCTTAAGATACTTAGAAATCACATCTAGCAATCGGATATTATTGTACATGTTGAAGGCTTGTTTTATATGCTAAATTTCTACATTTCTAATTAATTTTCCTTGTTGCTGTTACAAAACATCAGTTGCTGTTGTACATTGATTTACAACTATAATTTTGCAACAACCATTGCATTTATTGATTATCTAGTGTCTAAGAGGTCATTATTGATGTATATAACTTGGTGATTGTCTATTTTATGTTTTGGATTTGTTTATTGTCTTGTACATGTGAACCAATTACCTTGTTACCTTTCCTCCCTCTCTTAGACGTAGACCTAACCTTCAGATGACCAAGATAGGGGGCTGTAGGTTCGACTAATCTTGCTATTTGATCCCTTGAGGTCATCAGGGAAGCCTCCCTTGTGTTGAACTCTACTCCATCACTAAAATGAGGGAAATCTCTACTTAGGTGACAGTGGTAGAAACTTCCAATTGTTACACAAGGTTGGGATCTTGTGGAGGGCTTTGCACAAGTACAAATCCAGTCTCCAGTATTAAATATAATTCTAAAATTACATCTCCGAGTTGAAAATTGTGTTTCTCGACTAAACTTCCCTAATTGGACAACATTTTTAATGTTTTCATACAATTCTGGAATATTAGGGGTCTATAAGGCACAACTTTTTTGAGAAACATATATTGTAATATATATATATATATATATATATATATATATATATATATATATATCCTCTTTGGATATATATTGTTTTATGATGGATAATGTGTACAAAATCAAATCCATGTTGCACCAAAAGGATGGTACACTTGATTGTTGAAATAAATTAGAAAAAAAGGGATAAATTATATTAAGGTCCACTTAAACCAATTTGCCTCATCGGACATGTGCTAGGTCCCTTTTATGACAAAGGGAAACCAACTATATAATACAAGAGGTTCAAAATGATATAATCCTAGATGATGTCAAAAGAAAGTCTTATGTGATTATATGCTTTTTGGGCTTTGTCATCGACTTAATCAATTCCCAAACCTAATAAGATTAAATTTCAGGGAAAATTTTAGGGGCTAAATTTTTCTCATGGGCTAATTTCCCAAAAAAAGATTCGCCAATTTCCATTTTTTCTAAAAATGATTTGCCCAAATTTTATAGGATAAAATTATTTAATCTTAAAAATTGCCCAAATTAATAGTTGCATAACAACCAAGTATAAATGGCAGTGAAATTTCAGAATAAATCTTAATTAAAAATGATTATGCTTATGCCAAATGATATGCTTAAACAATGGCATTTTTATCAGGGTTTGAGTACTTAAATGAAGGATACTTGAACATACATATATGTGTGTGCGTGTTTGTCTAATTGCTATATTTACCACTACTGGAATGAATTACATTTGATGGGCTTGCTTGAGGAGTTAAAGCAGATACGATAATATTGGTTTTCCTTTGTTGTCTATTGTGGGGCAAGAAACTAGAAAACAGCCTTGTCTGTGATATGGTTTTTAGACCATTAGTATCTCAAATTGCATCAACTTGTGGTGTGCATACATTTAGCTTTCAAATTTTAATTTATTGTAATTGGATTATAGACCACATGATCAAAAGGGGATGTAAGGAATGCTTAGGTTTATGGCTTTTGATCAAGACAATTTTTTTTAATCTAATTTTATGCTATATGCAGGGAAAATGAGTAGTGACCTTGATTCGAGCGATAACTTGGAACGTTTTGTAGACCTTTCTTTCAAAGAGAGATGATACAAACATGATTATGCATGGGATGTAAAATCTTGATTTATAGATTCCAGTTGTACTAATCTTTACTAGTTGGAGAATTGATTTTTATAATTTTCATCAACTTCCTTTTGAATGTCATGGTCATGTAGTTTGATTGTAGTTAGTTGATGTTGTGACACATTATATTTGTTGTAGATGTATACTGTTTACCATAGTGCCCTCCTTTGACAAAAGGGCGTGGTCTAGTCTTAGATACGAACAAGATGATTGCAACATGTAAAAAGTTTGCTATATGTCTATATTCGAGAAATCCATTATAAGTTATTTATATAATGTTACAATGTTCGTTTCTTTGAATAGATTGTGCTATCAAAACATATTCCATGATTTAGTCTCAATTCTGCGTTAAATGATCCATCCATCAGTTACATTATTCATACATGATGATTATGAGAAATATATTTAAATTAATTAATAAGTTGAATACATCAATTTTGCATTCCATAAGTATGCTTTCGAGAACCATCATCCTCCATCTTTTGCACCTTTTTTTTAAACATAATAATTGATAGCTGTTATAACTCTTATAGACATTATGCTATTGTTGGACTTCGCCTACTTGTTATATAAGTATAATCGTTCATTTTACACATGATGCTTGTTTCTTTGTTCACTGATTCATCTTATCTCTAAGTGTAGAGGAGGGAGAAGGAAACCCTGTGTTCTTTCACACGAGATTGATCATTAGCCTACTGAAATCAGCTAAACAAAGAGAAAGACTCTATAAAAAACAAGCAACCTTTCTATGAGCACCAACTTATACAATCTCTTTATGAGCGCAAACTTGGGGCTAAAGAAAATGTAAGGAATCCTTAAGAACCTTTATTTGTATCCAAGGCTCACCTTTTGTTTTGACTTCATTCTTAATTAAGAAATTTGAGCACCTAAGAAAGAAGCAACAAAAGAATTCATTGAAACACCCACTTGCACACCCAACTACAAGAAGCCGGAAAACAAGAGGAGTTGAATAGTGAGTGAGAAACCAAAGGCAATCTCTTCTTCAAGGTGAGCAACAAGGGAAAAAGGCACTTGTGCTAAGTGTTAGTTTTTTGTTGGTCCAACCTTGTTCTTCATTGATTTCCTTCATCTCCTTAAAATTAGGGTTTCCTAATTTTTAGCAGCTCCTGTTTTTGAGATTGTCGATGGATTAGTGATTAACCATTGTTTCTCTCATATCTTATTTTTTGGGGGGACTTTCTATTTTTACAATTTCTGTGTTTAGCGGTTCTATATTTGGACACTAATTCATTGGTTGACTAGTGGTTAGTCATTATGAGTTATTTGCATTTAATAATGAGCTGAGTGATTTAATTACGGAGACTATTCTCTCCACAAGTGCACCTCACTCCTTATACACAAGTGCACCTTATCTAGAGAGGAAAAGTCAGATCTACTCCAGTGTGATTGACATGTGAGATCTACTCCAGTGTGCTTGACATGTGTTAGTGAAACTTAGTAAGACATTCTCTCATTTGGGGTGACCTTCCTAGTATAGCCAATTTATTAGTTTAGTAGAGTTAATTGTACCTTTTGTTATCTTCTTTGTTTGCAAGTTGTCTTCTTTTGCCACTTGGTTGTTTGGGATGTGAGCATGGGGCGAGTTAGAGGTTGAGTTGACCTGATGAAACTCACCCATGTGAAGTGCCTACCTTTTGAGGGTATTTCTCTCTTGTTTTGTATTATTGTAGTCATTCCTTCGTGATAAATGAGAAGTAATTGATTGCTGTTACATTTTTCGGGCTTGCTGGTTTTGATTTGTAGATTAGTATTTTTCAGATTTACAATGCGTGACTTGGTCGATTGATGCAAAATTCAAATATTTTATGTCTTTACTCTTGATCGATACTTCTATGTTGTAAAAGATGGCACGTCCTCCCATCTCGAAGTGTTGCATGTCCAATGTGTCAAACATTTGGACACTTATGGGACATGTGTCTTGTGCAAGATACATGGGGCACATGTCTTGTGCAAGACACATGTCACATGTGTCTTCGATACTTGGGATGGAAAATATGGTTAAAACAATTCAAAAACATTATGCTGGTGCTCTGATGTGTCAATAAATACATCTCGATTTGTGTTTGATGTAGTTCTATTTTCTTAACGTTTAAATAATTTTCATCTTTATGTGTGTGTGTGTGTCCCATGGGACACTCGTGTTGGTGTGTCCTTGTTTCGTAGTATCATGTGTCTAAGCTTCTATGGTTTTCATTTATAAAATACTAAGTTTTGATTGGTGTCACGTAATATTTTAAGTTTAAGATTTAGGTTAGATCTTTCTATTCAGATATACATATTATGAATTGAAATTATAACATGGTATCAGAACTGGTTTATTGAAAATCTTCCATCTAGTGAATGGAGAAGGCATTGCACTGTGGGAGGGAGTTGATCCTGTAGCAGATTTCAGTGGGTGTGATGCCCAACAAGTTCCAATGACTGAAGTGATCCATCCCTGAGGAAGAACAAGGACCCGTGAGAGGTTGAACTGTTTTTATGCTTGTGAAGGGTAGATTTAACTTGTGAAAGGTTGTTGATTTAGTTTGGTTGGAAAGTCTTTTTTATGTTGTGATACAAGGGACTATGGGAATTGCAAACTACCAAATGTCAGGTCTTAGGGAAGGTGACTGATTAGAGGTGCCCTCTAATTTCACCCCTTGGAAGTGAAGGTTGCAGATGCTCATGTAAAAGATTGATCTCTGAGGCATAATCTAGGGAAATGTATCAACTCTTGATCCTCAACAATTGTTTAATCATGAGAAGAAGGTTGCTAGGTCAAAGATGATTCTTTTGGACTCCATGAATAACCACCTTATTTCTCACATCGTAGGGAAGTCAATGAAGAAGATGTTTGATTCATTGATAACTCTTTATCCAAGTGTCAATATTTCCAAGAAGGAACAAGCTCACCCAAACATGCATGAGTTGTTTAGACATTGTGGCGAGTCAGCTCATGAAGATCATTAAGCTCATAGATTCTCTTTGCTATTAGTATGAAGATCAAAGATGAGGTATCGGTGCTTTATTGCATTGAATGACTTCTCTTATGTTTAGGAAGCCTTTGCTTAGGGTATTTGTGCTTGGGAAAACTTGCCAGCTTATGAGAAGCTTTGGGACATCTTTGTCCTAGAAAAACAAGGTGGGAAACAATAACAACCCAAAGTGAAGAGGTCCAAGACCTTACTTTCATTGATAAGGTGAGAAAAGGTTGAAGGAAAAGAGGACCTACAGAGGGTAAGGAGGAGACATCTTCCAAATATGGTGCGAAGGACCAAAGTCATCTAACATGCTACGAATGTGATAAGAAAGGGCACTATGCTAATCAATGTTCAAAGAAAAGGAATGGCAAGGGTATGCAGCCTCAAAAGTAGTTTTTACGGAGGACAACTACTTTAGTTGGAGTGGATGAGTTGGCATCTAAGATTGAAATTGTGTTTTCTATGGTTTCATGCCTTTATACTAATACCATTTTTGGTGTTGGTATGTGGATAGTGTGTCTCGACATATGTCATTTACAAGAATTTATTTAGCAAGCTTAAAGAAAAATAATTGGGCATACAAGTGGAGTTGGGTGATGATGCTACCTATCTAGTCATATTGAAATCAACAATATATCCTTCAAGATGCCTCCAGTTGATGTTCTTGAATTGCATAGTGCTCTCTTTGTGCCTAGTTGAATGGAGAATTTCATGTTTGTCTCATATATAACAAATTTGAAATGTAAAGCTGAGTTGATGATCAACAATGCATCGTAAGAGATTTCAACGAAGAAATACCTTGATATTTGCCTAAAGAAGTGCATGAAGGAGGCCTTTAGAGGTTTATGGTGTTAATTTATCTCAACCCTACACTCGACTAATAATCATGAATAAAATCACTTTATTAATTAAAAATACAACTAGGTTATTAACCAAACATTAGCGAAAGAATAAAAACATAAACCATACACATTATACAAGATATCTGGGTAAACACCCCTAGAAAAA
The DNA here is from genome assembly GCA_009831015.1 of Picea engelmannii. NCBI lineage: Eukaryota > Viridiplantae > Streptophyta > Pinopsida > Pinales > Pinaceae > Picea > Picea engelmannii. The sequence goes on from ML778207.1 coordinate 189,308, forward strand.
CCTTGAAGGGAAAACTAGATCTGAGTTGATTTTATTAATTAAAATCTTGGGCTCTCGTCTTGGGATAATGGCCCATCTGAGGAATACAATGCAACAAATAGCCTAGCCCACCTCGCTGCTATCTCCCTTACTGCCCCTTTGCTCCTTTCCTCAGCGCTCCCCACTCACACTTGGATGAAATGTTTTTCAGCCAATCAATGAGTTCTCCTCACTTTGTGTGTTACACAAGCACATGATCTACGACTCCTTCTTTGTTCCAATGTACTCTTTGTGTGTCTCATCCTCTCACTTAGGCTTCCTTTTATAACTCTAAGTTAATCTTAAATCCAAAACCCTAGATCTCTAAAGTGATCAAGGGTTGAGATTACATCTCACCTCACTTTAGATGTAATGGCTAGGATTTAATCAACCCACTTAAGTTACTAATGCCAAATACTTGGGCATTAAATTCACATTAATCTTTTAGGTCATTCACTTTAATTATTAATTCATAAAGTGAACTTCCTAAGGTTTTGAGAGGCATTACAGACGACTTCCACATTCTAGACACCGAGTCTATGTGGAAGCACCCGTCCGATGCTAAATACATCAACACTCCCTCTTAGCGAGTAAGGTACTTCTACCACCTGGAGGTGGCTCTGTCTTTGTTGTCAGATCTGCTACCATGGTTGCTCTCCAATACACGTGATTGGTTGCTCCCTCTGAAGCAAAAACTATCCTTGCCATCTCACTTGGACCCATCTTCAGAGACTTCTCTTTGATCATGCTCCTAGAAGCCTCTTGCTCTTGAGCATCCTGCATGGTCATCTCGTACCATGACTCCTTGATATACTTGGAAGACTGCTCCTTCCCACCTGAACCTGAAGGCTGACTCCCTCTGAGCTACTCAACCTTTGGATCTAGCCGCTCCTTGTTCTCTACCACTCTGCTGCTTTCTATTGCTTGCATAACAACTCAACACAATTTTTGGGCTACCTGAAGTTGCCTAAGGCTGCTTGCAACCTTCTACTACCGCTTGGATGCTTCTCTGGGCTATTCAAGTCTTTCTTGGGTGTTGCCTGACTATTTTTGCCAGCTGCTTGGGGCTACTGCCCAAGGCTACCTGGGGCTGCCTGGATTTCTTACCCGTCGCCCAAGGCTGCCCAGAACTCTGCCTGTTGCCCAAGGTGCCTGTCCATTACCTGTTTCCCACTACCCTCTATGGTGTACGATAGGCTTAATGCCCTAGTCGACAACTATTCTGGCTAGCTGGTTGGCGCACCTTGCCATCATGTCCTCTATGCTTACGTCGACGCTCAACTCCCTTTTACGTTGGTTGGCTGGCTGTTGTAGCTAATCGACTTCCAACTGTCAATTGCTACCTCCGTCTGCTGCTCTGTGCACAAGCATGTGACTCCACCCACCCAACTGCTATGGCGACTAATTCTCTCAATTCTCCATGTACCAACAACTCATTGCTTCTTACCTTTATGTAGGGATGGTTTTAAGGATGGAAATTTATTTTAAAATGTAGAAACCTTGGCAAATCTTACTAATCCTTCATATGCCAATTATAAATGTTTGGCGATATTTTTGTAAAAAATTTCAAATTTCTAAGGATTTATATAGTTTTTATAAAATTTTGGCGATTTTTAAGGTAAAATAATTTTATCCTATAGAATTTGGGCGAATCATTTTTAAAATAGCGAATCTCGATTTTTGAAAAACCATGGAAAATTAGCCCATGAGCGAAATTTAGCCCCTAAAATCATCCATGCCTTTATGACTGTTACCTCAATCGTCACACTCTTCAACTCCATGTTGTTGCACCAGCCCCATGCGATCTCTCTCACATAGCGATCTCTCTTGCTTGGCAGTTGCCCCATCCTAGCTAGATGGTGACTGCTATGACGACTGCTCCGATGGCTGGTTGGCGGTTGCTCCGCTACCCTGTGCAACAAACTCTGCCATGCTTAGCTCATGTCCCTTCCACTCAACCTGCAACTCCACGCCCTCAACCAATTTTGTTGTCTCCTTTTCCTTCAATTTGTTGTCAATCTCCATGCGCGCCCAATTAATCTGCTGGTTGGTGGCTCTCTCCACGACAGTTACAATTTCTACATGCCCGCAACCCAACTTCTTTGTGCCTGATCCTCCTATCTCATGGCACAGATCTCAGGTTGGCGGCTGCCACTCTACATGTGTTTTCCCTGCAAACTTCACGATCGTCACCTCAATTGGCTGCAGATCCCCATGCTAGTGGCTTTACCACTGCAATGACCAATCCACACTTGCCTCTGTCGATGGATCTTCACTAGCCTAATCTCACTTGCAGCTCGAGCACTCTCTGTTGAGCTGCCTCTCGGAGCTTTGCACATGCTATGCTTCCAGTTGCCCGCTCACTTGCCAACTCTTCCTCTTCGACACACGCCCAATCTTAGCCACGATTGTCTCAGCCCAATCCCAAGCTTGATCCACATCAACAACTCTATTGCCTACTCAACCCACGGTCTTGTCAGCACCCACATAGACATATCTTCTCTATAGAATGTGCAGTTGTACGATGTATGACTCGTACAATGGCTCTATACGACTCATACAAAGGCTCTATACGACAGCCGTACGCTGTACAACTTCCCTTCTTATTTTTTTTTTTAATTTCTTGTTAACCTTGCAACTTAAGTCTGCAGAAAAATTATCTATAGACCTGTAAACTAAACAAATTTCTCATTGCCAAAATCCCATCAGTGCAAATCTGGTCTCCTTCAGAGACCATGCTTTGATTCCATGTTAATTTATCTCAACCCAACACCCGACAAATAATCCCAAATAAAATCACTTTATTAATTAAAAACACAACTAGGCCATTAACCAAATATTAGTGAAAATATAAAAACATAAACCATACACATTGCACAAGATATCTAGGTAAACACCTTTGGAAAAACCCTAAAGGGAAAACCATATATGAATTGATTTTATTAATTAAAATCCTTGGCTCCCGTCGTGGGATAATGGTCCATCAGAGGAATACAATGCAACAAATAGCCTAGCCCACCTAGCTACTATCTCCTTTGCTGCCCCTTTGCTCATTTCCTCAGCCATACCCACTCACACTTTGAAATGCTCTTCACCCAATCAATGAAATCTCCTCACTTTGTGTGTGACACAATCACATAGCAAAGAGTCCTTATTCGCTTCAATGTACTTTCTGTGTGTCTCATCCTCTCACTTAGGATGCCTTTTATAAAGTTGAGTTAATCCTAAATCCAAAACCCTAGATTTTTAAAGTGATCAATGGATGAGATTAGATCTCACCCTCACTTTAGATCTAATGGCTAAGATTTAATCAACTCAAGTTACTAATGCCTAATACTTAGGCATTAAACTCACATTAATCTTTTAGGTCATTCACTTTAATTATTAACTCATAAAATGAATTTTCTAAGGTTCTGAGAGACATTACTAAAGACTTCGACATGCTAGACATCAAGCCTATGTGGAAGTACTTGTCTGATGCTAAATGCATCAACATATGGTTGATACTACAAATAATGAGGCTTTAGTGCATGATAGTGGCATGTTGTGTGAACTATGGCACAATTGTGTTGGTCACTTGCACTATGGAGCTTTCCGTTTTTTGAAAGATATGGTGCATGGATTGCTAGATTTCAAGATAACATAGATCAATGTGTGCAAGGATGTGCACTTAGTAAGCACTATATTGTGTCCAAAATTGTGCTTACCTACCTAAATTTTGTGACTTAGTGTTTCTTCAGGGTAGGTCTCTATCTTCCTAAAACCACCCATGAAATATAGTGTTTTTTATCATCAAGGGGTGAGGTCATGGTTTTCCTAGTGAGTCTTTGCCATGGTGTGGGTAACCCTCCAAACTTTGTAAGAAATCCTTAGCTGAAAGCCCTTATCCTAAGTTTTGATGCATTGGGGAAAGATTGTTAAGCAATCAATAATTCAAACACAAGTGGAATCCGCGTTGTAGATCTTCAATATCATCGTGTTGAGTACACAACACACCCTAAAAATTATAAATTTTTGGGTACCACCTTTTCTTTGATTTTTGTAAGGAGATTTCATATGTTTTGAGTTTATTGATTTTTATGCATCTCATATAGGTTAGCAAGTCTTTTGATTTAGAGAAAAACTCGAAAAAAAAATAGAAATCCAAAAAATAAACCAAGTTTTGAATGATAAAATGATATCGACGAAGTATAAAAAACTCTAAAATATAATAGAAAAACCATTTTGTAGGTGTTGGAGATATTACACACTCATCAAGGTAATTATTTTCCTAAGGTTGTTGGTCCAATGTTGAGAACATTTTCTTAGAGGGGAATATTCTCTCTAGAGATTATTCCCCTACAAAATAAGGTGCTCATCTTCAGTTTGAGTAAGTTACACTAAGTTAGACTAGTGAAAGTCACTGATGAATGACAATCTCAGTTTTATCACCAACAGTTGCATGTGTTTGTTAGGATATTTAGACACTTAGAATTTAGTTAAGATCTACTTGGTCTAATGTGTTGTTAGATAAAAGTGTGTTTCTTAGTGTGTTTCTTTAGTATGCATTAATATGCATTTGTAGTTAGGAAATCCAATGGTCACGATATGTCCCCGACATAGAGTGATCTGACGGTTCATATTCTTCTCGATCTTAACGACCATTGATCTATGGCTTAACACCCGATTGGTACATGATCTATATTTAAAGAGCATGGATGGTCATTTGTCAATGATCGATTGTGAGAAACTCTCTTGTAAAATCTCTCTGTAATATTTTTCTTGTGCATTAATAAACTGCTCCAAATGGTCGTGTTGGCTGTGGCCGTGGATGTTTCCCTATAGGGGTTTTACCATGTCAAAACATCTGTGTGTTGATATTTGATATGGTTGTGTGAGTGGTTACTGAAGGTGTTCGTCCTCTGTTGGAATACCTGTGCTGTCGAACATGGTATCATAGCTTGTTTGAAGACCCGCCCCTGTTGTAGATCGAGATCGTGAAACCGAGTTGTCTTATCTCAATTTTCTATCATTTCCATACTTTTCTGGGTTGAGAGGATTGTTGCATTGCGTCCAGAGCGCTCATTTCAGTCAGGAACACTTTTCGTTTCACTTGAAAAGGTTTTCGTTTTCTCAAGATATAACCATTTCAGTCAGATCCAGAGATCTGCATATACTTTTTTCCCTGTTCCCTATGCGATCTCGGAAAATCAGAAACATATGCGAAAATGTGCATTTTTCGGGGAAACTAACCGAGATCCAACCCTTGTTGTCATCAAGAAGCGGAATTTTTTTCTTTTGTGAATTTTTTTTTTAACATGCTCCCCAAGGCCGTCTTCCACAATAACAACAACAAAAACAATACTCCCAATCCTCTTGCTAAACAATACAATATGTTTTGCTAGACCATTTGGTTAAAAGTTGCCTTATTAAATAAGATGTCTTGAGTTCAAATCTCTATTTTTTTTTATTTTTTTTTGAAAAAGTTCATGCTCAAATTGTAAAATGTATTTCACTTCAAATCTAAAAGTGAACCACTATAAGTAGCTTTAATAATTTATTTTAGAGTTATTTGTTTTGCATGCAACCTTTTTTTTATAAAATAACTTTATTGTAAAAGTGATCCCCACTTCTCTTTATAAAAGTGAGCCACTTCATAAAACAATTTACACCACCACGTGGTCCTTTAGTTATCGTTTATGCATTTTTTTAAAATGACATAACTTTCACATCCGAAATCCGTTTTTAGTGCCGTTTTTTTTAAACCGCATAATTTTTCGAGATCTTTCCGTATAGATTATCAACTTCAGTTTTTAAACCCATATTATCTACATATTTAATATAGTTTCTTCCAGTAATCTTTTGCTTACTAGCAGCAACTACTTTCAATGGAAATCTCATATGGAGGATTTATTAAAAAGTAAAGACTTGTACCAAATTATCTAGGGGAAGGAAAAATAATCCACTGATGCTGATAAGAAAGTCAAATGGGCTAATAGGAGTGATGAAACACAGACTAATTGAAATGTCCATCTCTCATGATTTAAGGTTCCACCTTAAAGAAATTGATGACCCCGATGAAGCTTGAAAAAATATTGAAACTATGTTTGACAAACTCAATATTATTCGAGCACAACAATTAGAAAATCAAGTACTGATTTTAAATCCAAATGATTTTTCTGGTAGTGGAGACTATCTATCTAAGTTTAAAACACTCAAAATTTTATGTGAAGAATGTGAGATAAAGATGGAGGAAGAGCGTTGTATCTATCTTATTCTCTCTAAAGCTAGGTAGTGCATATTTTGTGTTTGTATTTACCTTTTATGCCATGAGAGAGACTCTAGGGACAACTTATAAAAAACCCACTCTTGAGTCCTTTTGTGCTGCTTTGATTAGAGAGGAAGATAAGCTTGTACAACTTGCAGTGATCAACACTGCAGGTACCTCCAACAAAGCCTTAGTTTCCCATCAGAAAGATAAACCCAAGTATCCAAAGAATCAACATCCTCGCTACAACAACAAGCAACATAAGGGTCCCAAACCCGCTCAGACAACTTCAGCTCCTAATGGTGACAAATGAATAAAATATAAAAATAAGAAGACTGACATACATTGCAACTTTTGTGATAAACATGGTCATGATGAGTCCAAATGTTTCAAGAAGATGACAACTTTAGAAGCAACGATGAAGAAGCACAACATCCATATTGATTCTACTTCTTCTCATGGACATGCACTTTCTGCTTCTAGTTTCTTCTTCAATACAACTTCTACTTCTTCTTCTGATGAGTGGCTTATTGATTCTAGAACATCTTATCGTATGGCTAAGGATAAAGATATATTTTATGCTTTAAATGAAATGTAATGCTAAGAAAATATTTGTTGGTGATGATAGATCTCTTAGTGTTGTAGGATCTAGAACAATTCAAGTAGATAATGGTAATTTCAATGATGTATTATGTGTTGCAAGTCTTTCTTGTAACCTTCTATCAGTATATCAAATCACTCATTTAGGTGAAGGTAAAACCGTAGAGTCTTCACCTCACCAAGTTGTAATCAAGGATCTAAAAGATCCTAAGCATGTTCTTACAACTAGAATTGTTTATGATATTACTAGGTTGTACAAGTTTGACAACTTTGGGTAATCATTTTTTTCATCAGTTTTTGTTACTCATAGTGATGACTTGAACAAACTTTGGCATGAGCGGTTTGGTCATCTAAACTATCGCTCATTGAAACAACTATTTAATCAAAAGATGGTGACTGATCTTCCTCCTGTTTCATGCAGAGATGGTGTTTGCGCCGGTTGTGTTCTTGACAATTACCATCGGGACAATTTTGACAAATGTGCCTCTTGGCACGCCTTGGGCCCTTTGCAACTTGTTTACAGTGATTTGTGTGGTCCACTTTCTTCTCCTTTTTCTGGGTGCAAATATTTCTTAACTTTCATTGATGACTTTTCCAGACGTACTTGGGGTTTGCTTATTAAAACTTAAGAATGAAGTTTTTGACAAGTTTTTGGCCTACAAGACCCTTGTAGAAAAACAATCTGGACATCAAATTCAAAAGTTTAATAACATATAAGAGAGACGAATATGTGAAAAATAATTTTACAAGTTACTGTACTACACAGGGCATCCAAATGCAACACACTGTTCCATATACACCACAACAAAATGGTGTTGCTGAGAGAAATAACCGCACATTAAAAGAAATGAATAATTGTATGATCCAATCTAAGGGATTAAGTCTAAAGTATTGGGCATAAACAATCAACTGTACAAATTACATAGTAAATCACACTCACACAAAGGCTCTTAAAAATATAACACAAAAAGAAGCTTGGACTAAAATTAAACCAGATGTAAGTCACTTCCGTGTATTTGGAAATATAGCATGGGCTCACATTCCCGATGAGAAAAGGAAAGCATTGCAGCCTAAAAGTGAGAAGTGTATATTTGTTGGTTATTCTGAAGATGTCATAGGTTATAGACTTCTTTAACCTCATTGTAATGAAATTATTATTAGAAGATATGTTATTTGATGAAAATCTCTTGGCCTGCGAGCCTAATTCGATGATTGTGCCTTCTTCGGCTTGCGATTCATCTTCGACCTGCGAGCCATCTTCGGCATTTGTGTTTTTTTCTGTTCCTCTTCTGGTTTCTTCTTCAGATGATGACAATGAGGATGAAAATCTATCTCCATCTGCTCACCTTCCTCCAGATGAGTCGTTTGAACCTGAACCAACACCGTCTCCATCGCTTCCTAGATGAGTCTGTTCAACATGAGAAACAACTGGTGGTCTTTTCGATGATCCTTCAGATCAACGTCGAACACATTCACAGTTCCAATGAGCCTCTTCTCTTTTGGCTCAAGTTTCAGAGACTCATGATCCAAAAACATTTGCAGAAGCTTTAGGTCATCCAGATTGGGATACAACAATGAATGAAGAGTATCGTTCTTTAATGGAAAATGATACTTGGGATCTTGTATCTCTTCCAAAAGGAACAAAACTTGTCATATGTAAATGGGTCTACAGAACTAAGTATGCATCAGATGGAAGTGTTGAAAGACACAAGGCTTGGTTAGTTGCCAAAGGATTTTCCCAAGTTGAAGGAATTGACTATAATGAAACCTTTGCCCTTGTAGCCAAAATGAATTCCATCCACCTTGTTCTTGCCCTTGTTGCTTCACATAAATGGGAGGTCCATCAGATGGATGTTAAATCTGTCTTTTTGCACGAAGATTTGCAAGAAGAATTCTAAATGAAACGACCTCCTGGCTATGTCCAGAATGACTCTAGCCTTGTTTGTCTCCTTAAGAAATATCTTTATGGTCTTAAGCAAGCTCCCCGAGCTTAGTATGCCAGAATGGACAACTTTTTTATTGACACCGGATTCTCTAGATGATTCAGGGGATCAATTTTTGTTCAAAAATTCAAAGTGCTCGGAATCGCTTCAAATCGAACGAGAGCGTAGGCCTCGTCGTTACGAACTCAACGCAACTCGTTTGGGTTCAAACGGACGCCGGGAGCGAGAGATATCACGTTTTGTTCAAAATGACAAACAGAAAAAAAAAATGGATGTTGACTGTACAGTATGTACAATCCGTACGATTGCTGACGTGGCAGTCTGTACAACACGTGGAAGATAGTTGTGTGGATAGTTGGCATGTGACGTGGCATGTTTTCAGCGAACGGGATGGCGACACGTGGCCCAGTCAATGGCCGCCACGTGTCATATATACATTGGTTTAAAATTATGTTGTTGGCCAGAGTTGACCCCGCGACCTCCGGGCAGGGGGGACAGACTTGGGAAGGGCCGCCAACCGGCGCACCACTAGTTGGTCCTTGTTATATATATGGAAATATATTTATATATGTTTGCATATGTGGATAGTTGGGGCGCGACCGGGCTGGGGTTTAGCCCCAGCCTTTGGTCGCATATTGCGTTAACATATGACACATTGCTATACCGTTTGGCGCACGCGGTTGCATTTTGATTTGGTTTCAACGGTTATACAAACGACCCGCCACTTGTCCTTTAACCATTGGCTTGTGGAAACGGGGTCCTATGTTTGCACTTGCGCGTGGTCATATGGGTCATACGACCTTGCCCTTGACGGTTAAGGGCTAGGTGCGCCCGTAACCGTCCTACAGTTTGCATGGTTCGCGAGGTTGCGTCCGGTGCTAAGTTTTTACGCTTAAATATGCATGTGGGCTAGGTTGAGCGAACAAGGGTGCGTTTTGTAGATGCAGAGACAACAAGTTTGAAGGGGGACTTCCAGGAAACCTATCTTCTTCAATTTTTGGCCAAACGAGGTGCCGAAAAAGCCCA
>ML778207.1:212271-229656 GCA_009831015.1 Picea engelmannii
AGCACTTTGAGCAAATAATACAAATGATCCATTGGAAGCTGGACCAGGAGATGTAGCCCAAGAGAGGGGTGAACTCCTTTATCATTTGCTGTGTTATGTGTTTTCTGTTCACTGTTATTGCTGCTGTTTATATGCATATTGAATGAGTAAATCCTATTAAAAGTTGTTTTGCAAAGTTGATCCATTTGCATTTTAACACATAAATTTTACTTGCAAATAATTTCAAGAATACAAGTCTTCTTCATTTTTAGATCACTAGATGCCATTCTGATCCTAATGTGTATACCAAGAAAGTAGGAAACCATCTCGTAATCCTTCTCCTTTATGTTGATGACTTTATCCTTACTGGTAGTGACTCAAAACTTTTAAACCGTGTGAAAACCAGCCTTAAGAAGAAATTTGAAATGACAGGCTTAGGTTTTTTGCACTATTTCCTTAGCCTCCAAGTTTTGCAAACCAATGAATTTTTTTTTCTTTCCCAATCTAAGTATGCTTGTGACCTTCTTTGTCGCTTTCACATGGACGATTGTAAACCAACCCCTTCTCCCTTCCAGTCTGGAGTCAAGCTCACTACCACCTGTACTTCTCCCGAAGTTGATGCCGCCCTGTACCGTCAGTTAGTTGGTAGCCTCTTATACTTGACTCATACCCATCCTAATCTTTCATTTGTTGTTGGTATTATTGCCCGGTATATGCAAACACCCCATGAAAGAAATTGGAAAGCAGCTAAAAATATACTTTGCTATGACCGTGGTACAGTTTAGTTGGGATACATTACAGTTCAGGGGGGGCTCCTTTATTGGTTGGTTTCACTGATTCAGATTGGGTTGACGACCCTGATGATCGAAAGTCTATTGCGGGTTATGTTTTCAGCCTTGGTTCAGGACCTGTCACTTGGGCCTGTAAGAAACAACATGCTATTTCATTTTCTTCAGTAGAAGCAGAGTACCGAGCAACGGTAAATGCAAATCAGGAAGCCTTGTGGCTTTGACAAATCATTTCAGAGTTTGGATTCCAGCAGCAGTATCCGACCAGCCTTTGGTGCGACAATCAGAGTGCCATCAAGCTCTCCAAAGACCCAGTTCGATATCAACGCAACAAGCACATCGAGCTACACATGCAATTCATCAGAAATCTCATTCATGATCAAGTTATTGAAGTGCTCTTTTTCCGTACAAAAGATCAAGTTGTAGACATTTTCACAGAGTCTCTTACAGAAAGCGAAGTTTTCCAAACTTCGATCTATGCTAGGAGTTCATGAAATTGTCTTTAAGGGGGGATAGGCTCTAATGCCTCCTTCCTTCTCCTATTGTGTCACTATTGTAAATCATTTAATCCTATCCCAAGTTGTTCTTAAGGGTGGATGTTAGGATATTTAGACACTTAGGAGTTAGTTAAGATCTACTTGGTCTAATGTGTTGTTACGTAAAAATGTGTTTCTTAGTGTGTTTCTTTATTATGCATTTGTAGTTAGGAAATTCGACGGTCACGATATGTTTCCGACATAGAGTGATCCGATGGTTCATATTCTTCTCAATTTTATGGACCATTGATCCATGGCTTAACACTCGATTGGTCCATAATATCTATTTAAAGAGCATGGAGGGTCATTTGCTGATGATCGATTGTGACTAACTCTCTTGTAAACTCTCTGTAATCTTTTTCTTTTGCATTAATAAACTGCTCCAAGTGGTCACGTTGGCTGGGGCCGTGGATGTTTCCCTGTAGGGGTTTTACCACGTCAAAACATTAGTGTGTTGATCTTTGATCTGGTTGTGTGAGTGGTTACTAAAGGTGTTCGTCCTCTATTGGAATACTTGTGTTGTTGAACAATGTTTCTCTCACTTTCACACGTGTGACTCAATTAACTGATGATTGCATGGATCAATTAATTAGGACTATGTGGCAGATTAGTTCGGTTTCTATCATTGATTGTCTAGATCTCTTTAGATCACTACTACGATGAATTTACTTAGCCATGTAGAGTATATAATGTGTAATTAATCATTCTATCATTAGTGAATACATTTCTTGATTTTCTTCTCTCATCTCCTTTCTCATTCTTTCAATTTGCAAGCTTTGTACGAATTGTTGTTAGCTAGATTTTTTGTGTAGGTCTTGCCACAATTATAAATGGTATTAGAGCCCACAGGTTGCTAGGAGAAAGGCACACAAGTATCTTATTTGCAGGTCCATAAGGGAAATGTTAGAAAAGATGGATTATTCGTCAACAATACTTCTCATGCCTCATAACTACTTGGAGTGGAAGCTAAAAATTCTGCATCAACTTAGATGCAGAGGCTTGTACCAGATTACCATGGCTACATATGTTGAGACAACCTTTTCTATCGAGAAGAACAAATATCTCAACTACATGGATGAGGCTTACGACCTCCTCTATGTTTCTATGTCCCCCGAGCTTTTGTTTCACATTGAAATTTGTACCACACCAGATGAGATTTGGACAAAGTTGGAGGATCTCTCTGGAAAACAGGACAAAATGAGAGACCATATGCTCGGGGTCAAGCTAAATTCCTTAGATGCAAGAAACTTTGACAAATTCCAGGACTTCTTTACGAAGTTCAAGTCCCTCCTTCATCTAAAGGTATGTGGAATAGACAAATCCACTCAACACAGTTAGATAAACCTTTCTATATTAGCAAAACGTGGTTTGGATTACACTGTTTTTTTGTCTCATTGTTTCATACAAATAGATTCACTTCAGGAGAGGCTTGGAAAATGCTGACATTGGATCAATGTATTGAATCCCTCACGCATGAGCAAGATAAGCTCATAAAAATAAATATAATCTAGAGACCCAATGTGCATGCACTTGTTTTGTATGAAAACATAAACACTTCCAATTCAAAGTGAAAGAAAAAAGGCAAGGGAAAGGTGCATGCAAATCCAAAGAAGGAAGGGTACTTCAAACCCTTCGATGATTCCTCAGGCTCCAAAGGTGGAAAATGAAAGAAAAGGAAGACCAAATGTGGTTACTGCAGCCATGGTTATCATCCCGAGTCTGCATGCATGAAGAATCAGATTGATCATATGGTGCAGATTCTTCAGAAGAACAATCTCTGAGATCACATTTCCGAAGCTTCCAAAAAGAAGTCGGAAGATCAAGCCAAACGAGGTAAACAATCAATCTCATTTGTATACTTTCAGTAAGTTCATTGAAAAATATGATTATGCTTTACTACAGACGCAAGTTGATGATACTATTATATTATGGCACGAGAGATTTGACCATATAAACTTCAAATACATACAACAACTATGAAAACATGAAATGGTCATTGAATTTCCCAACATACATTTTTCCAAAGGAGTTTGTCAAGGACGTGTTCTTGGAAAATATCCCTAGGAGAAGTTTGAGAAAGGGAAGGCATGAAGGGTATCCTCTCCTTTGGAGCTTATCCATAGTGAAATGATGAGACCCTTTCCTCATCCGTATATCAACAAAGCAAGGTACATTCTTACATTTATTGATGATTTCTCACGATACACTTGGGTGTATTTTCTCAGACAAAAGTGTAAGTTTTTTGAGCATCTCAAAGACTTCAAAGAACATGCAGAGACTTAGTCCGAGAGAAAGATCAAAATGCTTCACTTCGACAATGGGGGGGAATATGTGAACCGAGATGTCCAACATCTTTGTTCATAGGTAGGTATACAACTGCAACACACAATACCTTACACTTCACAACATAACGGAGTACCCGAGAGGAAGAATAGATCCCTCAAGGAGATGGCCACTTGCATGTTGCATGCAACATCTCTACCACCCAAGATTTGAACCAAGCCACTTAATTGTTCCAACCACATTCAGAACAAACCTCCTCACATGTCTATCAAGGACCAAACTCCCTTTGAAGCATGGAGTGATAAAAAATAGAAAGTCACCCACTTATGAATATTTGAATCACGTGCATGGTCTTGTGTACCTTCTGAAAAGAGGAAAGCATTAGATCTGTAGAGTACCACATGCATATTTGTGGGATATCCACGTGGTGTGAATGGTTACATGTTACTTGATCCCTCTATTGATCATCATTGAGTGCAATGTTGAGTTTGAGGAAAATCCCTTGCATGCACCATTGGATCCCAATGCATAAAATTCTATATCACTGCTTGCACCATACATCAATGATGCTGAGTATACTCACTCAGATCATGGTTTAGATATGAGCTCTGAATATGATTCATAAGACGATGAGCGTGCATATGCCAAGCCACTACAGATGCGAAAGTGAGAACATACCACCATACAGACAACATGAGACATTGTGGGGGATACAAAAGATCAGAGGAGGACGAGGTCTTAGTTTGAGGATCCTCCTCATGTACTCACAATTATCGAACCAATGATGCCCATGCATGGATATATGGTTCTAGATTAAGACCTGTAGACATATGTAGAGGCTGCAAGGAATCCCTTCTTGGAAGTTTCCATGTAGAAGTATAAATCTGTCCTCAAGAACCATACTTGGGATCTGATTATTCTTCCTTTAGATAGAAAGTTTGTCATATGTAGATGGGTCTATAAGACCAAGAAGGCAAAAAATGGACATGTGAGCAGGTATCAGGCAATATTGATTTCCAAAGGCTTTTAACAGATCCACATGATAGACTATGATGAGACCTTTGTTCTCGTAGCAAAGATGGACTCCATTCAATTGGCCCTTGCCATTGCGGCAACAAGGGGTGGGAAGTTCACCAAATGGACGTGAATAATTATTTTCTTCACGTGGATCTCTTAGAGGATATTTACATGGAGCAACTGCAGGGGTTGATTGAGAACTCATCCTTAGTATGCTGACTGAAGAAGTCCCTCTATGGCCTCAAGAAGACACCTAGAGCATGGTATGTGAAGATGTATGCCTACTTTCTCTCTCAACACTTTGTTAGATGCAAATCAGATCCAAATGTCTACATGTTGAGGGCCTCCAACTCCTTACTGATCTTGGTTCTCTATGTTGATGACCTCCCGACCACAAGAAGTTCAGCCTCAACAATTGTTGCGGTCAAAGACATTCTGCACGATAGGTTCTCTATGACGGACATGGGCCTACTACACTATTTTCTTGGTCTCGAGATTAGTAAGGATGCATCATGCATCAAGCTATCTCATATTAAGTATGCCTGAGATCTCTTGGTTAGATTCCACATGACTGATTGCAAGTTGGAAACCACACCCTTTTTGTCTGGGGTACATCTTGAGGATGGAAGGGATATACTAGTGATGGACAACACCTTGTATTGACAACTTGTGGGGAGACTTCTCTATCTCACCCACACCCGACCATTTCTCTCATATGTAGTGAGGGAAATTTCCAAGTACATGCAGGAGCCGCATGAGCTACACTGGAAGGCTGGCAAACACATCTTTAGATATATTCAAGGCACCACATGTTATGGGATCCACTATGTAGCAGGTTGTGCATTGGATCTCATGGGATTCACCGATTTCGATTGGGTTGGCGATAGCACAAATCACAAGTCTACATCTTGGTACGTGCTCAGTTTGGGTTCAGGTCCCATCTGTTGGTCGAACAAAAAACAATAAACTATTTCTCTATCGTCAGCAGAGACCAAGTATAGAGGAGTGGTCAACGTCATTATTCCATAACTTTGGCTTCAGAACATCCTCACTGAGCTTGGCATCCAGTTTCATCGTCCGACTGCCATTTGGTGTGACAATCAGAGTAAACAAAGTTACCAACTTAATGAGAACTGTGACCTCAAAACGAGAACTCTAGCCCTTAAAACCCATATTTTTGCATAAAAAACATGAAAATCAACCCCCAAATCAAAAAGTGGTGCTACCGGTAGCACCATTTTTCTATCCTGGATTAAAATTACAACTTTATTCAAGCATGGCCTTAAAAACTCATATAGACGATAAAAAAAACCTTAAAATCAACACCTAAATCAAAAAGTGATACTACCTAAAACAATATTTTTTCTAAACATTAAAATTATAGATATTTATGACCTAATTGAAATTTTTGCCTTGACAACAAATCCTTGTGCAAATAAACAACTCAAAATTGGACCCAAAATGGTCACTTGAAAATTTATTTACAATATATTTTTTTAAATTTATATTAAAAAATAAATAAATAGAAAGGAGAAAATCTTCACAAATATTTTTTTTAAATGAAAAAAATAACACAGTTAAAACAATATATTCAAGATTCAATTAAAAAAAAGGGCGAAAAAGAAACATAACTAAAAATAAATGAAAAAAATTTAAAAATTTCCCCAAAAAACAATAATATATATATAATTTAAAAAAAAAAAAAATCTAAAAAAAAAATATTCAAAAAATATTAACAAATCAGGCTGGTTGGGCGTCGTGGGTGTCGTGGGGGGCGATTTTCGACATCGCCGCAGCCCCCATGGGCTAAGGCCTAACCCTGTGGGACCAGGCCTTAGCCCGTGGGGTCTGGGGTGATGTCGGGCATCGCCCCCCATGCTCAAATTCATACAAGTTATTTTTGATGATGATGATGATGATGATTAACGTCCACTAAAACTGAATTGGTCTATCATACCTTAAGAGGGTAAGTGATTACTTGCGATTATTTAGAATTTTGTTTCTGTGCTCGAAAAGCATTAAGAGAAGCTTTCCAAGATCACCATGCTTTTGTTGAGTTAAGAGGTTAGAAAGCTTGGTAGTGTGACAAATATTTTGAAAATGAGATGTAATATGGGTATAGGCTGGACAATCTAAGAGAAAGTGCTTTTCATCTTCAACCTTCTTAGTGTCACAAAGGTGACACACTCTTTCATCCCATGATGTTTTAGGAATTGACCAATGCCCAATTTCACTATGGAGCTCGTGAGAATTTGTTCTTATCTTAGCAATGCTTATTTTTTTCTTTACACTTGGAAAAACAGATAGATAATTTTGATCTTCTAGACTAGGGTTGATTACATCCTTATAATACCTTAATTTTCCTTTTCCCTCTAACTCTTTATCACACCACATTTTCTCCTTAAATTTTGATTTGATGCTTTTTTAATAATATATTTATTTTGAAAAATGGTGTCTTCCATGATTCCCCAATAATTTAGCCAGGACTGAACATCTTTATTCCATCCTTATTTGAGTCGATGGTGGTTATGACTCGATTGTGAAGCAATTTTAGGAAGCCTCTTGTCTTCCATTTTGTTTAACTTGTTCTTATACATTAGGTATCTAATCATAGCCATGCTCTCAATGAGGGAGAGGCTTGTTTCTAAGAGGAGGATGCTATAGGGTGTATTTCCTTTAATTTTGAGATTATAGGTTATAAAATTCTTTTGTATTTGCTCTATCATTCTCCAGGATTCAAGAGAGATACTACAACCCCAAACTTCACATCCATAAAGAATAACAGGTGTAACAAAAATCTTGAAGAGGAGTTTCTTCTTATCCCAACTCCAAAGATTAGCTGATTTACAATTGTTTTCAAGCCCATAATAAGATTTCCATCCCCCAATAATCCTTTTCTCAATGCTATAATTCCATTTGATCTCGTGGAGAATATCAATTCCAAGATTTTTGTATGAAGTCACTTCATCGAAGTTGTTGTTGTCATATATGAAGGTATCATAAGGGATCTTATTGGATTTAATAATCATGACCTTAGTCTTATCAGTGTTAACAGTCATACCCATATTGGAGAAAAAATCCTTGAGGATTCTTAGTTGGTTTTCAAGATCATGGGGAATCCTTGCCATAATAACGATATCATCAACATAAAGAAGAATATTGATGACTATACCAGTGAGAGTAGGGCTGACACAACCCTCTTTTTCCAATCAATATTCTAACTTGTCAATGTATATGCCAAAAAGGGTAGGGTACAAGGGACAACCTTGTTTGAATCCAATATTGCAGTTAATATATTTCGTCCAACCCTCAGTGTTTTTAAACTTAGCAATAATGTTCTCATACATCCTTATTGTAGCAGCCCTCTGCTAGAAAAGTGGGTGTGCTCATTTAACCATAAACAATATAGCAATATTGTCACCCGACACAAATTCCACCCCCGAGCACCTTGACCTTGACAGAGAGAATAATTCCGGTAACAAATCAATAGCCAACCAAGGCTAATGCACCAAGCAAAGATAACCAAGACTGGTCAGAAATTCCAACCTAGAAAGACCGAAATTACAGGTTGCAGTAATTACAGCTGTAACTACTCCCCATACTTGCACACTACTGGATTTATGCAGTTGCGACTTATGTGTGCCAAATGAGCTTTGGCGCCTTATATTTATACTTCTATCTCCAGGCTGTTTGGGCCAAATTCTCTTTCTGGAGGCTAAAGACTCAATATAAAATATTCTCTTTAGCTGACTTTACTTCTAGGGTTATATCCAAATCTTTTAGGGTTCTTCTTGCTTCCTGGAATATTCTAATCTCATCAAAGGTCACAAGTAGAGGTTAATACCTCCCACAACTACCATAATATCAACACTCCCTCCTATCTAGGGAGGTATAAAGAAGGAAATGGTCTTGAGTACAAACATACCATTCAACCATTAACATCATCATAGCCACACATGTTATCTCATGATCAAATCATGATCACTGTCATCATTATCCAACTTGATAATCTCCATGATAATCAGTATAATTCCATATAATAGAGCACAACTGTGTCCATCCATGGTAGTACATAACTACTATCCAGTGGTACACAACCATACCAAGTAGCACACGTCTACTAACCAGTGACACATAGTCACAATCAATGGAACACATCCACCACAATAGTATACAAATACTGTCCAGAGACATACAGTCTCTACAACAGTCATATCATTTGATATCAACCTGCATAAACAATATCATGATACAAGTTGAGTCATCTAGGCCATTCTTCCACTCACGTCCATGAGAGATGAAAGATCATATGCCCTCATACAGTAAAAGCATCAACCATGGGCTATCTGGACTATTCTTCCCAAGCATGGAAGAATAACCATCCATGATTTCTGAGCCTGGACCATTCCTCCAGCACTAAACATAGTGCAACCTGGATAGAATGATTCTGCCTTAGGGAATGCTTCTCCCTAATTGTTGAACCTGGGCCATTCACCTAACTAGGCCATTCCTCTGACACTAAACATAGTGCAATCTGGAGAGAATAAGTCTTCCTAGGGAATGACTGTCCGAACCATTTCCTAAGGAAATGAATGTCCCGCACCAACCTCCAAAACTGACCATTCTTTGAAACTGCTCACAACTGTGAACTTCGAAAGAATGACTGCCTGAAGAGGCAGACCATTCTACTTGACCACTACTGAGAGTGACTGCCAAGAAGAATGACTCTCCTAGACCATTCCCCCACACTGGCCACACGGGGAATAACTGTCTATGGTACATCAACAATCTATCGGACCATTTTCATTACAAAAATGACTGTCCGATCTGGACCATTTTCCGAACTGGAAAATTCCTGTCCATTAGAGAATCTCAAACCACTTTTCGAACTGGAAAGGAACTGCCCATCCTAGACCATTTTCCAAGCTGAAAAAATGACTGTCCATAAATCAATNNNNATATATATATATATATATATATATATATATATATATATATATATATATATATATATATATATATATATATATATATATATATATATATATATATATATATCAGTGCTCCCTCCCAACCTGGAGATCCATCTCTTCCCTTTCAACTAAGGGAGTTATCTCCATGATCCCCAAATTTTCTCGTAAGTATGCAAACTTTATCCTGGACAAAGGCTTTGTCAAAATATCTGTTGTCTGCTCCTCTGTGGAGATATAATGGAGCTTAACTTCTCCTTCCTGGACTTTATCTCGAATAAAGTAGTATTTGATCTCAATGTATTTCGATTGTTCATGGAACACTAGGTGTTCAGATAACCTTTTACAACTTTGATTGTCACAGTATATTATGGTCGAATCTGGTACCTGATCAAATAATCCAGAAATCATCTTCCTCAACCATACTACTTCTGTACATGCCTCACATGCTGCGATATATTCTGCTTCTATTGTGCTGAGTGTGGAAGACTTCTGTTTTCTATCGCCCCAAGATATCATGGGAGAGCCCAAGTTGAAACACATCCCTGAAGTACTCCTTCTGTCTTTTGCACTCCCTGCCCAATATGAATCTGTGAATCTATGAAGTTGTATATCACTGGATGAGGTGTATATTAAACCATAGTTTAGCATCCCACAAATATATCTTAGAACATGCTTTGCAACTATCCAATGCTGATGTCTGGGTTCCACCTGGAACTTGCTTAGGGTGTTTACAACAAAGCAAATATCTGGTCGAGTATTCACTAAATACATTAATGACCCAATCAATTGTTGATATAAGGACGAGTCTACTGGATTAGAGTCCGAGTCTCTTACTTTCCTTATATCTGTGGTCATAGGAGTGTCCATGGATTTGCAATCCATCATTCCAAACTTCTGAAGACTCTTCATTGCATACTTTCCTTGTCCAAGGAATACTTCACCACGATTCTGCCATATTTCTAGTCCCAAGTAATAATGCATAAGACCGAGGTCTTTCATATTGAACTCAGAAGCTAGTTCCTTCTTACACTGGGTGATGAAAGACTCTTCACCTATCAATATTAAATCGTCAACATATAGCAGTAGAATCACAGATGCATTGTTCACGATTTTGTAGTAGATATTTGGATCTGCATGACTTTTGGAGAAACCAAGTCTTATTAAGTAGATGTCTATTTTGGCATACTAAGCTCTTGGAACTTGCTTGAGTCCATACAAGGCTTTCTTTAATCTACAAACATGAGTGTCTTTGGAGTGTTCTTCAAATCCTTGAGGTTGTTCAATGTATACTTCTTCTTCGATTGATCCATTGAAAAAAGTTGTCTTTACATCCAATCTGATGTAAACTCCATCCCATGGAAGCAACAATAGACATAATGGCTCTAATAGAAGTATATCTGGCAACATAAGAAAATGTCTTGTCATAATATTCTCCCTCCTTCTGGGAGAACCCTCTAGCTACAAAACTTGCTTTGTATTTTTCCATGCTTCTGTCTGCTGCATGTTTGATCTTATAGACCCATTTTAAAGTTACTACTAATTTTTCTTTGGGTCTAGGCACAATTTCCCATACATCATTTTTCATGATGGACTGGTGTTCTTCTGTCATGGCTTCTTTCCATTGTTTCTTCTGAGATGCCTCTTCAAATGTGGTGATTTCTTCATTTAGAATCTTTTCCATACATGCTTCATAGCTAGAGAATCTTTTGGGATTTTTGGTTTCTCTGAAGGTGCCACTTCGGGATTTGAGTCTTTCTGCTTCTTGTAGAGTAGTTTCAAGACAAGCTCGACGTTTCTTGGTTTTGGGTATAAAGACTGATTCAATAGGTTCACATGGTTGCATCAGATGATCAAGTTGTTATGTTTCTTCATTCTGACTTTCTGGAAGACATGTGCTTTCTTCTTTAGGCTCTTCATACTCTTCTTCTTCTATAGTTTCTTCTATGGATTTATTCAAAGCCATCTTTTCATTGAAGGTTACATCTCTTATGACTTCAACCTTATGTTGTTATGGGATATAGATTTTGTAGGCTTTGGATGATTCATTGTATCCCAAAAATATGCCCTTCTTTCCTGATGGTTCTAATTTATTTCTTTAATCCTTGGGCATGTGAATGTAAACATGGCATCCAAAGATTCTTAAGTGTTCCACATTAGGTTTCTTTCTTGAGAAGGCTTCTTCTGGAGTCATATCCTTCAATATGCGGTGGGGACTTCTATTCTGAACATATATTGGTGTCATGGCTTCTTCTCCCCACAAATACATAGATAAACCTTGATCGTTCATTAGTGCCTTCACAGTTTCTTCAATAGATCTGTTCTTCCTTTCCACTACACCATTTTGTTGAGGATTATGAGGAACAATTAGCTCTCTCCTAACCCCTGTCGATTTTCAAAAGGAAAAAAATTCCTTCAATGTGTATTCTCCTCCATTATCTGTTCTCAAGGTCTTGATTTTCTTGTTTGTGAGGTTCTCTATCTCTGCTTTGAATTCTTGAAACTTTCCGAAAACTTCATCCTTTGTCTTCAAGAGATATAACCAAGTATTTCTTGAGTAATCATCTATGAAGATTACATAGTAAAGAGAACCTCCTAGATATTTGACTGGCATCGGACCACAAACATCTGAATGCATTAGATATAGGATTTCCTTATATCTATTATTGCTGCTTGAGAATGGTTTCTTAACATTCTTACCAAGAGCACATCCTTTGCAAATTCCTTCATGTGTAGATTGTAGTTCTGGTATTCCTTCAACCATATTTTCGAGGAAAGGTAATGCTTGATAGTTGATATGAGCATACCTTCTATGAAAAATTTCATTGGGATTGACTTCATCATGTACAAGAGCTTCATCATTTCGTTCTAGTAGTCTGCATAGTCTTCCTTCACGAGTTCCAATAAATCTAGCGTTCTCTATGTTGGAGTCTCTAGACCAAGATAATACTTTTCCATATACAAAGGCTATTCTATTTCCTTTGTCTTCTAGGCAAGATATGGATACAAGATTCTTTTCTAAACCATGTATATATAAGACATTGCTCAAATGAACATTGTTACATGTTTTCAATTTGACAGAGGCTTGACCAATTCCTTCCACTGGATAAGTGTTCTTATCTTCAAGTTCTACCTTGTAGGATATCCTCTTTTCATTTAGATTAGAGAGTTTGACTTGGTCTCCTATCATATTCCTGGAAGCTCCACTGTCAATTATCCACATGTCATATTCAAGAGTTCCCATGAGAGCTGAATATTGTAGATGATCCATCTTTTCATTCATGATTTCTGTTGATTGATAACTGGTCAAACTTTGACTTTGACCCAAAATCTCAACCTTGATGTTTTTTCCTTCTGAGAGTGCCAAGAGGTGCGCTGGACTAAGGCGCACTAGAATATCTTCTCCTTGAGTAAGGTGTTCCATCATAAGGTGTTGGGCAAGAGTTTTAGGGTTTTGCAATTGCACCTGCTAGTAACCCTAGCGACAGTGCTTCGGTAATTGCACTTGCTAGAAACCGTAGCGATAGTGCTTCAACGATCTTGATAACCTTATGGCTTAACTTCCTTCCAGTGGTTAGAATGAATGAAGGAGGTGTGGGCCCATAACCTGTTAGAAAAGTGGGTGTGCTCGTTTAACCATAGACAATATAACAATATTGTCACCCAACCATAGGGACAAATGACACCCCCGAGCACCTTGACCTTGACATAGAGAATAATTCTGGTAGCAAATCAATAGCCAACCAAGGCTAATGCACCAAGCAAATATAACCAAGACTGATTAGAAAGTCCAACCCAGAAAGACCGAAATTATAGGTTGCAGTAACTACAGTTGTAGTTGCTCCCCAGACTTGCACACTACTGGATTTCTACAGTTGCGACTTGTGTTTTCCAAATGAGCTCTGGCGCCTTATATTTATACTTCTTTCTCCTGGATGTCTAGGATGACTTCTCTTTCTAGAGGCTAAAGACTCGATATAAAATATTCTCTTTAGTCGACTTTACTTCTAGGGTTATGTCCAAATATTTTAGGGTTCTTCTTGCTTCCTAGAATATTCTAATCTCATCAAAGGTAACAAGTGGAGGTTAATACCTCCCATAGATACCATAATATCAACACCCTCAACTCGAGAGACACTTTTATCTCTTCCAACCTATTCCAAAGGTTTTTCCTAGGAACCATGTTAAAAGATTTTCTAAAGTCAGCAAAACAACAAAAAAGATTGGTTTTAGTATTGCAGATTTCCTCTGCAATGATCCTAAAGGTAACAAGATGGTCCACAATTGAATGATATCTCCTAAACCTGATCTGGCCTTTATCTCTTTTATAGTGACTTTCTATCCAAAGGCTAATCTTCTTTTCCAAAATAATTCCATAAAGCTTGGCTAAAATCGGGCTAATCATAATGGTCCTATAATTAGAGGGAATGTTTCTATTCCCATTTTTAAAAATAAGAACAATGAGGCTTTGCGTCCAGGGTTTAGGGAAGCCCTGCTTTACTGCTAAATTGAAGAACTTGTGTATGTGAGGGATAAGGATTGGCCCTCCGATTTTAAAAATTTCAGCTTGGTAGCCTTCAATGTCCTTAACTTTCCCATTTGCAAGCTGCTTAAACCCGAACTCTATGTCATCTAAAGAAAAAACTTTTTCCTTTGTAGGGACAATAAGAATGGTGTCCATGGAATTAGGGAACTCGTAAATACTTTTAAGGTAGGAATTCCAGTCCCTTAAGGGAATCCTATTATTTTCTTTAGTATTGCGTTTTAGAATTTGGCTCCAGAACTTCTTAGGATCCAACGTATATAGTTGTGAAAGTTGTTCTTGACTTTTATTGATATAGTACCTTTTTTTCCTTTTAATTAGGGATTTGTATGTATTGATCTTATCGAGTTTTATGGACTCATTAGAAGCATCCCTAATGGATTTCCTAGAAATTTTACATTCTTTATCATACCAAGGGTTGGTCGTTCTATTATTCTTTTTATAAGACACCTCGAAAGAGAAATTTTTAATAGAAGTGGAAAGGGTATTTGTAAAATTATGATAGAGTTGTTCAATGTTGTCCTTATAAGTTAGGAGATTTAAGTTAATATTTAAATCCTTTAATAAAATTTCAACTTTACTTTTGTCAAAGCGCAAATTCCTTTGATTATCAAAATTCTCTTCAATGGCACTCCTATGCATGGAAAATTTTAGAGTTAGGGTTAAAGGTTTATGATCAGAGTAAGGCTCATGGTCATTTAAAAGGTCAAAAGTTGCTATTTGGTTGGAAATGGGGATATCAAATATCACATAATCTACAACATTACTACCTAGCCCATGAATACAATTCATCTGGTTGGAGTTTGGCCACTTCATTACTCCATTGCAAATTATTAGGTCTTGAGAGCTGCAGAGCTTGACCAACTCAGTACCAAACAAATTCTCAATTTGGTCTTCATAGCTTATTTTGTAGCTATTAGATAAAACAAGGTCCTCATCTAGCCATAAATGATTATGGTTGGAGTCATTACTTAAAAGAGTAGCTTGTCTAGTTGTAGTCCTAGCATTAAAGTCTCCTAGTAGGAGGATATTACCTTCATTTTTCAAACTATAAATCTCTTGTTTTAAATTATTATAGGGACAATTATTATCTAGATTGTTTTTCTTATAAAAAATAGAATTAATAGGTGCAAAACAACAAATTTCTATATACATATTCTTAACATTGGTGTCTGAAATTTCTATCCAAATGTATTGATTGAGAGGGTCAATCTTATGAAGTTGAATGTGAGGAGAAATGCTCTTTCTAATATATCAAGATATGCCTCATATCCCTCTACGATGGGATTTTTTGTTCCATGTTGACCATAAGACAAATCCTTCTACGTTAGGGACCTTAGACTCCTCATGCTCCCAAGTTTCAACTAGATAGATACTATCAATATCACTCGGGATCCAACTTATCATAGGACCTTTGCACCATGGAAAGCAACGACTGTTCCAAAAAAGGATCCCGAGTGTCCCAAATTCCTATTTATTATTATCCTTATGGTCTCTATCCCTAACAATAGCTTTTCGATATCTAATTATTGCCCATTTTCCTTCTTTCCTAGCTTCTTTTACCTTTTGAACTTCTTTCCTTAATTCAGCTTGGTCTTCGGGAATGAGGTCTTCATTTATAAATATTCCTGATCCTTTTAAGATCGGAGATTTACTAAGTATGCTATATTTATTTTCATTACAACTTACTTTGACACGCACCAACCTATCTTTGTGATCAATTATTTTTCCTAGCCTCTTTGCTTCTATGAGGTAAGTTGTATCAATTTGTGATTTATTATTTAATTATTCTTTTACTATTTCCAGCATATCCTCCTCTTGTTGTTCTTTTATACCAAAAATTATGAGGTTCAAGGCTCTTTTGTTACACTCATGGTCCAATTCGATTAGATTATTCATTTCCTCTTTGATGGGTTTGATATCCAATTTGTTTTCCATATTACTGAGGGTCAAATTGTTGGTTAGTTTTTCTTCCAGCTCTTTAATCCTATCTCTCAAGTTGTGATTTTCTTCAACCCCTCCTTCTTGGGTTGATTGTTTATGTTTTTCCATTTCTTGAATCCTATCCTTCATTGTCTGCAATTCACTCTTGAACCCTAAGAATCTATCCTCTATTTGAGTTTGAATGGTATCTTTAATTTTTTTTAATCAATAATTGCCTCTAGCTCTATTTGAAGTTTTACGTCTCTTTCTTCACTCTTTTTTTCTAATGTTTCTAACTCTATTTGGATTTTGACATCTCTCTCTTCTCTTTTTTTTTTTTCTACTAATTCCATATAATCGTAAATGACCTCTAGGGTGATTTTGGGGGGGCTGCCCCTATTAGGCTGAGTTTTTGGAATAGGTGGTGGAGTGCTCATATTGAAAAGAAGAGAAAAAAAATGTAACAATTATTATTTTGCATCGACTTTATCTCTCAAATCAACTTTTACTTATGAAACTTAAAATGATAAATAAATAAAATATATTTAAATCTCTTTACGTTAATAGGTAATAAATATATTTTAAATTAAAATTGAATCAAAGTAAAAAGTGACTCACCTCATTTCACATGTCCAATTTCTCAACTGGTTGAAGACGCCAAAAATAATTTCCGAAAACCACACAGAAGTTCTGAAGAAACTACATAGATTATTCTGGGTAAAAAAGGTAAAAACCAAAGAGAAGTATTATTCCCACTCAAAATCGCAGATATATAATGTTATAAATAAAATAACTCCTTCAAAACAACATAGAAGTATTATTCCCGTTCAAAACCCCAGAGATATAATTTCAAAACCGCAAAGAAGTATTATTCCCGTTCAAAACCACAGAGAAATATTATTCCCGTTCAAAACTGCAGAGAAGTATTATTCATGTTCAAAACCGCAGAGAAATATTATTCCCGTTCAAAACCTCAGAGATATTTAAAATGTTTTTTCAAACAAATTTTTTGTTATGTTTTATTTAGTTTTGAAATAATTTTTTTATAAGAGTTTTTTTTAAGTCTTTTTAAAAATATTTTATTTTAATGTTTTAAAATTATAAAATACGAAATGTTTTAAAGTTTTTATTTTTATTTTTAAATATTGTGTATACATTGTTTTTTTGTTTTGTTTTTTAATATATTTTTAAAATTTTTGTGTTATTTTTATGTATATTTTTCTCTTATTAATTTTTTTTTTTATTAAACTTTGTAATTCAATCTAGTTTTTTTTAATATATTTTTATTTTGTTTTTTAATTTCTTCCATTTTTTTTTCCAGTTTTTTTTGAAAAAATTATTATTTT
>ML778207.1:230023-312353 GCA_009831015.1 Picea engelmannii
AAAAAATTGGTGCTACTGGTAGCACCACTTTTCGATTCAAGGGTCAATTTTAAGGTCTTTGTCCACAATGACTTAAGTTGTCAATTCGATGGGTTTGAATGGGTCCAAATTTTAACCACTGCAAAAAAGGGTGTTATCGGTAGAGTTCTTGTTTTTCAGAAGTGCCATTTTTTTACCCTGTTTCAAAAAATGGTGCTACCGGTAATACCGTTTTTTGAAATGGGGATAAAAAATGCAACCTCTGAAAAATGAGAACTCTAGAGAGTTCTTGTTAAGTTGGTAACTATGTTAGTACTCTCAAGTTTTGCAGAGACCCAATGCATCAACAATGGACCAAACACATTTAGATCCATATGCACTACATCATAGAGCTAGTACATGACAGGATCATCAATTTGCAGTTTTGTCCATCCCCCAAACATACAACATACATCTTCACCAAGACATTTACTGAGCGAAAGTTACACTTCTTGTGCGATCGTCTTGGAGTGAAGAGCACTTGCTTAGCAGTTGTATTTCCTTCTTCATTTTTGATGCATTGTATTTTGAGGGGGGCTTTTCCCTCTTTCCTCCATTTTTTCAGTGTTTCATTCTTAGATGCATTGTACAATGGGTACCTAACATGGCCTTGGTTGTTGGGATCCATTCATCATGCACACCCTAGTAGTTTTCAGAGGGGGTGTTGGCATTATTACATACTCACCTAGGTAATTATTTTCCTAAGGTTGATAGTTTGATGTTCAGAACGCTTCCTTAGATGCTAATATTCTCTCTAGAGAATATTCCCCTACAAAATAGGGTGCTCCTCTTCAGTTCAGAGTCAGTTACACTAGTGGAAGTCACTCATGCCTAGAATACAATCATGAAATTGAAAGTACCAGAGATTCCTAGAGGCATACTGTCAGAGAAGCTTCCTTGACCAATAGGGTAGATCAAGAAAATAGTAGTAGCAACTGCAACAGGAGCTGAGTATGCAACAACAATCCAAGGATGCATAGCTAGACGGAAGCTAAGATCCCACTCACGACCCATATAGAAAACTCCACCAAGTAGGAAGTGTAGAACGATTAGCTCATAAGGACCCCCGTTGTATAGCCATTCATCGACGTAGTTACACTCAATTAGACTAGTGGAAGTCACTCATGCATGACAACCTCAATTTTATCACTAGCAGTTGCATGTGTTTCTCTCACTTCCACACGTGTGACTCAATTAACTGATGATTGCATGGATCAGTTAACTAGGACTATGTGGCATATTACTTTAGTTTATGTTAGTGAGTGTCTATATCTCTCTAGATCACTACTATGATGACTTTACTTAGCCATGCATAGTATATCATGTGTAATTAATCATTCTCTCATTATTGAATACAATTCTTGATTCTTTTCTCTCATCTTCTCTCATCTCAATTTGCAATCTTTGTACAAATTGTTGTTAGCTAGATTCTCTATGCAAGTTTCACCATGTTGGAGATATTACACTCACCTAGGTAATCATTTTCCTAATGTTGATAGTCCAATGTTGAGAAGGCTTCATTAGATGAGAATATTCCCGTACAAAATAGGGCACTCCTCTTTAGTTTAGAGTCAGTGACACTCAGTTAGACTAATGGAAGTCACTCATGCATGGCAACCTCAGTTTTATCACCAGGAGTTGCATGTGTTTCTCTAACTTCCACATGTGTGACTTAGTTAACTGATGATTGCATGGATAAGTTAACTAGGACTATGTGGAAGATTACTTTGGTTCCTTTCAGTGAGTGTTTAGATCTCTCTAGATCACTACTATGACGACTTTACTTAGCCATGTACAATTAATCATTCTCTCATTAGTGAATACAATTCTTGATTCTTTTCTCTCCTCTCAATTAGCAAGCTTTGTACGAATTGTTGCTAGATAGATTCTCTGTGCAGGTTTCACCAAAATTCTATAGTAGGTCGTTGAAGCAAAATAAATCATTTTGGAGAACGTCGACGGATACATGTTCTTTTGAAAACTCCAATGAAAGAAAACTCTTTTGAAAGTAGCCGAAAAATATTCGAAAAGGTTTTTTAGAACTCATCGAAATCACTTTTCTTGAAAGTGTTGATAGAAAGTCGTTTTTCCATGGGAATCAAAAGGTTTGATGAGACAATTTCCTCGAGCATTGAAAGATTAAAAATAGGTTTTTAGGAGACTGTCGATAGACATTAAAGATTTTTTTTTGAAGCGCTGAAAATATGAAATAATTTTTCAGAGATCACTGAAACATGTTTTTTGGCAAGCACTGATAGAAAAAGTAGTTTTTTCTTAATACACCAAAACATGTTTTTTGGCAAGCGTCGAAAATAAGTTTTTTCCAAAATGTTAATGGAAAGAGTTTTTAATAAAACGTCGATAGAATGTTTTGATGAGATTGTTGATAGAGAGATAGGGAGGTTTTTTTTATTATAGGAAACACAACTATGTTGCATTTCCACTTTTAGGAATCCGTTGAAACCAAGACCATTTTTTTTTTAGCCAATCAATGTTTGCATTGACACATGTTTTGAGGTGTTCCTTAGATTTCAAAGAGGAAAATGATTTGTTTTGAAACTCTCCAAAACAATCAAACTAAGTTTTTGGGTGCTCCCCGAAGAGTAGAGACCACCATTAAAATGCATGGATTTTGGCGGCAATAGTGTCCCTTTAGCATTCAATTCTAGTAGCTAAGAAAATGTCACTCTATTTAGTAGGATCATGTCATCATTTCTCTTAGATTCGATCCCTTAGCTATTAAATTCAAACATCGTTGGTCAAATTATTCATTCTTTTCTTGATTTCGAACAAGAGTTATGAAATTTCTTGTTTTTCATAATCATTTCCATCATCGGAGAATAGTCAGGTGAAATTGAAATCGTTGAGCATAAGTGTTGCTTGCAGTAGCTTTGGTGCAAGAGAAATTGGGTTTTTTTTTTTTAATAGAAACATATATATTTATATTATATCAAAAACTGCCAGAATTCCAAAAAGATACAGACGACAGGGTGCAGGCACCTCTGCTATTGCCATAGAAACAAACAAGTCTTTCTATGCCGGTGATAGATTTGGCCATTGTTTTGTATAAGATACAATTTTGCCATGTGAAAATGGCTATAAAAATATTTAATAATAGCATAAATTTACAATTCATAAAAAACCAGAGCTATATGTAGGGTTGGCTTGGATTGTTTTGTTGTGTTGCTTGATTTTCCTCCGCTTCGTGTGCTTCTGCGTGGTGCTGAGCCTGATTGTCCTTTGCCCAAACACGATCGGAGAACCATGGAACCATCGGGACATGTTGATCATTGCTACCAATAGAGTGGAAGGTTGAAGGTAAACGAGATTCGCCTGTGCCTGCAGAGTGAGCTTGCTGCTGATGATTTCCCAGACGTTGGGTGACTGCTCCTATCTGCCTTGTATTGTGGTTAAACCCCCTGAGGACAATTGCCAATTCTTGATTGTGTCTAATTTCTAGTTGCTGCATATGAGTCTGCATTTCGGGCATACTTTCATGGATCACTTGGGTTTCCTGTTGGAGTTCACGATGTCGTGAGCCTGAGCGTTCTTCTATGCGTTCGCATTCTGTTCGCAGGGCCTGGAATTGCTTGCGAAGGTCTTTAGTGGCACAGACTGGGCAGGTGCAAGGGTCTCTGGACCTTCGCTGCATGATGTTGCGATGTGCGAGGGGCAAGCAGGCGTTGTGCAGAAGGTTGTCGAGGATGGCTGGGAGGAAGAGTTGAGAAGAGGGAGGCGGGGAAATCTGTCCAGAGACGAGAGGGATGCAGAGCTAGGCGAGAGAGATAAACATGATGGATTGAATCCAATTGATAAGGATCAACATACCGTCAAGCGCTGGGGGAGCCATTGCGTCCCACGAGCGAGGGAGAATTTGTAGCAGATGAAAGTGCAGAGCTGACATAGGGAGGTGACGAGGGATCGTTCGGAATTTCAGATGGAGATCCTTGATATAAAGGGGACTCGAGTGAGGGGGNCGTTCCAAATAGAATGGGGGATAGAGCGGGTGACTCGAGGGTCGAGGCGAGGGGGGGAGAGGGAGGGGGGGTGAGAGAGGGGAGGGGAGGAGAGGCGAGGATGGGATGGGGGGGTTAGGAAGAGGGGGGGATGGGTCGGGATGGGTAGAATTGATACTAGAGTTAGAGGGGGGGACGAAAGGGCGAGCAGAGTTAGGGAAGCTAAACATAAAAGGGGGTTTGATTGGTAAGAAGGTGGCTATGTTCCATTTTTTTGGATGCTTTCGCCAAATTATCTACCTTTGAGTTTTGGATTCAAAAGATATGGAAGAAGCTCAGGTTGATGAATTTCTTCTTAAGAGAGCTTATAGCTGAGCATATGCCTTTGAGTGGGCCTTTTGGCGAACTAGACCGACCCCGAAACTCCTTTATGACTATTTCAGAATCCCCCAACACAATTAAAGTTTGAATGTTCCTCTCCTAAGCGAGATTCAATCCCATGTGTTAGCACTGAGAGTCACCCTTAGATTGCGGGAGGATAAGCCCAGTACCCATCGAATTTTTTGGTGGATGTTGGTTTTATATGAGTGGAGGTCAATGGAAAAAACTCAATATATGAATGATGTTCAACACAAAATTGGACAAGAAATGCATAGGGAAGTGAGGGCCACATTAACTTCAGTCAGTGAATTGAGTTTAAGTGTGAGCAAAGGGAAGACTTAGTGAGAAAGTTGAATAAGAGTGCTATGAGCATCAGGCTTTCAAGCAGCTTAGAGAAGAAAAACTCAGACTCTAGATCACTCTTGAGGTCAAGCTTCAGACACTGAAATATGTCCAAACAACACAATCACAACAACACAATGATCAAACCTACATCACAATGCAGCTGCAACAACTCGACTAGATCCTCCATGCCCGAGCCATTCAATGTAAGAGGGAAAAAGATAACAAGGGAGCTGACTAAAACTGGTCACGATACCACTGTAATCAAACCTACATTACAACAACATAACAACCCTCGACTGGATCCTCCATGCCCGAGTTTTTTAGCACAGTTTTTACAGAGAGATGAAAATAAATTGACTTCTATTAACATGAAAGTCTCAAATTTGGTACATAACCAGAGAACAGTTCTAGCATCAAAACATTACAAAATAGGGAGCTACCAGGAGTGTGATCTGATCATTACATTCAAAGAATTGCGTCTTCGAGTTCTTCTGTCAGACTAAATGTGCACCCCTCTGTCAGACGCGAGCTCAGATCGACATGGGTTTTGCAAAAAATCTGCCCACAGGGGTACCACGAGTTGATGGTTCAGTCCCCATGGCCGGGCCTTCCATGCCTTCCATTTATGGGGTGAGCTGAGGTTTCAACCACCAGCTCTATTTTCATTAACTTCCTTCTTGGAGATTGAGCAAGACCTAATGCTCAGGGGGCAGCTACACACTGATCTCGGATAGGATGCCATATAAACACAAGATTGTGGGGTCGTCAAAAGAAGTTTGGATTCAGACTTCTTTTGGGCTTGCAATCCATCACATTTCGCCACATAGCATTTTTTCCATACCATGGTTTCCATTGCAGGACCACTCAAGAAAAATATCGCCCGAGCATGTGGCGTCCCCGCAATGGATTGTGGCCGTAGGTCTAGTCCTGATCTATGATCTGAACGCACCCACTAGATTTAACGCCACTGCTAAGCTTAATCGCCCACCAACTTTAGGATCTGCCAAAAGTGTGCCTTGAGATGGGGCGCTACTTTTGACGCTAAAAAATAATAGCTCTCGAAGGATGATCTGATGTGGAGGCCCGACGTCACCATGCTGATATGTCGCGGATGGAGAGTTGACGTGTGTCACTCGAAAACAGGCATAAAGCATGTCTAAAATGCTTGAAATGAGTTCCATGTATCAGTGCTAGATGGATGCCACGTGTCTGTGTCGACGACTGCCACGAACTTGGTGCTCCAGGGCTCGGGCACTAGCTCCTTTTCCGTTGGCTCCTCTATGTGATTTTACCCGGAGCTGACGATTTGATGACGCGTGTCTTCTTGAATACCAAGAATTACTTCGAGTCTCCGGACTCTGGTAAAATCAAATGTCAAACTTCCTTTGCCTTCAACTGTTTTTACCGAGAGTCATAGATTTGATGACGCGTGGCCCTCTTGAGATCAACGGCTGAGATCCCTTCGTGGCTCCGGGCTTCAGACTTCTCAATAGTCAAACTTTATTTGCCCCAAGAAAATTCACCAGAGCTATGGATCTGACGACATGTGGCTATTGATGATTAACGTCTTAGATTCACTTCGGGCACTTCGGGACTTCAGGCACTTCGACATTCCGGGAACTTCGGCCACTTTGGGACTTTGGGCGCTTCGACACTTCGACCACTTCGGGACTTCAGGCGCTTCGACACTTCGGGACTTCAATGCTTTTCTCATTTTAAAACTCCCATTGTAAAACTCTCGGAGTGAGATCTGATGACGCGTGGCATCCTAGGTTTGGATAACCGAGATCCACTTTGGGTCTCCAGGCTCCGGGAAAACCAAAACTCAAATCTCTCTTACTCTTCCATGCGCTTTTACCCATAGATGTGGATCTGATGACACGTGGCTCATGTATCAACGATTAATATCCATTTGGATCTCCGGGCTCCGGGAAAATCATAACTCAAATCTCAATTTTTCCCCTTCGCTTTCCTCCGGAGCCCTAGATCTGACGTCACGTGTCCATTTGAATTGGACGACTGAGACTTACTCCGGGCCTTCAAGCTTCGAGTGTTTCGAGTCTTTGGGACTTCAAGCATTTCGGTGCTTCGAGACTTTGGGCGCTTTGGGCCTTCGAGACTTTAGGAGGCACTGTCACTAACATCAAGGACTCCCTACTAATTTTGAAATCAATGGTCCACGATTTCTTCGGGAGTTCGGGCTTCGGCTCTTCGGAAGTTTTATGCACTTCTCACTTTGAAACTCCCGAATCTCATTTACCCGAACGCTTGGATTGGCTGCCACTTGTCCCCCTCAATATCGGATGACTCATGCTCACTTTGGGTTTTGGGACTTCATAACTTTGACAAACAACTTTAACAACTCAGGAATGTCCACTGCTGAAGTTGATCTCGCTTGTTGCTTTCATTTTGAGCCCGAAATGGATTGCTCTGAACGCTGCGCTTTGACATTTATTATGCAGGCCGTGAACTTGGACAACCTGCTGCCCTTGAAAAATATATTTGATAACATTTGGCTCCACAGGGGATGGCATGCTCCCTACGAGTTGTCAAGAATAAGCAGTTCCAGTCACCTTATGCATTGGGCTATGGAGTCATGCTCAAAAAACATTCTGCAGAGGATGAAAGGCTGACAAACACACTATCCTAAAAACAAAATCAAAATACATGGGCTCCAGGAGGAGCTTATTTATGTACATTCCTAGACTAATTGATTTTTACAGAGCGCTAGGTGAAAGAAAACTTCCACCATATCCATTCAATCAACTCCCTAGCTGCAAACTTATTTACTCTGTCATTGATCAAATAAAAACAATGCAACTATGACAACAAAATGATTATGCTTTTCAGATCTCCTCCCAGTGTTGAAGTCAGGATAAAACTGAGCGGCTCCAAGACATGAAGGAAATTCAACTCCATGTACTACCTTATAGGTTCATAGAGAAAATGACAAAACCCACTGGGCTGGTGACATAAAACATGCTCTGTCTTACAACTTCTCACACGTGGCTGAATGTCTCTGGCAAGAAAGGGTGAGTGAACAGCTGATGCAGGCTGATTGATCCCAGGTGATGATTGCTCATTTGCAGGCTCTAGGCAGTATATGAATTGCACATTTGGTTCTCCCTCTTCTTCTTCATGACTCTTCCAAGGATCAAAATCATAATCATCATAAACATGAAACATGGGAAAGCTCTGCCCTTTGTCTTCTGTAGGCACAGAATGGAGGATTTCCACACAATGGTTTTCCTCAATGTATAAAGGAAAAGGCTTAGTGGTATGCTCTTGGAAATCCTCAAAATATGAAACATATGATTCCATGTGTATATCCATAGGATCATGAATCCTGTGACAGAATCCTGGCTGCTTTAGAAGACCAAGTTTCTCCTTTGTAAATGCCTCTCTGCTTGCAAATAAAAAACCTCCCCGGTCCTTAGAAAACAACTCTCGATCATCAACAACTGCAGTCTCTTTTCCTTGTTGTTGTTCCAGCTCTGATTCATAATCATTATCTTCTTGCACATAATCTGAAACATGCTAACATTCTTCTTCCTTAGGCACATGAAATTTTTCAAGATATTCTTACATATGAACCCCCTTGCTAGCCCTGATGTTCTCTTCGACTTCTTCAACATCTTCAAACATGTGTCTTAACGATGAATATTTCCTCTCTCTCAGGAGAAGGACCAGCTCTGAATGTTGAGCCATGACATAGTACACCATGGAAACAGTCTCTGTGGGTCTGATCTCCATAGGCATACTATGATAAACACTGTAAAACCTCTTGTTGAAGATAGACAAGGCTTCCTCTTCCCCTCTCCTCAAGGAATTAAACTCAAACCAGTATTGATAAAGGGACTTGTTTTCACCCCAACACTTTAAAATGAATGGCATAGCTCGGTCCAGGAGCCAATAGAACTGGCTTCAAGACATCTAAACCACATAGAAACATCTCCAGACAGGGATTGTGAGAAAAACCTCATGGAAACATCATCATGAACAATCTCAAACTAATCGACAGATCTCTCAAAGGCGTCCAAATGCCTCTCAGCTGTAATATGATCCTCTCCAGAAAACCAAGGAAGATACTAAAAGGAATAACGAGGATAAGGATGAAGGTCATGTGGCAACCTTAAAGGTTTAAACAACTTATTTCTGATTTTAATTTGAAAAGAAGTGGGTTGATCATGTGGATTAACGATTTGATGGAAAGGATCAACAGGAATAACGGAGGGTAACAAGATTTGAGAAGACTGTGAATTATTTTCAACCTCCTCAGGGCTACAAGGGTGATCAATTTCAAGAGGAGATGTAATACATATCTCACTTTTATGAATAGGCAGAGGTGAAGACATGAGATTAGTATCTACAACACAAGAAGAGGGAATGTTTTCTTCTTCCAATGATGGATAAATAAAGGAAGGACTATTATCATCTGAATAGACAAAGCAGAGGATAATCTTCTTTATATGTGAAGGGAAAGAGATAAATGAGCTGATAAAAAAGAACACGATTTCATGAATAAATCTCATAAACTGATACCTGGTCTTCCCCTTCGGTATGGTCGTCTTTCTGTCAACAGGATCCTCCCCAGTGGAGTCTCCAGGTGCAAGTTGCAATCTTCAATGGTTCTGATGTCTGATGCACCTTCAAAATCAGAAGCTCGTTGTCGTTTTTACCCAGGGAAATGTCTTCAATTCATTCCTCAACAACGGTGCCATGAATGTTATCACTGAGAGTCACCCTCATATTACGGGAGGATAAGCCCAGTACCCATCAGATTTTTTGGTGGATGTTGGTTTTATATGAGTGGAGGTCAATGGAAAAAACTCAATATATGAATGATGTTCAACACGGAACTGGACAAGAAATGCACAGGGAAGTGAGGGCCACATTAACTTCAGTCAGTGAATTGAGTTTAAGTGTGAGTAGAGGGAAGAATTAGCGAGAAAGGTGAACAAGACTGCTATGAGAATCAGGCTTTCAAGCAACTTGGAGAATAAAAATTCAGACTCAAGATCACTCTTGAGCTCAAGCTTCAAACACTGAAATATGTCCAAACAAAACAATCACAACAACACAATGATCAAACCTACATCACAATGCAGCTACAAGAACTCGACTAGATCCTCCATGCCCGAGGCATTCAGTGTAAGAGGGAAAAAGATAACAAGGAGCTAACTAAAAATGGTCACGATACCACTATAATCAAACCTACATTACAACAACATAACAATCCTCGACTGGATCCTCCATGCCTAAGTGTTTTAGCATAGTTTTTACAGAGAGATGGAAAGAAGTTGACTTCTATTAACATGAAAGTCTCAAATTTGGTACATAACCAGAGAACAATTCTAGCATCAAAACATTACAAAATAGGGAGCTCTTCTCAACCAATTGACGACCTTAACAAAATATCAAAACTATCTATTTATACTCAGAACAATTCGCCACTACCAGGAGTTTGATCTGATCACTACATTCAAAGCATTGCATCTGCGAGTTCTTCTGTCAGAATGAACGTGCACCCCTGTGTCAGACGCAAGCTCAAATTGACATGGGTTTTGCAAAAAATCTCCCCACAGGGGTACCATGGGATGACGGTTTAGTCCCCACGCCCGGGCCTTCTATGCCTTCCATTTATGGGGTGAACTGAGGTTTCAACCACCAACTCTATTTTCATTAAATGCCTCCTCAGAGATTGAACAAGACCTAATGCTAAGGGGGTGGCTACATGCTGCTCTCAGATAGGATGCCATATAAACACGATATTGTGGGGCCGTCAAAAGTAGTTTGAATTCAGATTGATTTTGGGCCCGCAATCCATCACATTTCGCCACGTAACATTTTCGCCATACCATGGTTTCTATTGCGGGACCGCTCAAGAAAAATATCGCCCGGGCATGTTGCGTCCCTGAAATGGACTATGGCCATAGGTCTGGTCCTGATTTGCGATCTGAGCGCAATCACTAGATTTAGCACCACTGCCAAGCTTAATCGCCCACCAACTTTAGGATCTGCCAAAAGTACGCCTTGGGATGGGGCACTACTTTTGGTGCTGAACAATAAAAACTCTCAGAGGATGATCTGATGTGGAGGCTTGACGTCACAATGTTGATATGTCTCGGACGAAGAGGTGACTTGTGTCACTCGAAAACAGGCAGAAAGCATGTCTAAAATGCTTGAAATGAGTGCCATGTATCAATGCTAGACAGATGCCATGTGTCTGTGTCGACGGCTGCCACAAACTTGGTGCTCCAGGGCTTGGGTGCTAGCTCATTTTCCTTTGGCTCCTCTTTGTGATTTTACCCAGAGTTGGTGATCTAATGATGCGTGTCTTCCTGAATCGAACAACTGAGAATTACTTCAGGTCTCTAGACTACGGTAAAATCAAATCTCAAACTTCCTATGCCTTCAGCTGCTTTTACCCGGAGTCATAGATCTGATGATGCGTGGCCCTTATGAGATCGACGACTGATATCCCTTCATGGCTCCGGGCTTCAAACTTCTCAAAAGTCAACATTTATTTTCCCCAAGAAAATTTGTTGGAGCTATGGATCTGACGACACATGGCTATTGTTGATCAACGTCTCAGATTCACTTCGGGCCTTTGACCACTTTGGCACTTCGGGACTTCGGGCGCTTCGACATTCCAGGAACTTCGACCACTTCGGGACTTCGGGCACTTCGAGACTTCGGTTCTTTTCTCATTTTAAAACTCTCGAAGTGACAGATTTGATGACGCATGGCATCCTGGGTTTGGACGGCCGAGATCCACTTTGGGTCTCCGGGATCTAGGAAAACCAAAACTCAAATCTCTCTTACTCTTCCATGTTCTTTTACCCAGAGTTGTGGATCTGATGACACGTGGCTCCTAGATGAACGACTAAGATCCCTTCGGGTCTCCGGGCTCCGAGAAAATCAACACTCAAATCGTGCTTTTTCCCCTTTTCTTTCCTCCGGAGCCCTATATCTGGCGTCGCATGTCCATTTTAATCAGACGAATGAGACTTACTCTGGGCCTTCGGGCTTCAGGTGTTTCGGGTCTTCGGGACTTCGGGCTCTTCAGGACTTCGGGCACTTTGACGCTTCAAGCCTTCGGGACTTCGGGCACTTCAACGCTTCGGGCCTTCAGGACTTTGGGAGGCACTGCCATTAATATCAACAACTCCCTGCTGATTTTGAGATCAATGGTCCACGATTGCTTCGGGAGTTCGGGCTTCGACTCTTCGGAATTTTTATGCACTTCTCACTTTGAAACTCCCTAAGCTCATTTCCCCGAATGCTTGTATCGGTTGCCACCTATCCCCCTCAAGATTAGATGACTCATGCTGACTTTGGGTTTCAGGACTTTGGACCTTTGACAAACAACTTTAACAATATTTCAAACTCCCGATTCCTGTGAACCGTTGATCTGATATTCTTAGGAATGTCCGCCGCTGAAGCTGATCTTGCATGTTGCTTGCATTTCGAGCCCAAAATGGACTACTCTGAACGTTGTTCTTTGATGTTTCTTGTGTAGACCATGAACTTGGACAACCTACTGCCTTTGGAAACTATATGTGATAACACCATGTATATTGCGAGGATCTCTACTTTATTATTAGTCTCTTTTCCTAGACCCCAAGAATATTCTACTATTTTTTTTTCCTCAGAATCGTAGATGACTCCTCCCGCACCTGCCACCCCTGGGTTACCTATTTCTTCTCCATCGAAGAAGAGAAGGAAGGAATGTTGTTGTCTTTTCTAGTGAGATAATTTGTTGTTGTCTAGGTGTAATTGCCAATCTTGTTGTTTAGGGGCCTGCCTAGGAGAGACAAGGGTATCCTTTGATGACCCCCGAATGTGGGTGATCCAGTCTTCTTCACTTGGTTCCAAGGTGTCTGGGGGATCGAAACCAATTGATTTGACTCTGAAAACTTTTGATATTAGGTCGCAGATCTTGGAAAACATGTGATGCATTGGGGGAAGCTTCTTGCGAAAGATGACTTTATTGCAAGCTATCCAAAGTTCCCAACAAACAAATTTGGGGATTTGTCTCCAAAGAAGGGTGAACTTCTTTTTGTTTTTGAAGCTTCCAGTATATCTTTGCTTCCAGTGGGTAAAAAGGTTGTTCTAGTTTTCTAGGGGAAGGGGGGGATTGGGGAGGGGAAGGTAAATGAGGTTCCAGAGTTGGGTAGTGAAATTTCATTCCATAAAAAGGTGGGTGATGGTTTCTGAGGCTTCAAGGCAAAAGGGTCACCGAGAGGGGCCCTGGCTGCCCTGTTTGAGAAGGTTTTCAGCTATTAATATTTTTCCATGGACCAAGAGCCAACAAAAGGTATTGATTTTGGGTAGCGAGGGGTTAGACCAGATCTCTTTCCAGATTTTGGAGGGAGGGGGGCCGTGGGTTTCAGAGAGAAGATGGGTATAACCCTCCTTGACGAAAAAGTATTTATCACCCCAGCTTTGGGAGTCTGGTATGGAGCGATTGAGGGGCGAACGACTGACCATATTGTTGAAGAAGATGGGGAGGAGAGGGTTGAGAAACTTTGGGGGTTTAGGAAACTTCCAATTTACCCAGTCCCCATCGTTGCTCCAGAGGCAGAAATCCCGAAGCTTGGAGAATATGTTTGCGCAACACCAATATTTAAGTGGCTGAAGAGTCACATGGGAGCTTAGGGGTTCATGGTTGATGATACGGTCCTACCATATATTTATTATGTCTCTATTTCTGGGGGCCCAAGAGAGTTTGGCATGAATAAGAGAAGGCGCCATATCAGGGAGCCTGGAAGGGTGGGAATGGATCCATCTAGGCATCGAAGTCTGGAGGTTTGGAAGTATTTGTTTAGAAGGGATATATTCCACCATTCTGATTTGCTCGTTGTTAAGATCCAGGCTAGCTTAGCTCCCAAATATTTGTTCATTATAGCTGGGTCCTTGATGGCCAGACATCCTTTGTTGTAGGGCTGGCAGATTTGCTTCCAGTTTATGAGATGGAATTTTTTTGTATTTGTTTTGCCACCTGCCCAGAGAAAGCATCTTAGAGCTCTGGAGATTTTATCTAGAATGCCTTTGGGAGCTAATAGTCCTGAGCATTGAAAGACAGAGAGGGAGGAAAGGAATGATTTGATTAAAACGAGTTTCCCAGCGGGATTGAGCTGACGGCCTCCCCAATTCTAGATTCTCGCTGATATTTTATTAACGTTTTCTAGCCAGGATGAAGAACTATAGGAGTTGAGGAAAATAGGAATCCCATATATTTAAAATAGTTCCATGTGGTTATGATGGGGAAGCCGAATATTGTGGCGATTTTTTCTTTTATATGCCCCGGGACATGCCATCCGTAAATTTTGCATTTATATATGTTCAGCTTGCCACCTGAAGTTGTGAGAAAGGAGCTGAGACTATTTTGAAAACGATTTGCAGTGCGTATTGTGGGTGATCCCAGTAAGAGGGTGTCATCTGCAAATTGAGAATGATTTATCTCTTTTACCCCTCTCGCTATGAGTAGACTAGGGAGATTTCCTTTTCTTCGTTCCTCTTCCAAATTTTGGCTGAGAGGGTCTGCTAGCAAAATATAGAGAAAGGGAGAGAGGGGGCAGCCTTGTTGAAGGCCTTTGCTTGCTTTGAAAAAGTTGGTTGGACGCCCATTAAGGAGAGGAGAGACCCAGGGTGTACTGATGCAAGATTTGATCCAATTGCTGAAGTTTTCTAAGAATCCATATGATTTGATAATTGAGAAGAGAAAACGGTGTTTGACCCAGTCAAAAACATTTTCCATGTCGAGCTTGACGACCATACCTGGATTTTTAGTTTTATTGCTTGAATGGATGGCTTCTTGAACCAGAACAAAGTTGTCTGTTATCTGCTTGTCTCTAAAAAAATCGCTCTGGTTTTCTGAGACTAAATTTGTGAGCAAGGAGGTGAGACAGTTCGCGATAATTTTGGTGAGGATTTTGTAAGAAGAGTAGCAGAGTGAGATGGGGCGGAAGCGAGAGAAGTTGGAGGGGTTGGATTCTTTTGGAATGAGGGCTAGGAAAGTAGAGTTGGTTGCTCCTCTGACTTTCTGTTTGTGCAAAGTGTAGTTTAGCATTTTCTTCAAATCCCATTTGATGGTGTCCCAATAAGATTGATAGAATCTGATTGGAAACCCGTCAGGTCCCGAAGATTTATTTGGATCCAGGCTCTAGATTGCTTTGGCTATTTCTTCCTCTGTGATATCTTGAGTTAGTTGATTATTTTCTTCTTCTGAAACTAACTTAGGGATATTTTCCATCATGTCGGTAGCCTCCATGTATGTTGATTCCTCCATTTGTTGCTGGTATAGATTACTGAAATGACGGTAAGCCTCTGCTTTGACCTACTCATATGAGTCGATTTTCTGCCCTGTGCTAGAGGTAATGGAGGTAACTATGTTTTGTTTTCCTCCAAAATTGAGCTTTCTTGTAGAAGAAGAAGGTGTTTGAGTCTCCTGCTTTTATCCAGAGGCTTCTGGACTTCAGACGCCAGTTTTCTTCCTCCCTATGTAACATGGCCTGAAGATGTTGATGTGCCTCTTTTTCTTGATTCATCAAAGCTTTTGTTGTTGATTTGGATTCTATTTTCTGTTGGATTTGTCTGAGATGCTCTATCTTTTCTTGTTTTTCTTAGTGNTGAATGAATTTTTCACCCAATCTTTGAGTGATATCTTAATGGATTTGAGCTTAATTTCCCAGACAAAATTAGGGGATCCATAGAATGAGGTGGCCCAAGCTTGTGTGACAATAGAGGGAATGGTTGGGTTATCCATCCAGAGCTGATTAAAGAGAAAGGGGAGGGGGC
This sequence comes from Picea engelmannii, assembly GCA_009831015.1. NCBI lineage: Eukaryota > Viridiplantae > Streptophyta > Pinopsida > Pinales > Pinaceae > Picea > Picea engelmannii. Next base: position 245,527 of record ML778207.1, read on the forward strand.
CAAAGTTCTAAGGCAAGAGGAAGGAGAGGGTAATGGGTTTGTGATCTGAGATTGCAAAGGAGAGAATTTGAGAGGAGATGTCGAAAGGGGAGAGGAGGAAATTGATGATGAGGAGGAAGTGGTCCAGGAAGGCTGCAATATGTTGAAGGCCAACCTGTCTATTGTTCCAGGTGTAGTTTCCTTTGGTGGGTTTGATGTCTTGCATGTCCCAATCTGAAATGAGGTCGGTAAGGTTTTCTGAGAAGGGATCTCTTACTTTACTTCCTCCTTTTTTTCCCCTAGTAATGAGGTGGCTATTGAAGTCTGCCTCGATTATACAGGAAGAGGGGTCTACGGAATTTCATAGATTTGAGAGAGAGGTCCAGGTTACCATTTTGTCTTTATAAGTGTTCGGCATGTAGATATTGACCACAGAAATGACGATGTTGTTATACTTATTTTTTAGGACTGTTAAAATCCATTTTTGGGTTTCATAGATTACCTCGGAGCTCCATATTTGTGCGTTCGAGAGTGTTGCAATGCCACTAGAGGCTCCCTGAGAGCTAACTGCCTCTCCGCCAGTGTTGTTGAAAATTTTGTTTGTTGCTTCAAGAAGTGATGAAGAGTCCATTTTGGTTTCTTGGAGAAGGATGATCGAGGGACTGCCCATTTGTTTTTATATCTTTTAGTGTTTCGACTTTAAGCTTACTGTCGAAGCCCCTACAGTTCCAGGAGAGAAAAAACATTAAAGGGGGTTGGAGGGGGCTCAGCTGTCATGGACTGAGTGTTCCATTCCTCTAGTTCCTTCTTTCCTTGTGGATGTATAGATTGTGTGTTTTATAGTCTGTTGTTTTCCTTGAGCCTTTTCTTTATCTATTGCTTCTTCTCTTACTTCCTTATTCGTTCGTTGCCCAAATTTTCTTGGCTTCTCCGGTGGGTTCTCTCCTTCTTCTTTTTCTTGATTATATTGCACATGTAGGTTTGAGGTTGAATTTTCCTACTGTGTGGGTACCTGTGCTTCTTCCATGGAGGGATCATCTGTGTCTGATTTGTCAATGATGTCAATTAGGGGTGGATCAGGGGGAGATGAAAAGTTCAGGACTGAAGGAAGGTTCTGCTTTGAGGAGGTTTCTCCTAAGGGTTCAAAGGAGTTATGGCTGAGGGGAGGGTCGGGGGTCGAAGAGGGATCCTTTTTGGGCGGGGATTTCAGGGCAGGTTTTTGATGAGAGGGTTCTGTAGAGGGCAGAGGGACTGAGGGTCCTAGACGAGATTTGTTGTTTTTTCCACTGGAGTTTTTTTTACAGACCTGTTTCCATCTGTCTTTTTGTGGGGGTTCTTCAGCTTTTGAGGGCTATTTATTACTGGGGAATTTCTTTGAAAAGTGACCATATTCATGGAAAGATTTGCATTTGAACGAAATTTGTTCATAGTCTAATTTTTGGATGTGAATCCAGTCGTCCAACTTTAACTTGATTGCTTCCGGGAACCCTTTTTCTAGGTATACTTCTGTGTAGATCCTAGCGCAGGAGTAGAGGTTGGATCTAGGCTCTGCCCTGTCATTATATTTTTCTAGGGCGTCTCCTATGATTTTCAAGACTTCATCACCCCAACAGTGAAAAGGCAAGTGTGGAAGCCTTACCCATACTGGCACAGCTGAAGGAATGTCATTTTTTGGGTCGAAGTCAGGCGCCCATTTGTTTAGATATAACCCTCTTGGTCCAAAGAAATATGGTATGTTTATGAATATGAGATCTATGTCTGATTTAAGCTCAAAATAAAAAATATAGAAGCCCTTACCACAAAAGAAATGATTCATACATCCTTGAACCAGGGGGTTCCAGTTCCGCTCAATCCAAATATCTATTTGTCGAGGTGAGGGAAAAAGGCCCATGAATTGGAAAACAAGTGCTAGAGAGGCGAAGGAAAGATATTTTCTTCTCGCAATGGTGTTGAGGATTGAGAATTTTGGGATCTGCTCCAATTTTTTAACAAACTGAGAGGTGTTGGGCCGTGTCGGGGGAGGGCAAAGAGAACCCACGAGGGCCTTGAATGTGACGAATTCGTCTTGGAACTCCGGAGGGGGATCCAGATCCGGATCTGCAAAGGCCATGATGGGAGAGGACCAAGGGGGATCGGGAGGGTTGAGGGCCTAGGGTTTTCTGGTTTCTCGCGCAAGAGAAATTGGGTTATTATTCAAGGGTAATTATTAGTTATTTTCTAACGAAAATATGAGAAGGTAATTAATCCAAACGAGTAGATGCTTTCTGTTTCGGGAATCATAGGGAACAACTAGTTTTAAAAATATGTGATAGTTTTTTATTAACTAAATGATGTTCTTTGTGTATAAACTGTTACAGGGAGTCACCTATTTTCAGTTTTCAAAATAATTGACTATTATTTGATTAATTTCATTGAAACATTGTTGCTTTTGAAAAAAGGGAAGCATCATTGTTGTTTAGTGTGTTGATTTGTAGAAAATATGCCTATGAGAAGAACTCATGTTCAACAGACCACAAAATCATCGAAGGGTAAAAAGAAGGAAACATGGGAGAGTTCACTTGAAACCCTAGTCATGGTCGAAGATCCATTGGAGGATGTTCTATTGGTAATCCAGATGCCCGCAACAGAAGAAACTCCATTACAACCAATGTATAAAGACATCGATACAAGCAGTAGAATGCAGGTTTTGTTGCCCAATTGAAATGAGTTGTATTAAAATTTCTATAAAGAGGAATATCCAGAGGTCACACCCCACAATGATCGTTATGTAAAGGAATTAGATGACAAAGTCTTTATGAATGTCAAGAGATCTCTCTTACATGCCATTGCAGCTAGATAACTTTTCTTTCCCTGTGTATAAGCAATTGAATGGATCATTAGTCACACTGATTCTAAGAACTATGTGATTAATGATGATAAGGGTAATTGTATGGGGGTTTTACTACCTCCAAAACTAGAAAAATATTACAAATTCCCACCAGTAGAAGTGTGTTCCTCAACAACACTTTTGTAAAAATCTTCTATGACCATCAAGACTTAGGTAAAATAATGAATAATTGGTGGAAGGAAGATAAGAAGTTCTTCCATAGGACATGTAGATGGTACAACATTATAGGATTAAGATAACCATATGTGTATGTCATAGTTCTATTGTGTCGATTGTATGGAGAAAATGACTTTTTCTGTTTCCATATTATCTAGTTAGATGAATTATGATATTGAAAAGGACCACGAGGAAAAAAGAAAAAATGAAGATAGAAGTGTTGATATTATGGTAGCTACGAGAGGTATTAACCTCCACGTGTAACCTCTGACAAGACTAGAATATTTTGGGAAGCAACAGAAACTCTAAAATGTTGGATAATAACCCTAGGAGACAAGTCAAATCAAGAGAATATTTAATATTGAGTTATTAGCCTCCAGAAAGAGAAGTCGGCTCAATCAAGTGAGATAGACTAGTATAAATAGAGGACGTTAGAGCTCATTTGTCATACACACTCTCACAACTGCATAATACCATTGGTGCACAAGTTTGGAGAGGAACTGCAACTACAACAACTGGCATTTCGGTTTTGGCTTGGAATTTCTCTTGGTTATGGTTTGGAATTTTTTCTTGGTCTTTGGTTATTCTTTCTTGGTGTGCTAGCCTTGGATAAAGGTGTGCTACTTTGGTTGGCTATTGGATTGCTTCCAGAATTATTCTATTTGTCAAGGTTAAGGTGCTTGGGGGTGGCCTTTGTGCCTATGGTTGGGAGACAATATTTCTATATTGTCGATGGTGAAATAAGAACACCTATTTTTCTAACAGGTTATGGGCCCACACTATCTTCAGACAGTCTAACTACTGGAAGATATATTGGGAGGATTTGATCATTTACATTTGTAGTTGCAGTCAAAGTTTTGTGCAACAACGAAACCCTAACCCTTTTGTTAAGGAACCTTAAGTGAAGATCTTGAACTAATTCTTGGATAGCCTAGTGCACCCTAGCCTAGCGCACCTCTTGTTACTCTCAGCAAGCCAAGGCGTCAAGTTTGAGTTTTTGGTCAAAGTCAAAGTTGACCAAGTCAAACCAGTCATGACTTACTCTATGAAGTTAGAAAACAAGTTAGAAGGGGTTTCTAACTTTAGAGCATGGAAGACAAGGATTGAGCTCATCCTTTCCAAGAATAAAGTGTTGAATATCGTGAAAGGAAATATCATGGAACCACAGTTTGAAGCAGGAAAAGAGAAGGAACCTCAAAATGTTGTATTTTTCGAGAAGTTCAAGGACAATGCCATCAACGTTATGAGTATCATAGTGGACTCTGTAAAAGACCACTTGATACCCTACATCTCTCATCTTGACTCATCTAAGAATATGTGTGATTCCCTAACTAACCTCTTGTCAGTCAGAAACATTGGACAAGTAATGAGTCTGAATAATGATCTTCGTGACATGAAAATGAATGATCATGACATCATAACATCATACATATTAAGAATCTCTTAGTTAATATATCAACTACAAGCTATTGAAGAAATCATTTCAGAAAAGGAACTAGTAAATATAGTACTCAATGGCCTCCCCAAGACATGGGATACATTTTCGGCAAGCATGAACACAAGAAAGGAGTATCCCACATTTGAAGAACTTTGGACTTGTTGTGCACAAGAAGAATCAAGGATTAACGCAAAAGATAAATCCCAAAAGAAGTATGATGATCAAGCCTTCACATCAAAATTCAAGAATTTCAGGAATAAGAGGAAGTTTGGCTTAAGGAAGAAACCAAATCAAGAAAAGGATATGTCAAAAATACAGTGCTTCAACTATGGAAAATATGGTCACAACAGGAACCACTATCCCAAGTTAAATAAAATGAAGGAAATAGATGAAGCAACAATTGCCGAAGAAAGGGAACCCTCAAAGAAAGGCAAGAAGGATAAAACAAACTTCTTCTTCTAGTCAAGGTAACAATATTCTTCTATAATATAGTTCCTGCATATTTATCTCTAAGAATATAAGATGGTTAGTGAAACAATACCTATGGAAGAATAAAAAGATAAGGATTTCTATTACAATGACTACAATGAACATGAAAAGGATGAAGTACATTGACAATCTTTGGTGACATTTCCCATGGAAACTGTTATATAAGTAACAATTACCAGAGGGGCCACAATTAGAATCAAACTTGAAGAGACCCAAAAGGAGTCAGACCAGAAAGAAGTCCGTAATCAAGAGGAAACTAGAATAAAAGTTGTGACACTTTGCAGAAAGCAATAATGATGCATACAAAAACATGGAATCTCTTAGATGAACGGAGTTGATTGCAGAGTTCCAAAATAATAGCATGCATTCAGGCATGAAGCCAGGATTAGGAGGGAGATCATCCTCAATGATATGATCCATTGAAGAATCCGTGAATATTATAAAGTATCTATCCATGTTCCTCATTGGAAGTAGCAGCCATGATAAGCAACACATGTTCAATTTGACTCTAGAAGAAGTTTTCTTCGAAAAGAATCCTTAAGTATCTTTGTTTGTCCATCTACGTCCATGTTTCTATGATGAAAGGAAGAAGTTGGAATCTTCAGGAAGGAAGGGCATGGAATCTATAGAAGATTCCATGGAACTAAAATCTAAAGAGGAACATGAGGAAGAATATGAAGATTCCAAAGAAAATCCAGAACAACCAATGACTATACCAAGAATAATAAGACTACCAGCATGGTTTGCACCCACTAGAAGAAATCAAGTAGAAGAAATGGAAGTTGTGATGAAGAACAATGCATGTAAAAAATTGTGAAAAAGACTTATGAATGGAAGCATTGCGAGATTCAGAACTAGAGGTTCTTCCAGAAGGAGGGAGAAGACTATGATGACAACTTGTTCCAGTAAACTAGATATACCTCTTGCAGTATCCATGGATTGAAATTTACATGTAAAAGATTGTTCTTCCCAATAAAGAAAATTGAGAAAGAAGCTTATATAGAGAAATCTCAAGGTTTTGAGGTATACCGGAAAGAGACCCATGTATGAAAATGGAAGAGGACCTTGTATGGATTCAAGCAACTTGATGCAGATTATCTCATATACAACAGAAGCACGGAAAAAACTTCCTATGACAGAGAAATTGTATCAGAATGGTTACTCAGAAGTCCGGGATGATGGATTGCAAATCCATAGAAAAATCCCATGATAACAGATCTGAAGAAGTTGAAGAGACTCTAATCCAGTCGAATCAACTCTGTATTGAAAAATTGATTGGATCGTTAATGCATTTGGAGAATACTCAGTCGTATATTTGTTTTGTGGGATGTTTAAATTATGACATACAACTGCATGAATTTATCAATTCAGATTGGGCAAGGAGTGAAGATGACAGAAGAAGTGCTTCTCGGATATAGTTCAGTTTGAAATTTGTGACTATATTGTGGGCTAGTTGGAAACAAAAGTATGTTGCACTCAAGACGCATAGTATATTGCAGCTTGTGATGCTTGTACAAAAGAAATATGGCTCTGTAAGTTGGTTTCTGGATCGTCTGATCAAGTGATGAATTCAACCATGATATATTGTAATGATCAGATCCATGTGATGCTTTCAGAGAAGTCAGTGTTCCATGATAGGCCAAAGTACATTGAGGTCAAGAATTATATTCTTCGTGATAAAGTACAAAAGAAATAAGTGATTCTCCAATATATCTCCATAGATGAGCAGATAGCAAATATATTGGTAAAGCCTCTGTCCAAGATGAAAAGTTTGTGTACTTAACAGTCAATATGAGGCTCATGGAGACGAATTCCTTATTGGAAAAGGAAGTGATTACTCCCAGGTTGGGAAAGAGCACTGATATGTTATTGATTTATGGAAAATCATTTTCCAGTTCGAAAAATGGTCCAGGTTGGGCAGTTCCTTTCTAGTTCGAAAAGTGGTTCGAGATTTCTGACGGTTAGGCATTTTCCAGTTTGGAAAATGGTCCAGATCATACAATCATTTTCGTAATGAAAATGGTCCAATAGATTATTGATGTACCATAGACAATGATTCCCCTTATGGCCAGTGTGGGGGAATGGTCTAGGACAATAATTCTTCTTGGAAATCACTCTGAGTAGTGGTCAAGTATAATGGTTTTCCTCGTCGAGAAGTGATTATTTCGAAGTTCACAGTTGTGAGCAGTTTTGAAGAATGGTATGTTTTGGAAGTTGGTGTAGGACAATCATTTCCATAGGAAATGGTTTAGACAATCATTCCCTAGGGAATAATCATTCTCTCCAGATTGCATTGTGATTCATGCCGGAGGAATGGTCTAGGTTCAACAATCAGGGACATGAATTCCCTAGGGCAGACTCATTCTCTCCAGGTTTCACTATGATTAGTGACAGAGGAATGGCCTAGTTAGGTGAATGGTCTAGGCTAAAAAATCAAGGACAATTATTCTTCTATGTTGTGGAAGAATAGTCCATATATCCCATGGTTGATGTTTTACTTTATGAGGGAATATTCTCTTCCAGATATCCAATGATATGATTGTTTTGGAGACTGTATGTCTCTGGAAATTAGTTGTATGCCACTGTGGTGGATGTATTCCACTAGTTGTGACTATGTGTCACTGGTTAGTATCCATGTGCTACTAGGTGTGGTTGTGTACCACTGGATAGTAGTTGTGTACTACTATGGATAGACACAATTGTGTTCTATTGAATGGCATTGTTCTGATTTCCATGGAGACTATCACTAGTGTTGGAAATGATTACAATCCAGACGAATAGTCAGTATGCTGATGGACAAACATTTTCCTTGTGGAAAATGGTCCAGGACATTCATTCTTCTAGGATGTATGTCCGGGTTAGAAGAATAGTCCTTGTATCCCATAGCATGGCTTCCATCATCTGTTGGAACAATTATTCTTCTAGGACATATGTATAAATTAGAAGAATGGTTATTGTATCACTCTGTGGAGTGAGTGAATTATTCAACATCATGCCCGATTACCCATATGGAGTATGGCTTGAAGAGATGATGCAGTTGATGCTATCAAATGATATTAATAGTGATGATGGTGATCATGATTTGATCATGATATAACCTGTGTGGTTATGATGATGCTACCAGTTGAATGATATGTTTGTGCTCAATACCATTGCCTTTAATACCTCCATAGCTAGGATGGAGTGTTGATATTATGGTATCTACAGGAGGTATTAACCTCCATGTGTAACCTTTGACAATACTAGAATATTTCGGGAAGCAAGAGAAACCCGAAAACGCTGGATAATAACCCCATGAGACAAGTCGACTCAAGAGAATATTTAATATTGAGTTATTAGCCTCCAGAAAGAGAATTTAGATCAATCAAGTGAGATAGACTAGTATAAATAGAGGGTTCTAAAGCTCATTTTTCATACACACTCTCACAACTGCATAAGACTAGTGGTGCACAAGTTTGGAGAGGAACTGCAGCTACAACTACAAATGGCATTTTGGTTTTGGCTTGGACTTTCTCTTGGTTATGGTTTGGACTTTCTACTTGGTCTTTGGTTATTATTGCTTGGTGTGCTACCCTTGGAGAAAGGTGTGCTATCTTGGTTGGCTATTGGATTGCTTCCAGAATTATTCTATATATCAAGGTTAAGGTGCTCGGGGGTGGCCTTTGTGCCTATGATTGGGTGAAAATATTTCTATATTGTCTATGGTGAAATGAGAACACCTATTTTTCTAACATAAAGGATCCAACATGAGCTATTGCAAAAACAATTGGCAACCAAGCAAGCATTGGAACAACAATAGGGATCTCGACATGCAGGGACTCATGCAAATATTATTGATTTAAATAAAGAAGACGAAGATGTACCCAAATAAAATACTCAAATAGAGGATGAAGGTGTTGATAAGAAGAAATATCAAGCACTGAGTAAAGATGATCAAGAAAAAAAACCAATTGATCAAGGTAAAATGATCAATAGGAAGTTGATCAAGGTAAAGATAAAGAACTAGAAGAGACACATGCAGTAGATCAAGATAAAAATACTGAAGAAGCTCAAACAACCGATAAAGGAAAGGAAGCCCTTTAACACTCCAAAAAGTTCAGAAAATATTCCATCATGGGTTGATCAACCTATCTTCGAGCCTATAGATGAATTCACTGAATTAGAATCCATTACTTATGATTGACGTTGATAAGATATTGTGAAGAGAATGGAGAGGAAGAGAAAAATAATTGTTGGCATTGTTGTGATATGCACTTCTGATGAACTCATGATGGACACCAAAAAAAATAAATTGAGTGAATTTATATCCATAGGAGTAGCTATCTTTCACACTACTATTGAAAAATCTAGGGTTGATGAACATGAGGTCAAATGTATGAGAAAGGAACTTGATTTTCTCATGAATCAAGTGAATTATTACAAAGAATCACGAGACATTATTACCTCCTTTGTGGAAGATATTTTAGACATAGATAAGGAACATCAACAAGTCAAAAGAAATTTTCTGGTCATATTCGCATAAATCCACGAAGAAACCTTGTAGTTATTCGTAGTATACAAAGAAGTTCTAAGATGGAACACAAAGTAGGGAAAAACACATTGTCATATTTAATATATAAAATAAATTTAGAACGATCACGGTGAAGAAGACCATGATATCATGATTCTAGTGGAGGGTGAACTGGCCAGAATAAAAGGAGTAGTACGACACTAGGAGGATTGGTCGCACCATTTCAAAGACAAACAAATGATGAATGGACAACTTGTTCAAAATTCTGGGGTTCTATAAATAAATTTGTGGTGGAGAATGGTTTGCCTTGTTTCAGCCAACCAAAAGGATTTCGGATAATGGATGATATACTCACAAAGTTCAAGAAGATTTTCGATAAACGAGAAACATATGTCAGTGTTGGATTACTAAGAAGGAAGTGAATCAGTGATGAACAATTTATACACTTTTAACCACAATGTGTATTCCTTTGACTTATTCAACCATGTTCATCAATATATTAATGTATCATGAACATTAGCATCCATTAGTGCATAATAAATAATAACAAATACATCCACACAATGCACAATACAACAATATTTACGTGGAAACCCAATGCAGGAGAAAACCACATAATTTTTTTCTTATATGTCAAGAATTACATTCAAGGAAGCACCAAATTCCAATTCTCCAGCTCCAATTGGAAGGAGGCTCCAACCCCCTAGTTTCTCAGACTACGACCTGAGAGAAGCTCCAACTCTCCAATTCTCCGGCTAAAACCAGAAGGAGGATACAACCCCCTATGTTCTCTGGCTACAATCGGAAAGTGGCTACAACCACCTAGTTCTCAGGATCCAACCTGAAGGAAGCTCCAACTCCCTAATTCTTCAACTCCAACCGAAATGAGACTACAACCCCCTTTCCTTTCCCCATCCTACCACCTTGAAATATAAGTTTGAAATGATGAAACCACTACCACACTGTCACTATGAGATATACCATTGTAAACCTATACCAACCTGTACCAATATGTACCAATAACTTGTAATCAACATGTACCAACATATACTAAATACACTAACAACATGTACCAATACTCTCCTCAATATATCATATCTGATAACATAGATCTCATACTCAATATCACTCAACCAATCATGTACATCAAAAACTAGTACAACCTATACCATCACAAGTGCATCAACCATGCACATCACAACACCTCACAACCATCACCAATACCAATATCTCTATGCCACATCAACCATAAACTATGTTCCAATATCACTACAAATATGTCCAACAAGATTACCAACAAGTGCCTCTAACAATGTACCAAGCATGTACAAATCATGTTTCAATAAAAAACCAAGTTATACTTCATCAAGATGTGCCAACATCACCATACGATACACCTCATGTATATGCCAACTCATCAACTAAGTATCTCATCCATGAACTCAACATATACCTAAACCATATACCAAAACATACATCAAGACAACCAACAAGAGTCCTCTAGCAATACATCACAAATCCATAAGCCAAATACCATAAACCCTTACATAAAACAATGTTCCAAACCTCACTTTTATGTAGCCTCAAGCATGCACCATGTCATGACCAAATGTAACCATCAAAACATGAATATAAGCATACATGTAACTCTGTAATAAACCTGGTGTATGTGATCATAGACCTGTAAACCTTCCTTAAATTCAACAACAAGAGACTAGCATTTTCATCAAACTTTACTTTAGTCTCACATGACTAATTTTGGATTAGTCAACAACCCTAACTTTCAACAAGAATAAATATGTACATGTAATGCATAAAGGTCTGAAAATTATACACAATATTCTTCAGTGTCTTTTCTACAAATCCTCCAGGTTTCACTACTTGGAACTTCCCAGAAAATGAGTTATAGCAAAAATGGCAGACCTTGCTAAATTCTAGATTATTCTAGAGAGCGAACTTTTACAGAATGCCACGTGTGAAATGTTTGTTGTATGGATCTAAAAATTCTATACAACATACTATAGACTATACTCTGACCAATTTATTTGATCTCACTAAATTGGGATCTGTTATGAAGAAGTTATGGAATTTTTACCCGGAACACTTGTTTTAGACCAGTTTCAAGACTAGCCACAAACCCTATCTTCCACAGAGTGTACCTCCCAAACTACAATGACCCACAAGCTTAGAAAGAATCATCAAAACACTTTATCCTCCCTTTAATTTCGACCTTCTTTAGTTCACCTTCCCTTTGAAATTATCCTTAGATCTCCTTTGGTTACCTCAGTCACTTGTAGATATTCAATATGCTCAATGGGTACTAATGGGAGACCCTTGCTCTCTTATTTATACTCTCCAAGTAGCTTCCTCTAGAAGTATCCACTTAACCACTTTGTCCACTTAGCCACTTATTTATACTCTCCAAGTAACTTCTTTTAGAAGTATCCACTTAACCACTTTGTTCACTTAACCAACTTTGTCCACTTAACCACTTTGTCAACTTTATTATTTAATTAATTTCTCCTTGCAACCACGTTGACTAGGAATATTATTGAAGAATTTATAGAATAATTGACTTCTTTTTTACCTTCTAGGAGATTCTATAATACTCTTGGGGGTCCTCCAACTTCACAAGGCCATGTCTCACTAACCATGAGGAACCACGTGGCAGTCAACATATCAACGAAAATGACATGACATGTACTATCCATCTAGAATAGTCTTACCTGGATATTCAATGATCTCCATGCCTTTATACCTCAAACAAAATCAGGTCCCTTACCCATACCTTTGCGCTACCAGAATTCGCTACTGGACTTCTCCAAGGGTTGACATCAATCTACAATATCACTCTCCAAGGGTTGAGATAAATGACAACCAACAATCCAAACCAACTTTCCATCAACCTAAACCAACTGTATGACAATCTCCCCATTTGGCATTGATGACAACACTTAGTCATGACAAAACTCATGCTCATACTTCTCATAAAGGTTTCTATCTCTCCCCATTTGACATCAAGGGAAAATGGTATATCTCCTTGGGGTTGCTCCCCTTTACTGAACTCTCCTTGGGGATGCTCCCCCTGTCTTCATATCTCTGATTACTTTGTCTCTCCCTTTGAAAAGGATTAACTCCCCCTGTCGATATGATAGGGTACCTACTCTAACCAATCATGGTTAAGAAACTAACAACCTCTGTGGGTATGAATCCCCCTATCTTCTCTTAAATATGTCATGTAATCACTGTGAACAATATGATATCACTTCAACTTGCTTCTAATGCGGATGCTGCTTCTCTACCTAGAACACTGATCAACTGCTCAACAATACCATGATATGTTGTCCCTATGACGATCCTTTGACCTGTCCATGCATCATACATGCATCAACTTTTACCTCAACCTATTGGAGTTATTTTTTATTGGTGCTTCCTTGAGTAATCAATTGACATATATGAAAAACATTCAAGAATAAGAATTCAAATATTCTTGTGCCATTATCATCCATTATGATAATGTTCCTTTATCTATGAACCAATCTATGAACCAATCTATGAATCAATCTATGAACCACTTTCTGAACCAATATATGAATCCATGTTTGTACATACTGTCTAAGACTCTGCTACTCAAATATCCACAATGATGACCCATCTGTCTCAGCTACTGCATAGACTCCCCCTGTCTACTATTAATATTACATGGGAGTCTCCAAGCCAAATGGCTCAGAACAATACCTGCACTGATGCAGAGTCATCTTCCGCTTCATCAATATATACTTCTTCCCTTTCATTCTCTCCCTAAATTTTGTCATCATCTTGATTGTTGACATCTTCTTCATACTCCACTTGAATTCCAACAATTTCCTCTTTTCCTGTAAGCTCATCGTGTTCTTGTGCTGCTGCAAATCCTAAAAGTATGATTCCTCGGAACCGTTCTTCATTTACCTTCTCCTCACCAAACCTTCTTGTTTCCCATATCAACATTTCTTTCATGGGAGGCCTTAACATTCTTCTGCAATTTCAAGTTGTGTGTCCATAGTTGTGGCATTTGTAACATTCAATATTTTTTGGGGCCACATAAACATTTCTTGCTTGATTATTTATTTCATTAGCCCTGCAATATGCAACCTTATGTGCAAAGTTAGTACAATAAAAACAATGACCATAAAATAAATTTACATATGTGGGAGTAAATTATTTTCCTTGTGGTGTAGTCCTTTTGTAATTCTGCATTGGCTTATAAATATCTTCTTTTTGGTTGTTTCTTTCATAATGATTGAAACTTCCTTGCTGCTTGAATGTAGAGGATTTTTTGTATTCATTTATTTCTAATTCTTGTTGACCATGATTCCTTCCTTTGAGAACTTCTACATAACTCTTTTGTTCTGTTGCTTTCGTCATGGATCTTGAACCTTTCTCAGTCTGCATTTGGTTGTATCCTAGTCCAGACCTGTCATAGTATGTCCTTTGATTGTTGATGATATTATCCAATGTATTTGTGTTATCTCGCTCCATTTCATTCTTCTGAAGATCTTTTGAGTGATTACTTTTGCTTCCAACCTTTCAATCATCTTCTCCTTCTCTGCTAGATGAATTTTGAGTGTTTCTTCATTCCTTTCGTCCTCTTCTATTTGTACTTTCAACTTCATAATTACCTGGTTGACTTCCTCTGAGTTGATATTTCGAGTTCCATTAGTTCTTTCTTCAGTAACTGATTTTTCTTTCTTTCTTTCCTTAGTTATTTTAAGGCACTAATTAATTTTTCTCTGAGATCGAATTCACCATCTTCTTCTGAACTATTAGAGTTTCTTGTTTTACTTTCCTTAGCCATAAATAGTACATTTTCTGAATCACTATCGGTTTCATCATCTTCACTAGATGAGGAACTATATTTTATTTAGTATAGATTTTTCTTGAAGGCTGTCTTTTTGTTTTTCTAGTTTCCCTTTTGATATATCTTTTCTTTCTTGGGCTCTTTGTTAGAAAAACAGGATTGAGGAGCAATAAAATGAAACAAATGCAGAAATAAAACGCACAAGATACACATTACAATAGAGACACAGATATACGTGGTTCACCTAGTGTGGGATACATCCACCAAATAAATTTCCAGGTCCTTCCTTTATTATTATCCAACAAATGAAGGGATACAACCTACAACACACCCATTGTAAATTCCTCTTATTTCTCTCATAGTATCCTCACTCAGAATACAATATTCACAATGATACATAGCTGCAATAAATTTCCCTCATAAAAGAGGGTTTCCTTCTAGGGAAAACAGCCCTAACATAACTTCTACCGTCAGATCTGCGACCCTATAATGATCAGTCCAGATTTACTATGAAATTACAATATACATTTACAAGGAATTTTTTCCTTCGGGGGCTTCTCCCCTGAACCCCCATCGAGGGCCCGCTCCCCCCCCCCTGCACTCCCCCACGTGGAGGAGTGTACATTCTTCTGGGGTGTAAAGTATTCATGGGGTATAAACACGGCTGAAACAAAGACCTCTAAATCAAGAAGATAATCACGCTCCACAACCAACAATATCCCACTTGGAGACTGATCTCAACAACTCCACCACTATTGTATCTGCTGGACTATGATCCTTCTTGGACCTAGAAAATTTCTCATCTTCACCTTCATGCTTGAAGACCAACTGAAATTGAGTAGGAACTCATTTTCTCCCTGGTTACTCCCTTAGTTAACATGTATGTGGGATTTTGGCTAGTGTGTATCTTTTCCAACTTCAAATGTCCATATTCCAAGACAGATCATATGAAATGGTACCTGAGATGTATATGCTTAGTATTCGAATGGATGGCTGAGTTCTTTCCAAGATGAATGACACTCTCACTATCACAATAAAACCTTCTATTCTCCTACTTCTTTCCCAATTCCTCCATAAACCTCTGTAACCAAATCATTTCTTTATTATCCTCTCTAGTAGGAACATACTCTGCCTCTATTGTTGAAATTGAAACAACCTTTTGTAGTTTTGAAATCCAACTTATTGTTGTTCCAGCGACAGTAAAAACACACCATGTGGTGCTCCTCCTTCTATCTTTATCACCTGCCATATCTGAATCAACATATCCCTATAGAACAATATCTGAACCTTTAAAACGTAATGCATGAGTAGCAGTACCTCTCAAATACCTGAGAATCCGCTTTACTGCCTCCCAATGTTCTTTACCTGGATTTTTCATATACCTTCTCACAACTCCCACTGCATGTGCAATATTTGTTCTTGTGCAAACCATTGCATACATCAAGATGGAAATTGTTGATGAATAAGGGACCTTGGACATGTATTCTATCTCCTCCTATGTCTTGGGACACATTTCCTTAGTTAATTTCAAATGGATGGCCAAAGGTGTACTAATTGGTTTTTCATTCTTCATTCTAAACCTCTCCAACACCTTCTCTATGTACTCACCCTGATACAATGTCAATTTGCGATATTTCCAGTCTCTTGTTATTCTCATACCAACGATTTTCTTTGCAGCACCCAAATTCTTCATCACAAATGAATTAGATATTTTCTTCTTGAGCACATTTATATCCTACATATTAGACCCTGCAACAAGCATGTCATCTACATTCAATATCAAGATAATATGACTTCCATTTTCTAGCCTTTTAAAATAAACACAGTGATCAAAATGATATCTATTATAACAATGTTCTTTCATAAACATGTCAAACTTCAAATACCACTACCTTGGAGCTTGCTTTAGTACATACAAGCTATTCTTCAAATTGCATACCAAATTATCCTTCCCTTTGACCTCATACCCATGTGGCTGCTGCATATAAATCTCTTCCTCCAAATCCCCATGGATAAAAGTTGTTTTTACATCTAACTGTTCAATATGAAAATCTTCTACTGCCACAAGACTTAAAATAGTCCTAATTGGATTCATTTTAACAATAGGAAAAAAAAAATCATCAAAATATATACCTTTATTTTGTGCAAACCCCTTTACAACAATTCTAGCCTTGTACCGCTTTTTTCCTCCATCTTCTTCCTTCAACTTGTAAACCCATTTATTCTACAATGCTCTTTTTCCTGTAGGAAACTAAACCAAATCCCAAGTCTGCTTATTTACCAGGGAATCCATTTCCTCTTTCATTCCTTGCTCCCAATTATTTTTGGTTTCTACCTGCATTGCCTCTTCATAACATTCTGGTTCACCAGAATCAATCAACAATAAATAGTACAATGAAGGAGAGTATCGTTAAGGGGGTCTACTTAATCTGGTAGATCTTCTAACAACACTTGAAAGAGTTTGAGGTACTTGTTGCTCCTGTTATTGTACATTTTGATTTTCTGGTACCTTTGGAATTTCTTTTTCAGTGATATCATCAAGCACTGTGTATTATGGTTTTTCTTTTTCCTATTTATTTCCCTGCAACTGATCTTTGTACATGACCTTCTCATTGAATATGAAAACTCTACTCCTAATGATTTTGTGATTTTCATAATCCCATAAGCGATAACCAAAATAATTAACACTGTATCCAATAAATGTACACTTCTTGGATTTTTCCTCAAGCTTTGTTCTATTTTCTTTATCAATATGAACAAATGCTTCACAACCGAAAGTATTCAAAAATGAATAGTTTACCTTTTTACATGTCCAGTCCTCATCTGAAATTCCACCATCCAAAGAACTTGAAGGTCCTTTGTTTATTAAGTAAACAAAAGTATCTACAACATCTTCCCATAAATGTAAGGGAAAACCAACATGCAATCTCATACTCCTTTCACGCTCCAAGGTTGTCATGTTCATCCTTTCTGACACACCATTTTCTTGTGGTGTTCTTGGAATGGTCTTCTCTCTATGAATCCCATGGTATGAAAAGTAATCATCAAACTCCTTGTTGTAATATTCACCTCCATTATCTAATCTGAGACACTTCAACCTTTTTCCTATCTCATTCTCAACCAAAGCTTTCCCTTTCTTAAAAGTATCAAAAACATCACATTTTTGTTGAATGCAATAAACCCAAGTTTTTCTAGTTGCATCATCAATAAAAGTAACATAATAGTGAGAGCCACCAAGAGATGATACCTAAGATGGTACCCATACATATGTATGCACAAGCTCTAACCTTTCACTCTTCTTTTCTTTTCCGACTCTCAGAAATCTGTCTCTCTTATGTTTTCCATAAACACAATGCTCACATAAATCCAAATCAATTTGTTTAAGATCTGGAAACAATTTTTTTTTGTGAAGTATCTGCATCCCCTTCTCACTCATGTGTCCAAGCCTATGATTCCACAGTGTTGTATCCACTCATGTAGAAGCTAAATAGATAAAAGAGTCAGCGTTACCAGTACATAAATACAATGTACCTACCTTCTCTCCTTTTGCTATCACCAATTATCCTTTGGTGACCTTCCACACCTTATCTATAAATATGGATATACAACCTTCACTTGCTAACTGCCATGTTGAAATTAGATTTTTCCTTAGATCTGGAACATGTCTTACTTCTTTCAATAAACATTGGTTTCCATTCCTTTGTTTTATTTTTACCTTTCCCATTCCAAAAGTTTTGCATGGTGCATCATCACCCAAATGAACCTGTCCAAAATCACCTTGAACATAATCTAGAAAATGTTTCGTATGGGGTGTGGAATGAAATGAATCCCCTGAATATACTACCCGAGACTCATAAATATTATCTACGAAAAGAATCAAATCATCTTGTAATACATCACCTATTACATTTGCTTCCTGATTTTTCTCCTGTTGTCCATCTCTTTGTTTCTTTGGATCTCTACAGTCTTTCTTCAGATGTTCTTTCTTCCCACAATTCCAACACTCTTTCCCAGTCTGAATTTGGATCTGCCCTTCCTAGAATTCCCATTATTTTCTGAGCCCTTTCCTCTATCCTTTTGTCTTCCCCCATTCTCCATGTTCAACGCATTATATGATGTCTCACCTGTGCTTTTCCGTCGGATTTCCTCGCTAAGGATAACACCAAAAACATCATCAAATTTTAAAGTGTTTGAACCAGAGACAGAGTTACTTACAACCATGACCAAGCCGTTCCAACTTTCTGGCAATGAGCACAATATTAGAAGAGCCCTAACCTCATCATCAAAGTCCACTTTTATAGAACTTAGTTGATTAGTAACCGTATTAAATTCATTTAAATGATCTGCAACAAACCCACCTTCTGACATCTTCATATTAAATAATCTCTTCATTAGAAACATCTTATTGAACATCGATGGTTTTTCATACATTTTAGCCAATGCGTCCATCAAATGCTTCATTGTCTTTTCTTTCTAAATATTGAAATCCACCGACGCTTCCAGGCTCATCTGTATCGTTCCTAATGACTTTATGTCAAGAACCGCCCATTCTTCATCCTTCATGGTCGTCGGATTCTTTGTTATTCCACCCAATGGTAGGAACATATCCTTCTGATATAAATAATCTTCCATCTGCATCTTCCATAACTGGTAGTTTTGTCCATTAAATTTATCGACCCTAAACTTTCCATCTTCCACCATTACTCCCACTCAAATTGGGAACCCTCTTTTCCTGCGAGTTACCTTTCGCTCTGATACCAGTTGTTAGAAAAACAGGATCGAGGAGAAATAAAATAAAACAAATGCGGGAATAAAACACAAAAGATACACAATACAATAGAGACACAGATATATGTGGTTCACCTAGTGTGGGGTATGTCCACCAAAGAAATTGCCAGGTCCTTCCTTTATTATTATCCAACAAATGAAGGGATACAACCTACAACACACCCATTGTAACTTACTCTTCTTTATCTCACAGTATCCTCACTCACAATACAATATTCACAATGATACATAGCCGCAATACATTTCCCTCATAAAAGAGGGTTTCCTTCTAGAGAAAAACCCTAACATAACTTCTATTGTTCGATATGTGACCTTATAATGAACGGTCTAGATTTACTATAAAATTACAATATACATTTACAAGACAATTTTTCCTTTGGGGGCTTCGCCCCCGAACCCCAGTCAGGGGACAACTTTCCCTTAGACCTTTGAGGGGGGTAACCCCCCCTGCACTCCTAAGTGTGGAGGAGTGTACATTCTTTTGGGGTGTAAAGTATTCATGGGGTATAAACACAGATGAAACAAAGACCTATGAATTAGGAAGATAATCAGGCTTCACAACCAACAATCTCCCACTTGGAGACTGATCTCAACAACTCCACTACTATTGTATCTGCTAGAATATGATCATTCTTGGACCTGAAAAATTTATCATCTTCACCTTCATGGTTGAATACCAACTGAAACTGAGAAGGAACTCAATTTCTCCCTGGTTACTCCATTAGTTAACATGTCTGCAGGATTCTGGCTAGTGTGTATCTTTTCCAACTTCAAATGTCCATCTTCCAAGATGGATCGTATGAAATGGTACTTGATCTATATATGCTTAGTCTTCGAATGGAAGGTTGAGTTATTTTCAATATGAATGGCACTCTCACTGTCACAATATAACCTGCTATTCTCATGCTTCTTTACCAATTCCTCCATAAAAATATGTAACCAAATCATTTCTTTACTAGCCTCTGTAGTAAAAACATACTATTCTTCTATTATTGAAAGTGCAACAACCTTTTGCAGATTCAAAATCCAACTTACTTTTGTTCCACCTATAGTAAAGACATACCATGTGGTGTTCCTCTTGTTATCTTTATCACCTGCCATATCTGAATCGACATATCCATGTAGAACAATGTCTAAACCTTCAAAACATAATGCATGAGTAGCAATACTTCTCAAATACATGATAATCCACTTTACTTCCTCCCAATGTTCTTTACATGTATTATTCATATAGTTGCTCACAACTCCCACTGCATGTGCAATATTTGGTCTTGTGAAAACAAGCACATACATCAAGCTGGAAACTGCTGATGAATAAGAGACCCTGGACATGTATTATATCTCCCCATCTGGGGGGATGGACCCCCCGGACCCCACAGGGGGGGTAACCCCCCCTGCATTCCCCCATGTGGAGGAGTGTACTTTCTTTCGGGGTGTAAAGTCTTCATGGGGGTATAAACACGGCTGAAAAAAAAGACCTCTAAATCAGGAAGATAATCAGGCTCCACAACCAACACTCTTCCTCTTCATCACTATTTAAATTTTTGGCATAAGGATACTTATTTGCAAAAATGACCAATTTTACCACAATTAAAACATTTCAGCGGAAGCTTACCTTTATATTTACATGTTCCCTTTTGCAACTTTCTTACAAAGTTTTTCATTTCTTCATCTTCTTCTGAATCATTGTTGCAGCTACATTCTGATTTTGGGTTTTTCTTGCTCTTTTTCTTTGTCTTCTTTGATGCTTTGAATGTTTCTTCCTTTGTAACTGGATTTCCCTGTTATGTTCTCATTTCATAGGCTGTGAATATTCCATGTAGCTCATCCATGCTTATCGAATACAAATATGTTATTTCTTCTAGTACTAATATGTTAGGATCAAATCTCATTGGAATAGATATTAGTACTTTTTGAACAAATATAGATTCATAAACATTATGAAGTTTGTCCCATATCTCCTTTGTGGAGTCACAATGCATAACTTTGAAATATACTGAATCAACCAGACCATTCATGATGGAATTTTTGGATTTCAAATTGTTTTCTTCAAGTTTCTTTCCATTTTTATTTGTTGGAGGAACGATTGGTGCTTTGTATCCATCTACCACTGATCACCAAACATCAAATATTTGTGCTTGTACATATGTTTTCATCCTTTTTCTCCAAAATGCATAGTTCTTTCCATCAAATTGTGGTATTCCATTTTTATACATACCATTTCTCTCCATGATCTACCTTCCAATGATTAAATTGTTTCCTGGAGGAATCTTGCTCTGATACCAATTGTTGGATTACTAAGAGGGGGGTGAATCAGTAATGAGCAATTTATACACTCTTAAACACAATTCATATTCCTTTAACTTATTCAACCATGTTCATCAATATATTTATGTATCATAAACATTAACATCTATCAATGCATAATAAACAATAACAAACACATCCACACAATGCACAATACACCAATATTTACGTGGAAATCCAATGCAGGAGAAAACCACAAAATGTTTTTCTTATATATCAAGAATTACATTCAAGGAAGAACCAACTTCCAATTCTCAATCTCCAACTAGAAGGAGGCTCCAAATCCCTAGTTTCTCAGGATACGACCTGAGGGAAGATCCAACTCCCCAATTCTCTGGATACAACCAAAGGACACTACAACCCCCTATGTTCTCTAGCTACAACCAGAAGGTGGATACAACCACCTAGTTCTCAGGCTCCAACCTAAAGGAATATCCAACTCCCTAATTCTCTGGCTCCAATTGGAAGGAAGCTACAACCCCCTTTCCTTACCCCGTCTTTCCGCCCTGAAATATAAGTGTCAAATGATGAAACCAATACCATACTGTCACTATGAGATATACCACTGTAAACCTATACCAATCTATACCAATAACCTGTAATCAACCTATACCAACATATACCAAATACACTAACAACATGTACCAATACTCTCCTTAATATATCATATTTGATAACATAGATCTCATACCCAATATCACAAGAATATCACTCAACCAATAATGTACATCAAAAAATAGTACAACCTGTACCATCACAAGTGCATCAACCATGCACATCACAACACCTCACAACCATCACCAATACCAAGATCTCTATGCCACATCAACCATAAACCATGTGTTAATATCACTACAAATATGTCCAAAATTATTACCAACAAGTACCTCTAACAATGTACCAATAATGTACAAATCATATATCAATAACAAGCCAAGTTATACCTCATCAAGATGTACCAACATCACCATACCATACACCTCATGTATATGCCAACTCATCAACTAGGTATCTCATCCATGAACTCAACATATACCTCAACCATGTACCAAAACATTCATCAAGACAACCAACAAAATTCCTCTAGCAATACATCACAAATCCATAAGCCAACTACCATAAACCGTTACATAAACCATGTGTCAAACCTCATTGTTATGTAACCTCAAGCATGTACCATTTCATGACCAAATGTGACCATCACAACACGAATATAAACATACCGGTAACTCTGTAGTAGAACTAGTGTATGTAATCACAGACCTACAAACCCTCCTGAACTTCAACGACAAGAGACTAGCATTTTCATCAAACTTTACTTTAGTCTCACATGACTAATTTTGGACTAGTCAACAACCATAACTTGCAACAAGAATAACTTTGTACCTATAATGCATAAAGGTCTGAAAATTATACAAAATATTCTTCAGTGTCTTCTATAAAAATCCTCCAGGTGTCACTACTTGGAACTTCCCAGAAAAGGAGTTATATCAAAAATGACAGACCTTGCTGAATTCTGGCTTATTCTAGAGAGCAAACTTGTAGAGCATGCCACCCATGGAATATTTTATATATGGATATTAAAATGGTACACAACATACTATAGAATGTACTATAACCAATACATTTTGTCTCATTGAATTGTGATATGTTATGAAGAAGTTATGACGTTTTTACCCGGAACACTTGTTTTAGACTAGTTTCAGGACTAGCCACAAACCCTATCTTCCACAAAGTGTACCTACCAAACTACAACGACCCACAAGCTTAGAAAGCATCATCAAAAGACTTTATCCTCCCTTGAATTTCAATCTTCTTTACTTCACCTTCCCTCTAAAATTCTCCTTAGATCTCCTTTGGTTATCTCAGTCACTTGTAGATATTCAATATGCTCAATGGGTACTAATGGGAGACCCTTGCTCTCTTATTTGTACTCTCCAAGTAGATTCCTTTAGAAGTATCCACTTGACCACTTTGTCCACTTAACCTCTTTTTCCATTTAACCACTTTGTCAAATTTATTATTTAATTAATTTCTCCTTGCAACCACATTGACTAGGAATATTCTTGAAGAGTTTCTAGAATAGTTTACTTCTTGTTGACCCTCTAGGGGCTTCTAGAATACTCTTGGGGGTCCTCCAACTTCACAAGTGTTGGCATGTTTACAGGAAGAGCGTGCTTGTCATTGATGGCAAGAAAAAAAACGACGATGGAAAACAGGAGAAGCAATGATGATAGCACCGAAAGAAGTCCTCTTTTATGAAGACAGAGCTCAGGAGGAAAAGCGAAGACGAGACCTTTCAACCGGATTCATAGGAGAAGGTTCAGAGGCTGAAACCTTTGAATACTTAGAAAATATTCTAATTCGAAAGAAATTGTAAGCTCAGGAGGAGGAACGACAGTGGCCATCAGATCGAGCACTGTGAAGAATCTGGATTGTTGGATCAGTGTCCAGACAGGAGGAACGAGCGTGCAGAGGAGGAGAAAACATCTCAGGGGTTAGATATGAGTGCGTGGACCAACCATCATTGGATCCAGAAGTAAGTGCACATGATTTAATTATTTTAGAGTGCACAGGAGAAGCAAACTCACGAAGTCGTGAAGTAATTCTGGACCATTGGATCGAGAAAGGACAAGTGGTAGAAGATAAGCAGATTCACAGAATCGTGAATCAGAAGAACTGTGTTGACCAATCCATAGACATCGTAACTCATGAGTTCGCGAAATGCGAAGTCCCAAAGTGTTTGGCCCCAAGTCACAACTAGTGGTCACATAACCGGAGAATAGGGGAAGGAGCTAGCATCGCTAGGCTCTACCTCGGAGTTTCGGGATTTGGGAGAATCGAGGTGACTCACAACAGAATATCTGAAACAAGAATTCACGAATGACTTTTTGATTGGCATGTGGTCACAGCAAGAGGTCACATCAGCAGAGAATAAGGGAAGGAGATATCATCGCTAGGCTCCACTTTGGAAATAGGGAGTTGGGAGAGTCGAGGTGACTCGCAACAGAATACCCGATGTGCAAAGTCACGAAGCGCCTTCTTGGTTGGTGAGTGGTCACAACTAGTGGTCACATGGGGGAAACTTGCACCCAGTGCTAGTTCACACGGGTGAAGTTTGCAAGGATATTCTTCACGAAGACCTCTTGTAACTGTCAGAGAAGGCCTCCTGTAACTGTCAGAGAAGATCAACTGTAACTGTAACGGAGAGAATAAGCTCAACTATAACAGAGAAGACGAAGGGTCGCACTGCCATAGAAGCCAAAGAATCTCAGGATAATGGCCAGTGATGATGAACAGACTCAGGATAACCGCCAGAGAAGACGAAGAGTTGTGAGCATTATCAAGCAGAGGACTTGGCGTGATAAATACACGCAGAACAGAGAAGAGAGGGTGATTTTTCATAGTTATTCATGCGGGTAGAAGGTGGTTGAAAGAAGGATCTAAAGAGTATAGAAGAGGCACAATGCATAGAATGCAGAGGTAGAATAGAGAAGAAAAGGAAGAAGAAAATTTGAACAGAAGAGACATCAAGTGGAGCCAAGTATGAATAGAAAGAAGCAGAGCATAATTGCAGAACAGAGAATAAGTGGTAAGTATTGAAATATATGTATTATCGCAAGGGTTTAAACAAACAAAGTTTTATAATCAGGGTGGTAGGGTGGTGCTAGGGAGGACGGTGGTCCTCTGTTATTCAAGTCGGTGCTTGAATACTGGGAGTTGGTGCTTCCATCTAGTTGGTGCTAGAGAAACATGGGAGTTGGTGCTTCCATCTAGTTGTTGCTAGAGAAATCTAAGAGTCGGTGCTCTCTGCAAATTGTAGCTTTCTATTAGAGGTTGTAGCCTCATATTTGATTTGGTGCTCAAAGAATATGGTGTACATGAAAGTTGGAGCTTGATTGACATCCTAAGAAGAAGAGGTTTTCTCCCTTTATGGGTTTCCTCATGAAAATCAGTGTCTCTGTGTATTCTGTGTGATTGATCAAATATTGTATATATATGCAAGTTAAGTTATCAACAACACATTAAGAGGCACAAAACATAGAATGCAGAGGAAGAACAGAGCAGAAAAGGAAGAAGAAAAGTTGAACAGAAGAGACATCAAGTGGAGCCAAGTATGAACAGAAAGAAGCAGAGCATAATTCCATAACAGAGAATAAGTGGTAAGTATTGAAATATCTGTATTGTCACACGGGTTTAAACAAACAAAGTTTTATAATCAGGGTAGTAGGGTGGTGCTAGGGAGGATGGTGGTCCTCTATCATTCAAGTCGGTGCTTGAATACTGGGAGTTGGTGCTTCCATCTAGTTGGTGCTAGAGAAACATGGGAGTTGGTGCTTCCATCTAGTTGTTGCTAGAGAAATCTGAGAGTTGGTGCTCTCTGCAAGTTGTAGCTTTCTATTAGAGGTTGTAGCCTCATATTTTATTTGGTGCTCAAAGACTATGGTGTACATGAAATTTGGAGCTTGATTGACATCCTAAGAAGAAGAGGTTTTCTCCCTTTATGGGTTTCCTCATGAAAATCAGTGTCTCTGTGCATTCTGTGTGATTGATCAAATATTGTATATATATGCAAGTTAATTTATCAACAACACATTAAAGATTCAAAAAAGAACAGGAAAAGTTTCAAGCTTATATATAATTGATTCACCCCCCCCTCTTAGTTATTTTTCCAACAATTGGTATCAAATCTGGTGCCTTTGATCAAAGGTAGATCCATAAGCTTGAACATGACTAGTCATGAAGGAAGTTCAACTAATAGAGCCCCTCTGTTTGATGGAACAAACTTTGCCTTCTGGAAAATAAGGTTGAGAACATATTTAATGTCTTTGGGTGTTGATGTTTGGGATGTCGTTGAAACTGGATATGTGAAGCTTGTAGTCTTGGCCTCAAAAGATGTTAAGCTGGAGTTTGGATTTAATGAAAAATAAATGAATGCCATCCGTAGTGGACTTGCAGAGGCCGAGTTTGTCAAAGTCATGCACTGTGATTCAACAAAAGTTATGTGGGAAAAGTTGATAAGTAGTTATGAAGGTAATGAAAAGGTGAAAGAAGAAAAAATTCAGACTCACGGACTGAAATTTGAGCAGTTAAATATGGATGAATATGAATCTATCAATAAGTACTTCTTATGTATAGAATAACTTGTCAACACTATGAAAGGTCTAGGTGAAACGATAGATGAATCTTTTCTAGTCTAGAAAATATTAATATCTCTTCCTGATAGATTTAACTCAAAGGTCTCTGCTATAGAGGAAATAACTGATCTCAAAACATTGACACTAGATCAACTTATTGGAACCCTAACCGCTTATGAAATGAGAATCACCAAAGGTAAATCCACTACAAGAGAGGAATCCTTTAAAGCAGAGAAAAACACAGACTTCGATATAGATGAGATTGAAGCAAATTTTGTGAGAATACCGACGAAAGGATCAGGAAAATACAAAGGTAAACTTCCCTTCAAATGTTTCAAATGTGGTAAGATAGGTCATTTTTCATCTAAGTGTCCTCACAAAAGAAAGGATCAGACATATGACGATGAAGAGAAGCACAAACACAAGAAGGTTTATAAAGAGAATAATTTTAAGAAGAAAATCCTTTGTGTAAACAATGATGACGATTATTCAGATGATGAAAACAGTGACTCTTCTATTGAAAGTAAAATAAGTTATTTCATAGCTTTAGAAGATCTAAACACTGAAGATATAGGAAGTTAGTTTTTTTATTGTGAAACAGTAGTATATATTGAAGGAGAACTTGTCAGTGCCATGGAAGAGATTGATAGACTCAGAGAAAAGAAAAGAAAAGAAAAACAGTTATTGCTCAGGTATGAGAAAACATGCAATGAACCATTTGAATAAATTTCTATGTTGAATGTTAAGTTAAAAGAATCTAAGAAGATTGAAGACATCCTCAAACAAAAATTTAAGGAAGCCAAAACAAAAGGTGAAAAATTGGAAGCTGAAGTAGTGTATGTCAGAAAAGATCTAGAGAAATTGCAGGCCTTATATCATCATAATCTGACAAGTATTAAAGCCTCAGAAGGATTAGCCACCATTCTAAATCAGCAAAGAAACCCAAAGTTGAAAATTTTTGGGGGTTATGAAGAGGGATCAAGTAGTGGTCAGCCAAGCAACAAATAATCCATCAAGTTTGTTAAATCTACAACCATTGACAACAACAAACCTGCAGAAACAAAGGAAGATAATCAACCTCTAAGGAGGAGTGAAGAAAAAGGTACCAGAACTGAATCTGTAGAACAAATAAATAATACACCCTCTGCTCAAGGAAATCATCAGCATGGAAGAAATCGACCTGCTCAAAGAAGACAACCATTTTCTAGGTACAAAGATTTTTTCTATGGATATTGTTTTTATTGTTCTAACTTTGGCCACAAAGATGTAAATTGTTATTTAAGATTTAGACATGAGCAATCAAGACACCCAAGGAATAAATATCTACCACAACAAAGAATGAGACAACCAAGTAACAAACAACCAAAGACTGCAAATCAGGTGATGGCTGGGAGAAAGTCTCAAATTAAGCATAACAATCATTATGATCCTTTATTCAATGAACCAGAATGCTGCATCTGCCATAATTATGGACATAAAGCTGCAGACTGTCACTTAAATAACTATAATCCAGATTCAAATCACAGAGCTCAAAATGTCAAGGTTTGGAAGAAGAAAGAAGATGACAAGTGTGGATTAGTGTTGTTAGCTCAAAGACAAAATAACCCCCGGTATATTGACAGCGTATGCTCCAGGCATATGACAGGTGACAAAATTAATTTCTTGTCACTCAAAGAAAGTAAATCGGGAAATGTGAATTTTGGAAATGATGCTCCAGGAAAGATCAGAGGTAAAGGTCTAGTAAGATTAAGTAATGGAAGTTGCAAAGCTCAAGATGTATTATTTTTTGATGGATTAAAGAATAATCTTCTTAGTGTCATTTAGGTGTGTGACAGAGGATGTGAAGTCACTTTCACTGCCAAGGATTGTAAAATAAAAACAGTGAACACATGAGAGATGATTTCAAAAGGGGTTAGAACTAAAAAAAATGTCTATGTTCTGAAGGAATATAAGGAGGAATGTCATTTAAGAAAATTTGATGAAATTTGGTTATGGCACAGAAGGCTTGGACACCTGAATTTTGATCATATTGTCAAACTGAATAATGAAGGTGTTGTGAAAGATATTCTAAGAATATCTAAGCCTCATAACTCTGTATGTGAATATTGTCAAATGGGGAAGTTGACTCGTCCTCAATTCAAATCAAAGAGTTTCACATCTTCAGAGAAACCGCTTCAAATTATTCATATGGATCTATGTGGACCATCGTGAAAGGAAGGAACTAGAGGAGAACGTTATTTTATGTTGTTCATTGATGACTTATCCAGACTTATGTGGGTTGCCTTTCTAAGATAAAAATATGATGCATTTGAGAAGTTCAAAATGTTTAAGGCATTAGCTGAGAGTCGGACAGGAAGGAAGTTAAAGGCAATTCACTCAAACAGGGGAGGAGAATTTCTATCAAGAGATCTCAAAGAATTATGTGGCAGACATGGAATTAAAAGAGAATATACTTTTTCGGGTACTCCTCAACAAAATGGAGTTGTAGAACGCCAAAATAGATCAGTTCAGCAGATGGAAAAGGCTATGATGAGTGAAAGGGACATTTCACAAACCTTCTAGGTGGAGGTTGTTCACATGGTTTTTCATATTCTAAACAAAGTGCATCTAAGTACGAACAATGATAAAACTCCATATGATTTTTTGGTTTGGTCGACCTGCATCAATCAAGCACTTCAAAGTATTTGGAAGTAAATGCTACATCGAAAATAATGATGATCATCTGGGAAAATTTGATGGTAGAGTTGATGAAGGAATCTTCTTAGGATATGCAACGAACAATAAAGGATACAGATGCTTTAACAAAAGAATGCATAAATTAGTAGATTGTATTGATGTTCGAATTGATGAAGCAAATCTTGTAAAAGATCAATAGAGAATAAGCACCAAGTCAGATGAAGAAAATGATGAGAATAATGAAAATGAAGAACAACAAATCTTAGAGTCACAAGAATATGATGAATCAGGTGGAGAAGAGACACCCAGACAAGAAGAGTCAAGACAACAATCAACATCAAATCCTTCCTCTAGAATTACTCAAAAGAATCATCCTGCAAGTCAGAGAATTGGTGAGAAAGACAAAGGTGTACAAACCAGGAGAAGGATAATCAAAGACACCGAGCAATCACATATAGCCTTCATATCTATGGTGGAACCCAATAACTTTATTGAAGCTAGTAAAGATGTAAATTGGTTAAAATCAATGAATGAGGAACTGGATCAGATTGAAAAGAATGATACTTGGGAACTTGTTCCTAGGCCAACAAATAAAAATGTAATAGGATCCAAATGGGTCTACAAAAATAAGATGAATGAGCAAGGAAATATTGTGAGAAATAAGGCTAGGTTGGTATGCAAAGGGTATGCTCAAATAGAAGGAATGGATTTTGATGAAACATTTTCACCTGTAGCAAGATTAGAAGCTATTATAATGTTTCTTGCCTATGCTTGTCATAAGAATTTTAAAGTCTATCAAATGGATGTCAAGTCATCTTTTCTAAATGGAGATATAAAACAAGAAGTCTATATGGAACAACCATAGGGTTTCCAACTGTCAGATAACCCCGACTTTTTCTGCAAGCTGAAGAAAGCCTTATATGGGTTGAAACAAGATCCTCATGCCTGGTATTACAGACTAGATAAGTATATTCAAGACAAAGGGTTCAAGAGAGGAACAATTGACTACAATCTATATATTGAAACATAAGATAATGATTTCTCATTGTGTTGGTCTATGTAGATGACATCATATTCGGAAGTAATAATGCTTCATTGGTACAATGGTTTGCTTTTGCCATGCAGTCTGAATTTGAAATGTCTATGATAGGGGAACTGCCATTTTTTCTTGGTCTGCAAATTATTCAGAGGTCTGAAAGAATATTTATTTCTCAGGAGAAATGTTGAAAAAGTTTCAAATGGAAGATTCTTCTCCTGTGAGTACACCTATGGTCACTAGATGAAAGTTAAGCAAGGATGATGACTCACCTGATGTTGATCAGAGTTCATATAGGTCTATGATAGGCAGTCTGTTGTACATCACAACATCTCATCCATACATAATGCATGTGGTTGGAATGGTAGGAAGGTATCAGTCTGCACCTAAACAGAGTCATTTGATAGCTATCAAAATAATATTTAGACACTTGAAAGGAACAATGAAATATGGCCTATGGTATCATAGGAATCAGAATTTTCAATTATGAGTCTATTCAGATGCTGATTGGGCTAACTGCATGGATGAAAGGAAAAGCATGAGTGGAGGTGCATTCTTCTTAGGAGATTCTCTTGTAGCATGGTTGAGCAAGAAGCGAGGTTCCATTTCCTTATTGACTACAGAAGCTGAATACATTATAACTTCCACTTGTTGTAACCAAGTATTATGGATGATTCAGACACTTATAGACTTGGAGGTAAAGTATATTGCACCGGTCCCAATTCATTGTGATAATACTAGTGCAATTAGTCTGTCAAAGAATCTCATATTTCACTCCAAGACCAAGCATATACCCATCAAGTATCACTTCTTGAGGGAACATGTAACCAACATTGTTGTTTCTTTGCATTATACTCCATCCAAAGATCAGGTTGTTGATATCTTCACTAAATCGCTTGCAAAATCTCAGTTTGAGTATCTACGCTAGAAGTTGGGCGTGACCCTGTTATCAAGTTAAAATAGTCTATCTAATAAGGGGGGGAGTGCTCATAGTATATCTAATCAGGGGGAGAGTGACTATTGTATCTTTAATCAGGGGGAGAACAGATTCACTCTCAGTTTGACATTGATGTCAAAGGGAGAGACAAAGGTGTGGTATGGATGCTACAGTTGGAGGTCTAAGAAGAATAGTGCATCCTTTCAGGGTTTCCATCAATGCCAAAGGGGGGGATTGTCGGCATGTTTACAGGAAGAGTGTGCTTGTCATTGATGGAAAGAACAACAACAACGATGGAAAACAGGAAAATCAAGGATGATAGCACTAAAAGAAGTCCTCTTTTATGAAGACAAAGATCAAGAGGAAAATCGAAGACGATACCTTTCAACCAGCTTCTTAGGAGAAGGTTCGAAGGATGAAACCTTTGAATACTTAGAAAATATTATAAGTCGGAAGAAATCATAAGCTCGGGAGGAGGAGCAATAGTGGTCGTTGGATCGAGCATTGTGAAGAATCTAGACCATTGGATCAGTGTCCAGACATGAGGAACAAGCGCACAGAGGAGGAGAACAGATCTCAGGAGTTAGATCTGAGCACGTGGACCAACCGTCGTTGGATCTAGAGGTAAGTGCACGAGATTTAATTCTTTAGAGTGCACAGGAGAAGCAGACTCATGAAGTCACGAAGTAATTCTAGACTGTTGGATCAAGAAAGGACAGGTGGCAGTAGATAAGCAGAATCACGAATTGGAAGAACTGTGTCGACCAGTCTGCAGACATCGTAACTCGCGAGTTTTTGAAACACAAATTCTCTAAGTGCTTGGCCCCAAGTCATAGCCAGTGTTCAAACCTCAGAGTTTCGGGATTTGGGAGAATCGAGGTGACTCACAGCAAAATATCCAAAACATGAAGTCGCGAACAACTTTTGATTGACATGTGGTCACAGCAAGAGGTCACATTAGCAAATAATAAGGGAAGGAGCTAGTGTCGCTAGGCTCCACTTCTGAAATCGGGAGTTGGGAGAGTCGGGGTGACTCGCAGCAGAATGTCCAATGTGCAAAGTCATGAAGCGCCTTCTTGGTTGGCGAGTGGTGATAGACAATGGTCACATGGGGGAAACTTGCACCTGGTGCTAGTTCATGCGGGTGAATTTTGCAAGGATATTCTTCGCGGGGACCTCTTGTAACTGTCAGAGAAGACCTCCTATAACTGTCAGAGAAGATCAATTATAAATGTAACACTGAGAATAAGCTCAACTGTAACAGAGAAGATGAAGGGTCGCACTACCAGAGAAGCCAAAGAATCTCAGGATAAAGACCACTGATGATGAACAAACTCAGGATAACCGCTAGAGAAGATGAAGAGCTGTGAGCATTATCTGGCAGATGACTTGGCATGATAAATACACGTAGAACAAAGAAGAGAGGGTGCTTTTTCATAGTTATTCATGCAGGTAGAAGGTGGTTGAAAGCAGGATCTGAAGAGTATAGAAGACATGCAACGCATATAAAACTGAGGCAGAATAGAGCAGAAAAGGCAGAAGAAAATCTGAACAGAAGAGACAACAAGTGGAGCCAAGTATGAACAGAAAGAAGCAAAGAAAAATTGCAGAACGGAGAAGAAGTGATAAGTATTGAAATATTTGTATTGTTGCAAGGGTTTAAACAAATAAAGTTTTATAATCAGGGTGGTAGGGTGGTTCTAGGGAGGAATGTGGTCCTCTGTTATTCAATTCGATGCTTGAATACTGGGAATTGGTGCTTCCATCTAGTTGGTGCTAGAGAAACATGGGAGTTGGTGCTTCCATCTAGTTGTTGCTAGAGAAATTTGAGAGTTGGTGCTCTCTGCAAGTTGTAGCTTGTTATCATAGGTTGTAGCCTCATATTTGAGTTGGTGCTCAAAGACTGTGGTGTACATGAAAGTTGGAGCTTGATTGACATCCTAAGAAGAAGAGGTTTTTGTTATAATATAATGGATGTGCTCATTTAACCATGGAAAATATCACTATTGTCACCCAACCATAGGCCGAAGCCACCTCCGAGCACCTTAACCTTGACAGAGAATCATTCTGGAAGCAAACCCTAGGCTAGATAGCTAAACAAAGGGTGGTTCAC
The DNA here is from genome assembly GCA_009831015.1 of Picea engelmannii. Lineage (NCBI taxonomy): Eukaryota > Viridiplantae > Streptophyta > Pinopsida > Pinales > Pinaceae > Picea > Picea engelmannii. The sequence continues at coordinate 278,818 of ML778207.1, forward strand.
CTTTCTCCAAGGATAGTGCACCAAGCAAGAATTGATCAGAGAGTCCAAACCATAACCAAGAGATAGTACAAGCCAAAACTGAAATCTGCTAGTTGTAGCAGCTGCAACGACAACTCTCCTCCATACTTGCACACAAAATGACCAACTATTGTGCGCACAAGTGTTGCTTCTGCAATTATGAAAATGCCTGCTAGAATGAAGACTGGCCTCCTGTATTTACACTAAATATGGAAAATTGCCTGGGCCGACTTCTCATTTTGGGTGCCTATTTACTTAGTATATAATATTTTCTTTAGTCAACTTCTTCTCTTATACGCTAATAACCTAATACAAGTTATCCTCTTGAGTCGACTTGTCTTCTAGGGTTATTAGCCAACTAATTAGGGTTTCTTCTTGCTTCCCAAAATATTTTATTCTCGTCAGGTTTACACGTGGAGTTAAATACCTCCCCCAACTACCATAATATCAACACTCCCTCCTAGATAGGGAGGTATTGAAGGTAATGGTCTTGAGCACAAACATACCATTCAACTGGTAGCATCAACATAGTCGTCTAGACTATCTCATGATTAGATCATGAGCACCATCATCACTATCAGTGTCATCAGCTGCATCATCTCTCGGAACCATACTCCATCTGAGTAATCAAGCATGATGCTGGATAAGTCACTCACTCCACAGAGTGACACAAGAGCCATTTTTCTAATCCAGACATATGTCCTAGAAGAATAAATGTTCTGAACCATTTTTCGTCTGGAAAATCATTGTCCATTGATCATCCATCTAGCTGATAATCATTTCCAACACTACTGATAGTCTTCAAGGCAATCATAACAATGTCATTCAATAGAACACAATCATGTCTATCCATAGTGGTACACAACTACAATCCAGTGGTACACTGTCACACCAAGTAGCACACAGATACTTGATCAGTGACATATAGTCACAATCAGTGGAACACATCCACTACAATAGTATACATCTACTGTCTAGAGACATACAATCTCCATAACAATCATATCATCTTATATCAACCTGCACATAAAACATTTTTATGATATAAACTGAGTCAGTTGGACCATTATTCCACTCACATTTGTGAGGTATGGAAGATAATTTGCCTTCAGAAGGTAAAACATTAATAATGAGCTAACTGGACTATTCTTCTTAATCAAGGAAGATAATTGTCCCAATTTATAAGCCTGGACCATTCCCTATCCGGGCCATTCCTCCGACACTAAACAAAGTGCAACCTAGAGAGAATGAATCTACCCTAGGGAATTCTTGTCCCTGATTGTTGAACCTGGACCATTCACCTATCTGGTCCATTCCTCCGACACTAAACAAAGTGCAACCTGGAGAGAATGAATCTTCCCTAGGGAATGATTGTTCGAACCATTTCCAAAGGAAATGACTGTACTGCACCAACCTCCAAAATGGACCATTCTTCGAAACTGCTCACAACTGTGGGCTTCGAAAGAATGATTGTCTGGCGAGGCGGACCAGTCTTCTCGACCACTACTAAGAGTGACCTTCAAGAAGAGAGACTATCCTAGACCATTCCTCTGTTAACCATAAGGGGAATCGATGTCTATGGTACATCAATAATCCATCGAACCATTTTCATTACAAAAATGATCATTCGATATGGACCATTTTCTGAACTGGAAAATGCTTGTCTGTCAGAAATCTCAAACCACTTTCCGAATTGGAAAGGAACTGCTCATCCTGGACCATTTTTCGAACTTGAAAAATGACTATCCATAAATCAATAACGCATCAGTGCTCCCTCCCAACCTGGGATTCATCTCTTCCTTTTTCAATAAGGAAGTTGTCTCCACGAGCTCCATCTTGAGTACACAATCTTTTTCATATTGGACAGAGGCTTCACCAAAATGTATGCTTATTTGCTCATTTGTGGAGATATATATTGGAGAACCACTTTCTCTTTTCTGGACTTCATCACAGAGAGTTTAATTCTTGATCTCGATGTACTTCGGTCTTTTGGAACACTGGTTTTCTCTGAAGGCTTCATATAGCTCTGATCAATGTAGTATATCATTGTTGGATTCATCTTTTGTTTACTTCTAGCTCATAACATCGTGGCAGGGCTCAAACTGGAACATATCTATGAGAGTTTGTCATGGATTAGCAATCCATCATCCTGGATTTCTGAGTAACCATTCTGATACAATATCTTTGTTATAGAAATATTTTCATCACGCTTATGTTGTGTATTGAAGGCTCTGCACCAAGTTGTTTGAATCCATACAAGATATTCTTCCATTAGCATACAAGGGTCTCTTTCTGGTATACCTCAAATCCTTTGAGGTTGCTCTACATGTAAACTCCAACCTATGTATATTGCAGACGATATATTGGCTCATGTAGAGGTATGTATGGTTTACAAGTAATCATCATAGTCTTCTCCCTCCATCTAGGAGAACCTCTAGTTATTGATCTTGCAATGCTTTCATTCATAAGTCTTCCATACATTGTTCTTCATCACAACTTTCAGTTCCTCTGCTTGATTTCTTTTAGTGAGTTCATTTCAGGTTGGTAGTCTTGTGATTCTTGATACACTGACTAGTTGTTCTGTATTTTCTTTCTCTCTTGGAATCTTCATGTTCTTCCTCATGTTTCTCTTTAGCTCTTGAGTTCATGGAGTTTTCTATAGATTCCATGCTCTGAATATTCCAACTTCTTTCTTTCATCATAGGATCATGGATGTGGATGGACAAACAGGGATTACTTTAAGGCTTCTTTTCGAAGAAGACTTCTTCTGAAGTCACACTGAACACGTGTTGATTTTCATGGTTGCTACCATGGATAGATACTTCGTCATCTTCAATGTATCATATAATTTAGGATTATCTCCCTCTTAATCCTTGCATGATGCATGAATGCATGTTCTTCTTCTGATAATATAATCGGCTCCCTCCATCTAGGAGAGTCCATGCTTCCATCTGCATCCTTATTTCCTTCTACAAAGTGTCACAAATCTTTTTCCAATTTCCTCTTGATGGATGACTTCATTCTGTCTTTACTTCTTATAGGTTTCTTCAAGATTGATTCTGATAATAACTTCCACATGAATTGTTACCAGGGGTTGTTGATGTACTTCATCCTTTTATGTGTATTGTCTGACTTGTAGCAATCCTTATCTTGTTGTTCTTCCATAAGTATAGTTTCTCTTTGAACATATTATCTTCTAAGAAATAGATAAGCAAGATATGTACAAAAAACACGGTATGTACAAGAACTATGAAGGGTGTTTTTACCTTGTCTTGGAAGAAGAAGTTTGTTTCATCCTACTTAATCTTCTTTGAAGGTTCCTTTTCTTCAAAAACTGATGCTTCGTGTGTCTCTTTCCTTTTCTTCAGCTCAAGACAATGATTCTTGTAGTGACCATACTTTCGACAGTTGAAGCATTGTATTTCTGACATATCTTTCTCTTGATTTGGCTTCTTCCTTGAACCAAACTTCCTTTTGTTCCTAAAATTCTTGGATATTGTTGTGAATGCTTGATCATCGTATTTATTTTTCACTAATCCTTGATTCTTCTTGTGCACAACAAGTCCAAAGTTCTTTGAATTTAGGATACTCCTTCCTTGTGTTCATACTTGCGGAAAATGCATCCCATGTCTTGCGAATACCATTGAGTACTATATTTACCAGTTCCTTCTCTGAGATGATCTCTTCAATAGCTTGTAGTTTATCTCTTAACTGAGAGATCCTCACAAAGTATGATGTTATGTTGTCATCATCATTCATCTTCATGTCACGAAGCTCATTCTTAAGACGCATTACTTGTCCAATGTTTCTGATTGAGAAGAGGTTTGTTAGGGAATCATACATATTCTTAGATGAGTCAAGATGGCAGATGTAGGGTATCAAGTGGTATTTTATAGAGTCCACTATGATACTCATGGAATTGATGTCATTGTATTTGAATTTCTCCATAACTGCAACATTCTGCGGTTCCTTCTTTTTTCCTTCTTCAAACTCTGGTTCCACGATATTTCCTTTCACGATATCTAGCACTTTATTCTTGACAAGGATGAGGTCAATCATTTTCTTCCACGCTTTAAATTTAGAAGCCCCATCTAACTTTTTTTCTGAATTCATAGAGTAAGCCATGGTTTCCTTGACTAGGTCAACCCTAGATTTGACCAAAAACTCAAACTTGGCATTTTTGCTTGTTGAGAGTACCAGGAGATGTGCTAGGTTAGGGTGCACTAGTATATCCAAAAATTAGGTCAATCCCTTCACTTAATGTGCCTCGATAAGAGGATTAGGGTTTCTGCAAATGCATCTTCTAGTAACCCTAGTGACAGTGCTTTGGTAACTGCTCCTGCTAGAAACCCTAGTGGTAGTTCTTCAATGAGCTTAGTATCCTTATGGCTATGCTCCCTTTCAATGGTTAGACTGGATGAAGGAGGTGTGGGCCCATAACCTATTAGAATATAATGGATGTGCTCGTTTAACCATAGATAATATCACTATTGTCACCCAACCATGGGCCGAAGCCACCCTCGAGCACCTTAACCTTGATAGAGAATCATTCTGGAAGAAAACCCTAGGCTAGATAGCCAAACAAAGGGTGGCACACCTTTCTCCAAGCATAGCGCACCAAGCAAGAGTTGATCAGAGAATCCAAACCATAACCAAGAGATAGTCCAAGCCAAAACTGAAATCTGCTAGCTGCAACAGCTGCAACGACAACTCTCCTCCAAACTTGCGCACAAACTGGCCAACTACAGTGTGCACAAGTGTTGCTTCTGCAATTCTGAGAATTCCTTCAAGAATGAAGACTGGCCTCCTGTATTTATACTAAATCTGGAAAAATGCCTGGGACGACTTCTCATTATGCGTGCTTATTTACTTAGTATATAATATTTCCTTTAGCCGACTTCTTCTCTTGAAGGCTAATAACCTAATACAAGTTATCCTCTTAAGCCGGCTTGTATTCTAGGGTTATTATCCAACTAATTAGGGTTTCTTATTTCTTCTCAAAATATTCTATTCTCGTCAGGTTTACACGTGGAGGTAAATACCTCCCACAACTACCATAATATCAATAGTTTTCTCCCTTTATGGGTTTCCTCATGAGAATCAGTGTCTCTGTGTATTTTGTGTGATTGATCAAATATTGTATATCTATGCATGTTAAGTTATCAACAACACATTAAATAATAATCTAGAAAGATTCAGAAAAGAACGGGGCAAGCTTAAATATATAACTGATTCACACCCCCCCCCTCTCAGTTATTTTTCCAACAACAAGGACATATATCACTAACCGTGAGGAACCACGTGGAATTCCACATATCAACTTAAATGGAATGATGTGTAATATCCATATAGAATAGTATTACTTCCATATTCATTGATATTCATGCATTTATACCCCAAACAAACTTGGGTCCCTTACCCATACCTTTGCGCTACCAAAATTCGCTACCAGAATTCTCTAAGGGTTGACATCAATCTCTAAGGGTTGAAATCAATCTACAATATCACTCTCCAAGGGTTGACATCAATGACAACCAATAGTCCAAACCAACTATCCATTAACATAAACCAACTGTATGAAAGTCAGAACAATCACTTCAATAATCTGTGTCCACGTGCAAAGGTACCTAGTTAGAGAAGTCAAGATGGATTCCAAGTTGGAATCACTATTTCCAGAAATAGAAAGATACACTTAATGATTCGAAACAGAAAGATACACTCAATGATTCAAAACAGAAAGATACACAATGATTCAAAACAAAAAGAGAGAACTTAAGTTTCCTCATGGATCAACATGTTTTCCCATAACTTTGATTGTGTGAAGAGATGTTTGAGCAATGGGTCTGGTATGATGTTGAGCATGCAACCGTCCAATCTCCTAGTCTGCCGAAATCGTGATAGCATGAAAGATTTTTTTTTTCTTGATTTTTGACTTTATTCTATTTTGAGTTATAGTGTTAAGTTATAAATAAGAGGATCAACCTCATAGAAAAGGGATTTTTCGCTCCGAGGATAACTTTTGGGATGATTGTAGTAGAGAACTATTTCGAAGTTAATTCAAAACACTTTTAGAGTTAAGGAATTTGGTTTTGCCGAGGTTTTTGTGTCTTTATTCCTTGTCGTGGATTCTTTTACTACTATTTAAATGTATTAGTCATTCAATAAGAATTTAAATTATTGGCAGGTTATCTTTCATAATTGAATGAATTGTTATTATTTTCAGTAAATGTTTTTTCTAGTTACATTTATGTGGACAACATATATTTTCGAATTAATTTTGGGTATTTTATTCACGTTGCTTTCAATTTTATGCTATTACACAGTCATTAATTCTTAGATGAGTTAATTCCATGAGGATCAAAAAGTTGTGTTTTATAGTCAATGGATATTAGAGTAGTTTACAAGACCAATATTCAATGGATATTAGAGGTTATCTGGCAAGAACAACTTCTTTTAAAACTATTAGAGTAGTTTACTATCTGTTGTCATTTTATAATATTGGAAAAAAATAAAAATGGAAAAGAAGAACTATTAAATCCCATCGAATGTTTTCCGGTCCATTAACCCAAAGGATTATTCCATACCAAACATGGATATTTATATGGGTTTCAAAGGTCTAATGTTTCAAACGTGTGCTACTTTATAACCAACACAAATCCGAGGAAGACATGTACCCTCATCCTATTTTGGTCTAAGGATTATATGATGAACGGTTCTACCCTAGGTTGTATGTGCAATGTCAATCTTGAATTGCATCAACGACTAGGATTTTTGTGCATCCAAAGGACCCCCATTTCTTAACACACTACTTGGAAACCCATGCCAATGGGGTTGTACAACGTGTTGATAGTGCTCCACATTAATCTGCGTTAAAGTGGTCATTGATTCCACTATGCATTAATTCTGCACCATTGACCTCATAGGAGGTGAAGGGGTAGGTTCGTTGCGTGTTGATAAGTCCCCATATTTTGAGCATGCAGAGTATATGCCCACACCAATCACAAGTGGCCATGTAGTCCGAAATATGTGGAGGGGATTCATAACTAGTTCTAACAAGATTTTGGTTGCGTATTCACCCCAAAACTAAGATCTCCATGTGTCACCATCACAATGGTTATTCGGTTGAGGTCATGCATTTGAAAATTCAATTAAATGTAGAAGATTCTCCATTGATTATCAACACCTGCATTTATTGTCTACATGATTGTGTTTTTTTCTCTATATATTTTCTCTTCGCCCTCATTTTTACCATATGTTGTATGGGAAATAAAATTTTGTAAATACAAAATTTGAAGTGATATACCTACATCAAAGACTTAATAGTGCATGCCATCAACCTACAACTATACATGTACTAGGAATTTGGTATCCAAAATTTTGTGGGTAAGTGTTGGTTCTTCCTAATTCTTTGTTATTTTTCCTCATGTTTTAATCTGCTTTAAACATGTTGAGGAAGAATGTACTATTACCTCCCTAGGGGTGAAAGCTTCAGAGGTACCCTCATAGGGTGTCATGTTGTTGTTCGACATTAGCTATCTTGCTCATATTCTCTAGACACATACATATCTTCTTATTATTTCCATCAAATGTATGATCGTGCTAGCTCAACTGTGGTATATCTCATCCTCCTCCCTCACTCCCTAGATGACATATGCACTATGGATGGTACAATATGGTTTCAATATGCTCTATATTGATATTCCATGTATTGGTTTTCATTTGGATGTGATGCTATAACTTCCTAGTTAGTCATGAAAGTGGTAAATGCTAAATCAAATCCTATAGCACTTCATAACATGCATAGTTTTATTATTTTCCTCGTCGTACCTTGGGGGACCATATTTTTCCTTTAAAGTGCCTCACTTCTTGGGTCAATTTTTACTACTCGATATTGTTTCCCACATATTTATTGTGCTAGAAATTTTTCACATTTCCTATCTCATTTCATTCCATCCATATAAACAATTTATCTTGATCATGTATGACTTATCAAAGGTTAAAAGAAAGGCCTAAATGATGAAAATACTAGATTAATTAAGCCAAAAAGGCTAGAGGTGAAGAGCATTAAATTCAAAATCCAAAATGTAAATCTTGAGTAATGCCACATCACTATGAGACCAATGCCCTTAGTTCCTAGCTTTTCTATGAATATCTAAAGAAAAAGAGGCTTGTTCGATAAATTGAACACATAAATAAAAATGCATAAAGGGGTAGTAAGAAAGAATTATGAGGACATGTAACTCAAGGTTAGATCTCCCTCTCGAAGGATATTGTACAAAACATCCTAGCTCATTAAAACTAGATGAACAAGTAAAAAATACCCATGCATATAAATGACTTTGAGGGTCATCACATGAACTCTTTCTCTTTCCATTTTCCACCATTATTCACAATTTTACCTATATTTCACCTAGGTACATAGGAAATATTTGTTATCCTAATACTTGGTACACCATTGAGGGTTAATGTTGTTTCCCCTTTGGTAAAACTTAGGAAAATATTAAAACTAACCCTTATTTGTTATGTTGTGTTAAGAGAGGTCACTAGGTGTTATCATCTAATGGCTTGCTAAGAAGTTAGACCCGTCATTTCTAGTGGGTACCTTTCATTGGGATACATGTACCATGCCTTGAGATCAGTGGCATTACATTGGGATCCATGTAATCATATTTGATCATATCTACAAATATTGGGACCTGTGCCATTTTCCTTGGGATCCATGTGCCACATTTGAATACATGTCACTACATTGGGATTCATGATAGGGATGCCATGCCATCACACTTGCCACATGGACCACTCAGATTTTCTCTCCTTACCTAGTTGGACATTGTACTCACATGAATGCATTAATATTCTCTCCTTGGACCACATGTGGGATCCATTGATGCATTTGAGGAGACATTTACAACTTGGAGTGGTTACAAGTGGTTAAGATGATCATTGGGTGATGTGTCATTTACCATGTTGATTTCCTTGAGGATTGCCCACATTGAGGAGACCACACGTGCCACTTAACATTGTATTCTCTCTTGGACATACCACATATGTGGTGGTGACATCATGCTCTTTGAGGTGGTTATTTCCTATTTGTATCATTCCTCACATTTTGGGAGTTGGTTACAGGGACATTGGAATCCTTGGACTATGTTTGACTCATCTCTTCACCCCTTGATGAGACGCTGATACACGTTTTGGGGGGAACATCTCTCATAGGCCTCTCTAGCATACATGTGTGGCATTATATTCATGTATTTGGACCATTTAAGAGGGGCGTTTTTGTCTTGGAGGTTTTTGAGAGATAGTTTATCTCACTCATTGTATTTTTCCCATGGTTTTCACTAGGTCAGTATTTTTGAGCTCATGGTATTGATCTAGCACATTGTATTGAGGAGGCTCCTTAGCTATAAAATAAGGATACCTATCTCATTTTCTTCATTGGAGATTAATGAGAAAACTGGCTTAAAAAGTTCATATGTATCTATATTTCTTATAAATGAATTTTTAGCTATTTTTCAAAGGTTTAGACAGAGCTACTACAAGGCCAAAGAAGGGCACCATACTCCACTTGGAAGGGTAACTCAATGTATAGTATTCTTGCCTTCCCCCTTTGACCATTGAAGAATTGTTCCATTGCATTAATGTAGGATTTCCTAGGTCTTCCCTTTTACCTTGGCCAACATTTGAGATCACCTTGTTAGTACTTGGAGAGTCTTCTTAAAGGACCAATCCCCCCATCCAATCTTGAAGAAAACCTGCTAAACCTAGTCAATAGTTGAGAGGAAATCCTTCGGGTGCCCTCAACATTGTTTTATACTTAACCATAAGCTTCATCTAGAACTTGTGTAGAGACCCCATAACCCTCTCTAGACACTGGTATATCCTTTTCTTTCAAGCACTCAAAAAACCCAAATTTGTCTTTCCTTTTTTGTTCTTTTATTTATTTTTTGTTTGCAATCTAGGGTTTGTATTGTCCTACTTTGAGTCTAGATTTATTGGGCTTCAATGATATTTATATTGTTTATATTTTGTATATGCTAACTCATCCTTCATTGAATATATCAAATTGTTGGCAACTCGTAGGGTTTGGATCTATTTTCATTGTCCATCTTTCTCAAATCCAACCCTTTCATATTGGGGAATCCTTGAAGATAATCAAATTCAATTATTGTTGTGGATGCCCTAGATATTGTTGCTTGGAGCATGTGGTATTGACTGTAACTAGATCATTTATTCCTACAAATTTGAATTATGGTCAATGATTGTCACACTTGCACATTTCAAATGTTGATATAATATGCACAAAAAACTTGGTTTATTGCTATCCCATTTATGGTTTGCTTCACTGAATACAACTGTCGATGAGGGTTACAATTTATCATTTGTCACATAATTACATTGCAATGTTCTAAGTGATTATTTACCTAGAACATCCCTTGTAGAAAATTTATGCACTAGAGAGTCCAACGACCTCACCTAGATGCACATCATTACCTCTTTTCACTATTGTCTAAAGGTTGAATTTGTTGTGAAAGACTGCAGAGATGAGTGTGCATGTGATGATGATGATATAGATATCTTTGGGGAAGTGTTTGGGTGAATTATTGCTCTACATATCCTATAGAAACCAATAGATATTTAAAGGGGTCCAATGACCTCCCTAAAAGGACAAAGAATCACATCCATTATGACCTATCTTAAGGTTCCCAACTATCATAAACTGTAGATTTGTTACTTTATTGAATGTTGATGACTTAAGTATCATTTCTTTGAAATGTTTTGAATAATGATTGTATGAAATTGTCTTAATAAATAATTCTATGCTAAACATGTGCCAATAACCTCATTAAATGTTGGAACATTACTTCTTTTCATTCATTGTTTTTCAGGATTATTCACTGACTAAAATTAGAGTTTAAGTCTCATTTATTATTGATGATGCATGTTTAAACACACAAGTCTGGTTAAAATAATTTTTTTACAGTATTAAGAGCATCATTTGTGATTTTTTTGGGACTTCATATTGTGATAAAAGTTTGATGCAAAATTTGTGCTAAATAGTGTCATAAATAACCAGTGGTCTAAGGTATTGGTTGAGGACTATTTTTGGGCATATAACTCATGAAAAATATCACTGTGAGAATAATATATATGCAATTTGATCTTGTTTTTTGAATGATATAATCATTTTTGTTGCAACTGGGTTATTGATCTATGGTCTGAATGCTCTCATTGGATAAAATATTACATTACTATCTTAGTGGTGTAATTGCAACAATACTTCATTATCTAAGTTCATCAAAACTTAATCATTGGATGCTTATACTTAACACATTCTTCCCTCTTTATTTGGAATTTAATTTATTGATGTGTATGGATGATGATGAATGACACATGGTGAATGGTACATTGCTTTATTACATTGATACTTCATGTTATGGATGCAATACAAATGTTTTATGTTCATTTATTACATTGATACTTCATATTATGGATGCAATACAAATGTTTTATGTTCCAAGAAATTTCAATTGAGCATTGTTGTCTAAGATACATTTAATTTTATCCCATCAAACACTTTATGTTCTTGGCACTTTTCCCATACTTAATTGTCTTCCCCTTCAGAAAGGATAGTACTAATATCCAAGTCAAACTAAGTCCTAAAATTCCCTTTCCAAACATAATGATATGATTTAGTATTGATCCTCTAGGAACACCCTTCATAGGTTAGGGACCCTATCCTTAAAGTGTAGGGAAAGGCCACTGATGTGACAATGGGTGGATTTCCTAGTCATTTCCCCAAGCTCTCCTTCGCAGGGTGGGGCTTTTCCTTAGCGAGAGTTTGAATAATAACATTTTTACGTCGTTGTTGGGGAGAAAGTGCACTTTTCGATTTTAGAGTTCTTGGATTCATTTGATGGGTTTTGGATAAACTCACCTGGCGACTCCACATGATCATGAACCTATTCCTAAGAGATTTCCCTTAAGGGGATCCTCCTAAGGCACTATTTATTTGATCCAGATCCTGAAATATACTTTCATCGTTGAATTCATAGGGTCAAGGAATCCCCTTTCTTTGAAGACTACCTAGACTCTCTCGTCATTGAAGGCCTATGATATTTGTTTGAGAGTGATAGTGTTCAACCAAATCAAGTCATAATGGGTGATTTCATTGTTGAGTTAAATAGGCCTTTCAACTTTGCAAACATTCAGGGCTATCCTTATGACATCCCAAAGAAAACCATTGACAAGTTGTCAACCTTTCAAGGAAATAATGATATGTTAGCAATAGATTATTGGAAAAAATTTAGGAAGGTGATAAAAAAAAATTGCTCCAAATCATGATGATGTTAAAATGAGGTTGTTTTCCCTTTCCTCGGAAGATGATGCTTTTGATTGCTTCATATCCTTACTTGCAAATATAATTAGTATATTGAATGAATTGGAAAAAAAAATTATGGATATGTGGGGTGATAAAAAGAATAATATGTTTATATTGGTTGCTCTCAGTACAACCAAGAGGAATGAGAATGAAACTATGGAAGAATTCAACACGATATTTATTCAGATTGTCCAAAAATTGAATTCGAATATCAAGCCCCCAGAAAAAACAATTATTATTTATTACTTAGATTCTTTTGATGGAGATATGACCTTTCACTTAAGACAACAAGATCCCCAAACCCTTGCAACTACCCAAAAATATTCCATTAAGGTCGAGAAGAATTTTACCACCTCCATAAATCTCAACCAAACAAGCTCTTCTAGGACTAAGAGTGAGCCTAAGAAAAACATTGTCAATGTTACTAGTTCTGAGAATGAGATGTTGACCTTTCTAGTTGATGCTATGAAGATGATGGAAGCCAATTTTTCTAGAAAAACATAAACTCTCCAACAAAAAAATTAGGCTATGCAGAACAAGATAATCCACTTATAAATACAAGCCCAACAAAATGGATTTCAACCTAGAGGATGAGGTGTTTGGGATAGACATAAATAACCTCCACATGATCTAGAAAAGAGTGTTCCCAAACCCTTAGAGGAAAACAACGTGGTAGAAGAAGATCCTTTTCCATGGTGTAAACCTTGTGATTTGCCACATAAATAAGAGACCTATTTGGTTTCCCCTGAAGTTTCCAGATTAGCAAGTGAGACTTGTTTCCGCCTAATCCACACCTTGGTTCACGTGGAAGAAATCTTCAATCCACTAGTTTTGACCTTGGGGGCAAGTCTCGAGTCGAGTAGTTGTCACCTGACACTTGACTCCTATGTATAGGCTAACTCCTAGCAAATCCAAGGGGGGGTAATTCCTAATAAAAGAATCTAAGGTTGATTAAAGTTAAATATAATATAATTCTGGGAGTTAAATGAAACTGAAAGAAAATACAACTAATCTAGCAGTACATAAGGACACAATAAAATAATTGCTTATGTGAAATATATTGAACAAATAAAGTACTTCAACACAAATGATAATACTTGAAATAAAATCAGAGTACTTGAAATTAAATGAGAGAAACTAATAATAAGCAAATGGAAATATTGTATACTAGTGCCAATAATGTATGTATCACTACAAAATGTGTTGTGCAATGCTCTTGGTAATTTTTATTAGTTAGAGGTTTTCACTTGGGTTTAGATTAATTGAGTGAAGTGAATCGATAATGCAAATCCACTTGTGAGTGCTGGAGATTGTAAGTGTGAAAATAAAAATCTAAACTATGATGTGTTTCCTTTAACTACTATCCCTCAAATAGGTACAAGCAAGTTTGCAAGGACTTCCAGTGGGGAGAGAGATAATCTCAACGAATATCCCCCTAAACTCACAAGTAAATATGTTGGTATTGATCATGTATCGAGCAATAGTGGTAGAAGGGTTTCCCTGGTTAAATCACTCCACACAAATCAATCCCTCTTTGAATCATGCCAAGATCAAGCAAACTTGCAAGGCCAAGAGCATATTAGGGGCTTGTTGGGGAATATTCGTTACTTTGCCAAATTTAAATAACTTGAAAATGGAACTAAACTAACTAATCTAAAGCAAACATAAAAAAAAAATTGTTGTGCGTGAGTTCATTTTAGATTGATTTTATCTTTTAAGTTAGCAAAAATGGACAAATACTAAATGAAAAATGAAAAAAAAAAAGACAGATCCCCTCATGGGTAGGGGGATAGGAGGCCTAGTGGGTTATCCCACTACTTATTTCAAGTTGCAAGTTTTTAAAAGAATGTTTGATGGAATTTTATAGATCTAAGGCCAAGCAACCTACAAGATGAGATAAAAAAAGATATTAAAAGGAGGATTAGGTGCCTTAAGGGGTCCCAAATGGTCTGTATCCTAAAAAATTAGGTAGAGTATCCTCTTGGCTATTCGTTAAACCTACAAAAACAACAAGCAAATGTGATAGAAAGATTCCCAAAATGACTTTGGGACAACCTACAAAAAATGGTAGACTTTGCACAAATTTTACCAAGTGAAAGTTATGAAGAAAGTTAGCTAAATTGACTAAGAAAGCAAGCAAGAAAGATAACTCTCTTAGTGTATTTTGCTTGTTGTTTGGACAACAAGGAAATGGGCACTAAGATTTTTCCAAATAAAGAATTTAAATCTCTAAAACTGATCTATTTTTTAGCTTTGAGATTTCACTATGAAACTATTGCTAAAAGAAGACTTTTTATGTTAGATCTAACTTAAATGATAGAAAATTTGAACACGCAATCTAGATCTATGCATGTATGCATGCATAAATAAAGATATATGTAATATTTATAATTAGAAACTATATCTACTTGCATGCAAGGAAAGTAACCAAGAAAATTTGATATTTATGAAAGAGAGAGAGAGAATCTTGAAGTTTTGGAATCTTTGGGCTATGGAATCTCCAGATGGAATGTTGAGGGACTACATTCTCAAGAGGCTTGGAGCATGTAGAAGGTAAAACCTAGTCCAAGTACTTCTCCAAGAATGAGGAACTGTAAAGCTAAACTTTCACAAAACCGTTAAATATGGTGCTTCCTACAAAAGAGACTTGGATAACATGTTAATTAAAAAAATACACATGCAAATCAAATATCTCTAAAATAAAAAGACAAGAAGATCCTAAAAATTTGATTAGTTTAATGAGATATTATCCTATTGTGTGACAACACCCCTTCAAAGGCCAAATTAACTAATAAAATGCAAGAAACTAAACTAATATTAACTCATAATCAAGTACAAGAAATCAATCAGCCACACAAGTAATGCAAGCCACCTTCTTGACCTCCAAATACTTATTTATTCCAATGAAAAAAGTATTACAATGATAGTACAATAGACAAGCTTATCCAAACTCTCATTAGCCAAAGAGACAATAAGAAGCTTGATTATATAACAAGAAGGGTGCACTTTCCAAGGAGGGAGGGCGCACATCCCAAAGTGAATGAGACACATGTGAGGTTAGATCTAATGTCGGATCTCATCAACTAGAGATAACTAGATCACAACTCAAGAGATAGGTGAAAGAGAGGGCACCATCTCTCAAGAGGTAGGTGCATATCTCCTTGGGATTGGTGCCCTCAAGGAGAGTGTGCCACCTCTTGAGAGGGAGGGAGCACCTCCTCTTGGAAACTCCACCAACTCAAGTGAACTCAACACTTAACTCATATTCAACTCCCACTAACTCTCTGTCAACTCACCTCAAGTGTCACTAACCACTAGTGAACTGAAGACAAGCCAAAAACATGTTTCCTTAATAATAGGGAGCTTATTTATTCACCCTTTTGAGGAAATAATTGATTTTTCATGAGAAAAAGTCAATAATTTCTCTCGAAAAGGGGGTACAAGGGTAAAATGGGTATTCTAGGTTAGAAAACGATGCCCCAAAGGCATTTAATACCAACTGTTACCACATTTTTTATTATTTACATCAATTTACAAGGTAAAATATTGTTTTATTGGAATTTTACATTTTATTAAAACAATTAAAAAATCATAGAGGGAACTAATGCATGTCCATAAGACTATGGGTAAATGATTAGCGTGGAAATATATAATTGACACTATAATCAGACAAAATGCACCAAGGCCTATCCATTAGGACATACCCCAACTTTGGAGGAATAAGTGGAAAAACTTAGAAAATTATAAATCGTTGAAAAGCGATGAATAATTAACCAAGTGAAAAAAGAAAAAAAAAACACTCTAGAGTAATGCACTAATGATGAAATCTTGGGGAGATGAGTACTTTATGTTGATGTTTTGGAAGGAGGCATTTCCTCCTGGAAAAATTTTCTTAGAGAAGAAGAATATTCCAAGAATTCAAAGGAATACCATTAAACAATTGAAGAACACCCGATAAAAGAGTAAAGTAAAATAGGACCACAGAAGAGAAGTTGGCCCACGGGAAATAATAACAAAGTGGAAATATAATTTACAGGAAAAGAAGTCGGTCCACAAAAATAATGAAGAACCAGAATGATAATTTGGCCCCATATAGGCGCCCAAATTAGTATAAATACAAGTCTAGGTCATTTCATTTGTACAACCACACAATTATGCTTATGAAGTGCGCACTAGGTAGTTGCAACTGTAGTTTCTCTATTTATGGTTGTTGGTTCTCTTGGAGAGTGCGCCCCACTTGGGGAAGGATATTCTTGGTGGTTCTTGGTGATCTCTCTTGTGTGCTACCTTTGGAAGAGTTGTGCTAAGGTTGTGTGGTGATTCCTAGTTGCTTCATGCCAGTAGTGATTGCAATTACAGTATCAATTGTAGTTGCAGTAGAAACTACAATTGTAGTTACTAGTTGTGCTAGTTTTGTGGTGTTCTAGTGATGTGCCTATCTTGTGCCACTTATGTGGTGACTCAGTTGTCTACCCTTGCTAGGGTTTGACAAGAAGAAGAGAAAAGTATTTGTTTATTCATTGTTGGTTTTCTCTTGTGATTAGAGCATGTTCATGGTTGTATTGGAATATTGTCTCTAAGAAAAGTTGGTTGGGTTTTTCCCCGAGTTTGGGGTTTTCCCAAGACAAATATTTGTGTCCTCTTGTTCTTGTTTATTCGCTACTTATATATTTCAATATATGATTATTGAATGTTAAAAGAAGATAAAAATTCTATGGTAAATCTAATGTTAACGAAACTAATGAAAATCTAATATGGTATCAGAGTGAGTTTCCTTCAGAATACTCTAATCGTTGGAAGGAATATCGTGAGATTTTCCACATTACTAGTATTTGTTGCTACACATGCAATTTGTCGTTGCACAATTTTATTTGTCAATCTCGTTGAGAACTTATTATAAAATCGATTGGGACAAATTCCATCATAGATCAAATTGCCTTGCTCTAGTACATCTAGTGCACTTCTCAGATTGACTTTCAGTCAAAATTGATTTTTTAGGGTTTTAGGCTTGTTGACATTTTCCTGGACATAGAGCCTTCTGATTCAGATTTCTAACTTTTTCTTTGATGTAATGTCACAAATTAGAATAAAAATCTGGATGGTGTACTTGTATATAAGATTAGGGTGTTTGCAGGAGACTTACACTTGGAAAAAGGACATTTATCCAAGCAGTGATAGTAGATCCAAACAAATTGTATATCTAGTGCACTAAGAGGAAGCCCAAGAGTTGGAGGCAGTAATGACAATGTCTCCTACAATATATGAAAACTCAAATAGGACAACAGTAACTAGACTCCAGGTTTTCATATCAGATTTGATATTTTATATTGCTACAACCTAATTAAGTATTGTAACTAGAATAACAATCTTTAGAGTTCTATTACTGCTATTGCTATCAAATGTTTAGTAACACTTGAATATTGTTGGTATTATGATCATTAAGTAAAATCTCATTGTTCAATATTAATGATGCACTTGTTTACAAGATAAATTGATCTCCTCTAGGATATGTTCTTGTTTATTGACCTTGTTCCAGGAAGGTTATCTTGTAAATTCCATGGAGGTTACCATGGAGATGTTGTTGTTCTTATTTCTTGTTCTGGGTAGGGTGTCATGGAGGAATGATTGGTCACAACACTGGAAGAGTGTTGTTCTTATTTATTGTTACTATATTTGTGTTTCGGCTCTTGTTCCAAGCAGGGCACAAGTGATATCTCTGATAAGGAGCTACTATGATGAGTGTTCTCGTTCTTGTTTTTATTATTGTTCTTATTATAAGAGTATTATTCTTGTCTATTGTTTTCCCTTATTGTTTCTCTTATTTTGGGCAGGTCATAGATGATAGCTCTAAGTGGGAGCTATAATAATGGTTACATGAGGCAACATATTAGATGGTCTCTAGTTGAGACATGGAGCAGACTATCCAAACATAGAGTTGTGTACATGACCATACACATCCACGTAATGAAGGAGAAGAGGACAAAGTCAGAACCTTTTGGCAAGAAGGGTACTTTTGCAGATACAAAGTATCTCATATGGATATCGATTGTAAGGAGAAGAAGGCTTCAAACATGAATGTACATATCCCTCTAGTTCAGTTGATCAGTCATCAGATCATCAGGAAGAGTTAGTAGAGCCAGAAGGGCCTACCCAGAACCATTATAGTGACTAGGAAGAGACCAACATGGTCCCGTGATACTTTGCAGGATGCTAAGGGTATGCATATATATGGCATTGATGAGCCATATCATGAGGATGAGAAGATGGCTCTACTAGTGGTGAGGTAGGAGACCCCACCAAGTACCAGCGTAGAAGAAGCTAGATTTCAGAGGGATTTAACCTTCAGAGGGAGAATGAAGACTCAGAGTGAGCATGATATCAAAGAGAATCAATAGCATAGAGAATTTCATTCAGAAAGCATTCCTCCTCATATTCAAATGGGAGAGAGAGACATCTTCTGGGATTGAAATAAAGGTGTTGTTATCACTGAAATTTCGTCTGCAACATTGCACGCAAATGATTACAGAAATACAGCAGTACCAAACACCTATTAGTTCACCTGCAGCACTAAAAATTCATTTCCAAGAGGAAAAACTATACAATTGGGCAAAAAAATAGCATGCACCATCTCACTAAAGGAAGCGCGCACATAGTGTGTGGGCCAAAGAAGTCCGTAGAGCACACAATGTGCCATATGCGTGACTGTGTACGAGAAAATCCGCACACTCGTGTGAACGATGCATTTATGGTTCTTGTTGGCCCCTCAACCACTTATGGACCAACTCCCAACTTGATTTGACCCTTAACTCTAAGTTGAATCCGCATGGGGGGTTGTTCAAGGACCAAAGGGTGCCCTAAAGGGCCCCTTGTTCACACCAAGAACCAGTTGAATATTGCCTGAAGACATGCTATAAACGGAGGCCATGGGTGCACTAAGAATTTAAGAATTTCATAGTATTGTTATGCTGCCTCAATCCTCCCTTGAGAATCCTCTTTTCTCCTTGGAGCATTCTAGCAACATTCCAATAGGCCATTCCTCTCACCTCTTGAGGGAATAGGCATTGATTTCTTCACCATTTGCTTTATTTTCTACCATTGTAAGAAGAGATATCCATTAGGGAACTCAATATCCCTCCCAAGGAGGAAGACGAGAATCATAAGTCCTAATTTATCTATTGTGTTTTGCCAACTAATATAGTTATACATTGGTGGCATAATCTTGGTCGTTGGTTGATTGTTTTGGGTTCAAAGTTTCGTATGCATTCTAGTTTTATTTCCTTGGTTATTTTTAGTTTGTTTACTTGTTTATTTCATGTGCTTGGATTGTCTAACTCATGCACTAACCTATGTCTTGTCTAGCAGGCCCAACTAGACATGCAAGTGCCCTTGTTTTGCTCACCCAAGTGATGAAACAGACACAATAGATTGGCGACCGTACTGGGGACTAGGTATCAATTTCCACCCTATTTGGGCTTTGAGAGCACTTATTTTTTACCCATTTGTCTTGCAAGTACCAAAACTGACCTAGCCTTACCTCCTAAGAGCCAAGTTTGGAGTTAGAGGAGGAGAATTTCACTTAAATCCCCCCCCCCTCGGACGCGTATCAGAACGTGGGGGCATTTCATCCCACAGACGCGCACTCAGCGCACTGTGTGCCCAAAAGGATTCTTTGCTCTGTGCATTGTGCGCCCAAAATGATTTTGTTCTTTACACATTCCATGCCCACTGTGCCTCTGTTTGAACAGTAACCCGAGCACATTTCCAGAGTTTCAAAATTGTAAGAGTTTTTGTGATAATTTGAAGGCCCTAGCCTTCAAAATATTGCTTTCATGCATTTTGTAAATGCACTCCACTTAGATTCCTTTTCCATATGAAAGGTTAGTCAAACATAGGCACTTATGGGGTAAAAAGAACCATATTTCTCCTCTTTTTCTTTGGTTGCCACATGGATTGCTTGTTTGGGTTGTAAAAATTAAGTTGAGATTATTTGCTATCACATATAAAAAAAACTTACATTGGGACCAAAAATCAACTTTAATCATTGAGTATGATCTTCTCTCGCACCATAGAGCGATCTTGAGAATCAGAAAGGTGGTTAAGGGGACATTTCATCTCCCTTAACAAAATATTTAGGAGAGGACAAAGCCCCCCTAGGGATCCTCTTAGTTTCTTTTTGAAAACATATTAAATTTGTAAGGTCCCATACATGCCCACATGTTGAAAACTTAGGATAGTTTTTTGAAATTACTTTCTTAGTTTACATCACTAGGAGAGTTTAAAGATCAAAGTAACGGGCCCATACATGCCCACATGCTTGCAATCTAGGATAGTTTTTCAAACTTTCTTAGTATAAACAACATTAGGGAGTTTAAAGGATTGGTAAGGACCCATATGTACACATGCTAGTTCTTTAGGGATTTTAAAATTCTGCAAGGTTGTACCAATGACATCTAGTAAGCTAGGTAACCAAGATTTGTAAGGACCACAGGAAGTCCACATATTGCAAATTTACACCTAACTTATTAAAATTTGGCACATTTTATCACTTGCTCACATACAAAGTCACTCCTCACTCAATTTCATCTTAAATTGTGGAGGTTGAAGTAGGTCTTCTCCAAAGGAATTCTAAAACATCCCACTATTTCTTGAAGAAATTATCCACACCCACTTAATTCCAACGAGATTGGTTCACACCCCCAATCTCTCAACCCACCACATCTAAATTTTTTCTAAAAACTCACTAAATTTTCCTCCATAGGAGGTGCCAAAAGAAATCTTTTAGCCTAGGTAGGATCTTGGGGGTAGGCATCCAAATAACCCCCCTGTTATTTGGTTCTCACATTTTCAAACATTAGCAGTTGACAAATAGGGAACTTTAAAAATCCTCCAAGTCCAGTGTTCCTACACCATAAGGCATGGAGATACCCGAGAAGGGTTGAAGGCCGAGATCTGTTTGTTTTGTGCGTCCCTCCTTGAGTCGCCCAAATCTTGGAAGGGGTCCATTCTGTGACCCATTTCTGAGGCCGAAAATCTAAATGTCGCACTTTGACCGAGGTACCTAGTGACCAAATTTAGGACATCTGCCTAGGTGGAAATTGTGGGCTGCAATTGCACCTTGATCGGATTTTGTGTGTTTATTGGGAAATATTGCCAGCTCTTTTGGGATATGTACCCTCTACCCCTCATTATAATTGATTACTTCATCCTTCACTAGTTCCTCTTCCGATGGCTTTAGACCCCACTGTTGAGTATTGTTGGAAGGTCCAACGCTATTTGAGAGGAAGGACGATACGTCTTTTTAGGACACAAGAATTTATTTTCTTTGTTCTCCCACGTAGACAAAATCCACCTACCCACATGTATGCTTATTTATAGTTGATTTATGTATGATGCTAATTTGATTACATGAAATTGTGAGATATATTGTGAAGGTCCAAATTATACAAGTCTCTTGTTCATTTATTACTCTCACCGCCATTTACACACATTCACTTTTCTAGTCAGACGTCATAGGTTACCCACATAATCCTCGTCGTTTCATACGCTTGCCGAATCTCCCTCCTATTCTCGGAGGAATTCCTAGTCTTGGAAACTCACCGACTCAACCATCTCACACCCATATGAGTGCCACTATTTTGGGATCCGCTTTGCTTGGTTCCACCTTAATTGGGTCCAATTCCTAAGGCCATCCATCCACTAGTCCTCCCTCGCAAGGAGGTGGAGGGAAAACTGCTTCTCAAGGGAGAAGTACAAACCCACCAAATTCCCCTCAAGGGCCAGGTCCACTATCTGCTCACACCATGGTTGGAACTAATCCTCCACCGCCACCCCCCATGCCATATTTGGTGTCTCTCAACATTCCTGATTTGAGTAAACGCACAAATGATCCTATATTACATAACGCCACATGGCCTAATATGCCTACCAAAATACCTTCAGATATTCCAAAATTTGAAGGAAAATCGAGAGAATATCCCGCCAACCATGTCATTACCTTCCACTTATGGTGTTCTTCAAACATCATCATGGATGACTCCATCCTCTTAAGGTTGTTTCAACGAACACTCATCGGTCCATCAACCAAATTGTATGTGGACGAAAAATCAGGGTCCCATGTAACTTTTGAATCCTTGGCCAAAGCATTCTTGGCCTTCCTTCAACTATCAGTTTGTCATGACACTAGTCTAGAACTTCTCTCCAAGTGAAAACAAACCTCAACTACACATATTTCCAATCACATTCATGAATGGCGTCGGCGATGTAGTTTATGTAAAGCAGAAACCACCAAAGAACAATGTCTCGATTGGTTTCTCAAATCACTCATCTCTATACTCGCCAAAGATGTGGCATCCACCTTTCACCAATCCAAAGAGGAAGCCATCAACAAGGCTCAACAGTTTGACCTCATTTATGCTCAGTTGGGTTACTTATACACAGTAATACTTGAGGCACCAAGACCTATACCATTTGTCCAAGACAAACCTGGGATGTCTCACGCAGAGGATGGATTGATTGGTACCACAACACACCACAACCCATACATCCAACCACCACCTATGTACAGTACACCCCAATATCCACCAATATATGGAAGTCCATATTATTATCCTCCTCCCCTTTATTAACAGCCATATCCTGTCCCCCCCCCTCCACCCATGAGTGGACCCTTGCCGACACCCATGATGCGCCTGACCTCTCAACCGAGTTTTGGTTACCCTTTTACCTCAACGTATAACCTAGGCACTATTGAAAATGCTTCACCTTCCTATGCGCCCTACGGATCGTTTCCACAAAACAATCTATATTTCCCATTTCCTGGTCCTCCATAGCCAGTTGCTCCTTCACATGGAAAACCACACGCCAGTGTTAACTTTGTTCATCCCTCTCCCATTCAACAAATTCATACTTTTGAACAGTTGAATATGGAAAATTTATCCCATCAGCCGAATAATTCCAAAAATAAAGTCAAAAACCAAAACAATAATAACCCAAGACAAGGAGGAAAAAACCCCCATCAAAACCAACCTACTGGGGGCAACCAGAACCCCCAAGGGGATAATAACAACAAATTCCAAGGGAGGAACAACAACAACAACCTCCGGACAAAATTCCCTTGTGCTCTTTTCAGTGAGCATGGACATTACACTCACCATTTCCCCCAAATCACCAACTTCAAATGGATTAAGGAATCCATGAATACGCCACGTCCTCTAGCACCGCCCGCCCCTCAGCAGGCCCCACAATAGTATTTGCAACAACCACCCCCGACCGTGTTTCAAAACACTATTCCACACCAAGGTGTGATGAATACCTAACATGACGTACATCATGCCCCACCACAAATGGGGCAATAACCCAACCCTAGAAATCTGGCGGATCGCAATATCTTCCTCACTAGTGAAAAAGAAATTATTTTGCAAACGCACGGTCATCAATACATCGCCCCCCCTGAATCTACTCCCACCACCTCGAACGTAGATCCAGCTACATCCAGAAAACCCTTTTGATTATGCGCCCTAACACTGAACCCACCATTCATATCCCTCACATTTCATTACGACGAAATGTCAACAACCCCCAGGCTAGGGAAACATACAATTACAATATGGTCAATGACTTGGTGCAGTCCCCTGTAGCCATGTCTATATTGTAAGTCCTCCAAACTTGTCCAATTCAACGAAAATCCTTACTTTTGGCCTTTGAAGCAGTCGACCCATCTGATACTAGACTCATCACATTTGATCTAGATAGTGGGGAACCTCATCTCCCCGCTTTGGTAGCTTTCCAGATACCAGTCAAGATTCAGAACATCACAGTTCATCGGTGCATCATTGATGAAGGTGCATCCACATGCATCATGTCCAAAAATGTATGGAAGAAATCAGGCTCCCCTGAGCTAGTACCATCTTCCATCAATTTAAGAGCTTATGATGATCGACCATCCTCCCATGAAGGGCTCTTTCAAAATGTCCCCGTCGAACTCGAGGGCAAAACCATACTCATTGACATTGAGGTTATCGATGGCCCGCTCGATTACAACATCTATTTGTACATAGCTACATGTATGCTATGAAGGAATTCACCTCTTCTATGTTTCAAATGATGATGTTACCCCACAACGGGAAAATCATCACCATCGACCAAGTTTCACATTACAAGCCTAACCATTTCGCCAACATCGACAACATCCTACCTCTTGTCTGCACTAGTTCTGACGCTTATCCCCTCATGGATATGGGCCCTGGAATTTTCAAGGACCCATCCTTGTTGGGGGCATACCATGGACCACCACCTCTCATACACCCTTCAACACAAGTGTGTGTCGTATATTCTAATGGAATTGACATCGGAGACACCATCCCTCCCATTGAGGCCTCTCCCCACCTCGACATCCCACTAATTGAAGAAATATACCTCAGGGGTTACCTGAGAACCTTACCACACCACTTATCCCCGATTTACCCCTCCCCCAAGGGAAAATCCTAGTTTTGGAGACAATTCCCCAAGCTATCATGCAAATCCCCTTCTTCTACCCCCCATCGGGAGTACAAGAATTTCAGGTAATTGCAACGCTTACCCTTCCCAACATGGTTCTCTCCATCCTTGTATGGTATCTACACCCACCCGCGATGGTTCCTCAACCATCCCTCCATCCTCAGTCAGAGGGAATCCCGATGCAGATTCTAATCCTAACTCTGGCCACACCACCCTCACCCCCAATTGACAGCACCACTTCTACAGATGGGGGAAAACAAAATAAGAAAGAGTCGACCGCTCCACTTCCTCCCTGAATTCAAACTCCTTACACATTATGAAAAAGAGAGGGACACCCCACTAATAGACGTCCTTCTCTTCCTGAGTTACGCAATCTGATCCAACTCCCTCGAGCAACCACATCGCTCGTCACTTCACCAAGCACACCTAGTACTACCACAATGTCCTCTACTACATGAATTAAAGGGCTGCGAACCAAATTTGTGTGTGCCATCTATTCAGAGTATGGACACTACACTCATCATCGCCCATCTCTACCTCATTTTCGACAAACGCTAATGGCAGTACGCCAAACCTTCCAGAAAGATCCCTCTCCACCACAAATTTCGGGTACCCATGTCACCGACATCCATTATGTCTCTACCTCAATCCCTGAACGTATGAGATGCCCTTGATCTCTTTGTGACTCACTTGCTCATTTCACATATCGGTGTCCTTTTATCATTGAATACAGGCATCGTCAAGTAACCATTCTTCAAAATCATTTGACCACCTCACCTCACATGATGCAAGTGACTCCCCCTATCCCTTCTCCATATATTGTTCACATAACCTTCCCTGAACCTGAGTCACTTCCCACCCCTCCATGGTTCCTGGATAGATTGTCTGAGGATATTCCCCCAAATCCTCCCAATTCTCTGGTTCATTTCCCAAAGGAAATCTTGCCCGCTACCATTGTTTACCCCCCACAGTCTCTGGACATTTGGTTTATGTCAAGCGAACCATCGCAACATGGTTGTGATATCCCCTCTACCTCTTCACCACTTGAGGACAATCACACTGTGATAGTCACCCATGTCTCCTCCACGAACCCCTTATATTCTCGCATTTTTTACTGCGACGAAGATATCCTGGAGGAACTCAATACCCCCAATTTCCCATGGAACGCGTTCCATCACAGAGCGTTTTTTCTCTCATAGGAATCCTTTGAACTTCCTATCTAAGCCTCCATATGTGCAATCGAAACCAAGGATTTTATTCCGTCAGGGCATATAGACTAGGTCAACAACCCTATCCCTACCCCCGATGATTTTGAAGAAGGCAACATGGCCAATATCTCCCCTACTGTCAAAATCGACATTTCCATCAAACTGGAAATCATAGAGGAAATCACCATTGGCATTGCATGCTCCCCTAAGGAAATTACAACTTACAAATCTCTCTTTCAGGAATACCGGGATATTTTTGCCTAGTCATATACGGAGATGCCCGACCTCGATCCTTCTATAGTCAAACATCACATTGACACATGGCCAAATGTCACCCTAGTACGTCAAAAGAAACGCCCACTTCGCTTGTCCAAATATGTGGCCATCAAAGCCAAATATGAAAAATTACATGTTGCATGGTTTATATACCCCATTGCATATACCTCATGGGTTTCCAACCCCGTCCTTGTTAACAAGAAACATGGTACTATTCGTGTTTGCACCAACTTCCGTGATCTCAACCATGCTTGTCCCAAAGACAACTTCCCAGGCCCTTTCATTGACCAAATTATTGATGACTATGTCGGCCACGAGGCAATGTCCTTCATGGATGGGTTCTCCGGCTACAATCAAATCCAAATCCATCCAGAAGATCAGTATAAAACCACTTTTACTACCCCATGGGGTACGTTTGCTTATCGTGTCATGCCTTTTGGACTAAAAAAAATAGGTGCTACATTCCAACGGGCCATGACTTATGTTTTCCATGATCTCACTCGCATCATCCTCGCTTATTTGGACAATCTCACTACTCGATCCAAGAAACGAACTCAACATTTAGATGACTTACTATTTGTCTTTCAATGATGTCGCCAGTATAATATCCGCTTGAACCCCCTCAAATGTGTATTTTGTGTCACTGTCGAATGCCTCCTTGGGTTCATCATCTCCCAACATGACATCATAGTGGATCCCCTCAAGGTCCAAGCTATCACGGAAATTCCACCACCTAGGAATTTGTGCCAACTACAAAGCCTACAAGGCAAAGACAACTTTTTACACCGCTTTGTCCCAGATTATGCCACTCGCACACATGGTTTCCTTTTGCTTAATGTGTCATGATATCACATTTCAATGGGATGAACATGCCCAAACCGCTTTTAATGATTTAAAAGTAGTGTTATCCAATGCCCCTTTGATTAGTCCTCCAGACTATGATTGTGATTACATCCTCTACTTGTCAGCCTCAGTCGTCTCAGTAGCAGGAGTCCTCGTCCAAATAACGGATGATGGATGTGAACATGTTATTTACTACATCAGTAAAAATCTTTCAGGACCACCCCCGAAATACAATCATGATGAGAAACTATCCCTCGCAGTTGTCCTCACAGTCCAGAAACCGCGTCATTATATCCTGCTTCGCACTACCAAATTCGTGGTAGATTATAACCCCATGTAGTACTTGCTTAGTCACTGGCGTATTAACGACAAATTTTCCCGATGGATCATCATCCTTCAGGAATACGACCTAGAGTTACCAACTCCCAAAAGCAAGAAAGCACTTGTTCTCACCGAACTCATCACAATGTTTCCCTCATTCGCTAAAGTTTCACCCATCAATATGGATTTCCCAGACGAACACCTCTTCTTCATCCCCTCGGATGACCCCTGGTACATTGACCCTCTCATCTACCTTCGGACACAGAAGTTTGTGTCTCATCTCTCTCAAGATGATCATCGGCACATTCACCATCAGGCCCCTCGGTACCTACTTATTGGAGATGTTTTGTATCAAACTCTCCTCAAAGTTAGGCTTCTTCCATGAGTTTGCCTCCCCATACTACCCTTAGTCCAATAGACAAGTCGAGGTTGTCAACAAAGTCCTCAAAACCATGCTACAATGTGTTGTCAACAAACATAAGACCAACTGACATCATATGTTTTTTTCATCATTATGGGCTTACCGCACGGGAGTCAAAACTGCCATCGGTTTTACATCGCTTCATCTCATCCATGGGATCGAATCCACCCTCCCCATCGAGTGTGAAATTCCCATGTTGTGCACTGCCATCGAGCTATTACCTGACATTGCTCCAATGGAGTAGTGCTTGTTGACCTTAATGTCGCTGGATGAAGATCGTTGATCTTCATTACAGAACAATGAGGCAGCTAAAAAATGGTCCAAATCCACCTTTGACCGCCATGTCAACCTTCGCTCATTCAATAAAGGGGATCTCATCCTAACCTATGATATCGCTCACGATACTCTCAGCCATGGGAAATTCGAGTCATTATGGCATGGACCCTACATTGTCCAACACTGCCTCACTAAAGGCGCATACATCCTGGCCTCCCCAGAAGGCTGTCCTCTCAAAGAACCCATCAACAGTTTGTACTTAAATAAGTTTTACGCTTGAGCATAGTCATCCTACACTAGGATTTTTCTTTGTACACATTTGTAGAGTTTTTAGTATTCTTTTTCTTACCTCCACGCCTCATGTCTGATCTACTATCTGTGTTATTGATAGATGCATCCTCCATCGTCCTACCACATCGGTTATGCTGACGGTGCTATCCGTTGGACACATAATCTCGCTTCAGCCACTTAGGTCCTCTATACCCCCTCACATGCACTACTCCACTCATATGTTTAGGCTCAGCCACCAACAAACAAATATAATACGCAATCGTTATTGGTATCCTCGTCGAGGCCAGTCACCATCACATTCGTCACCTTAGCATCTTATTAGATTCCCAGCTTGTTGTCCTGTAGCTCAACAATGTATACCATGTCCGCGATCCTTGCATTTTTCGAAAATACTTGCAAGTTAGACTCTTATCTCAAAACTTTGATTCAATTACATTTACACATATTCCATGAAAATTTAATCAAATAGCAGATAATATGGCTAAACTAGTGTTATATTGGCATTTATCACATCAAGACATCATCACACATACATAAATCATCAAACATTGGTCACAGCATATAGATTAGACATCATAAAAACATCACAATCTATCAAACACATGTAAACATCACAACGATCCCATAAATGTATATCCATATATATATATATATATATATATATATATATATATATATATATATATATATATATATATATATATATATATATATATATATATATATCGATCAATGTATCATAAATGTTTACAAAAAAGCACAACATATACATCGCCCGTAGGTAAGTGAGTCCCCTCACCCCTATAGATACAAAATGAGTACCCCCTACCCTATACAAAATGGGTATCAAACTGCCCTGTACAAAATGGGCTCGCAGGCGTATATAAGTACAAAAATATATAATCGACACTCATGGTGCCCCCAAAGCTCCCCCACCAGGTACTCTATCATAAAGAGGTGCCCCACCAGCTGGGGGTCCTCCAGGTCCAAGGGGAATCCGACCAGTCATCGTTGCCCCGGCTACATTTGCTTGGCAGATCAAGTTCCGCCACTCTACCAAAACACCCACACACTGCGCCAAGACTCTCTTGTCCTTAATGTGGGACCACTTTCCCTCTGACACACCCTGTAACACCTCCTCAAAACGACGACGAATATCCTCCATCCCCCTACTGGCCTCTGCCCACGGTACATGTGATGGCCCCGTACCTGGATCATTGAACCTGTGCCTCTAGCCAGCCCTCGGATCATCTGCTGGCCTCACATCAACATCACCCCTCCGACATCTCTCTCCTGACCGCAGCTCTACCAGCAACGGTTTCACTGGCCCCTAACGAGCCGACTCTCCAACCATCTCCACCTCTTGGCCTCGAGGCCCCACATCTGCAAAAACAAAAACAAAATTAGAATCAACATCCATATACATATAAAAATATTCTACACTATCAAAATCACAAAACATAAATACACCAACATACCTCTCTGGTCCCAAACCTCTCCAGGAGGCAACTCCATGTCCGGATCATGACGAAAATCCATCCCACCATATGGGAACTGAAGAATGATTTGTGGCATGTGACGCCAAACACACGCCAAGGTGGTTGTAAAGTAGTGGCCACCCTCTCCCCCTCCATGTCGTGTCAATATCTGCGCCCATCACATCAGTCGTGGCTCCCGCGGCTCGACAGGCAGCAGCAAAACCTTCGGGCGCAACTTGGGCACCCTCTCCAAAAACCATGCCACCAAGATGGATCCAAACGCAAAATCACCGGAGTTAGTGGTCTGACACTGGTGAATCTGCCCTATCATCTTGGTTTTCAACATCAAACCCCAAGAAAAAAATTCCCCATCTAGGACCCTCTCCATAACCCTCAATTGAACGCCAGTGATCCACTGAGTAGCTAAGGATCCATAGATCCTCACAATCATGGTCGCGATGCATTGATGCAAGAGTGCATCCATCGTCTCAATGCGGAAAACAAAACCTGACATCGGGTTCAACCCCATACAATAGCGTCGTGCCACATCTATCAATTGCATATCCCTTGAAAGTTGGGGATCAGCAGGCAGGGCCATTCCACGAAAGGGGAGCCTCATTAAAAAATACACATCCTCCATAGCTGAGAATGTCAGTTGCTACCCCCACACAATGAAGCATTGCAGATCAATGCTCCACATCGATATAAGATACTGAAGGAGGTACTCCTGACCGTATCAGTGGGAAGTCGAAGAACATGACCAGCCCACAAGCTGCCAAGAGTCTCGGAACGCCAGGCTCCTCTCTCACCGCCTCCCGGAGGTGCTCCTAGTCTCACCCCCTCCAGTGGACTGGCACGATAAATGGATCACCTGCATTCACAAAGAAACCCTTGGTCAACACTCATCATTTATCAAAAATATTCAAAAAATTCAAACTTTCAGAACCCCTTAGCTTTGCCTCCAATGCGCAACTTTCACCCCCACAGGCGCACACATATGTGTGCCTGTTCTTGGCATAGTTGCACATTTGTCATAGAAACAGTTGTGCATTAATGCTAGAATATTACACCCACATGTGTGCACCCATGCCAACTTGTTCTCTACACAGTTGCGCAGCTGTCTGAGAAATAGTTGCGCACAATGCACAACTTTAATTCCAACAGGTGCGCATCCTGTGTGCGCCTGTTTTTCCCACCTATGCATCCCCATGCGCGGTTGTGTCCAACACAACCGCACATCATACACGGGAGATGGAATTTTACCTATGCATCTCAGTGCGGATATATTTCCTTCCCTCGCGCATTAGTGGACCCACTCCTGAAAATACCCTAGTACGGCCATCCATACGACCCCTACCTAAAAAATAGCAACTATCTACTATGCAGGAGGATGGGACCACTAACCTAACTCTCACAAATATTAGATCGGTCTACTCGAACTCCCGTAATCTTTGAAACTCCTCCAAATACTCTCATCAATTCACTATAGCAGCATGTACAAATGAGGTGGCATTGTGGGCCCCACAACCATATATAGCCCATTTTTTCCAAACTTCCATGCTTAGTTACAGGAGCCAAGAGCCTATGTTTTTCGATCTGTCTTCAACCATGGGATCAGGGTCCATCAATCTACACAGTCACGTTCCCCGAGTCACCATCCATACTCAGCCCCCGGGGAGCATTTTTCTCACATCACGTCCAGGTGTGCTTGCTCATGTTCAAAATTATGAAATAATTGTTATATGTTCTTTATTTTCAAATATTTTTCATGTCGGGTATTTGGTTTTCATGTGTGCAGGTACTTGGTCATCACATACACCACAGCCCCTTCAGGTATATGTTCGACACTGGCATGTAATCACTCCCTCTGAATATCAAATGCATATCCCAATCATACCCTCTGACATTCACCTTTAGGATCCTTGTTATCGCTCAGTTTGTAGTCTAGGTCAAGTAGCTGGAAGGTAATGATCAAACTGGCAAAACAGGAGCTTCCCCACCCACTGTCACCTCGATGGGGGGATCTTTCTATTCAGGGTGGCTAATCCTGAGGGAGACGTCCCTAGGTAATCTGGGGTGTTGAAAGGAAAGGGTCAAGGGATTGAGGCTCAAAGGTTAAAGTAGGTTTTCCCTTCACAGATTACCGCCAAGAAGATAGTCAAAGAGAAGATGAACTACAAAATAGGCATCTGTTTGCGAGACAAGGCAAGAATGAAACTAAAATGTGCAACAGTGGTCAGTACTTCATAAATTAATGACTATCAACATTCAATATTAATGAGCACAAATATCAGTAATTATTGACGAAGTCAATGATTGCAAAGATAGCTATGGCTTATAATATAACTTCTCAATAAACACTAGAAATGATATAACACTCAATGATTATAGTCAATCTTAGAATTTGCATAAAATATCATCAATTGCTCACACACAATAGGCTTGCTACGTCACTATAGTAAGGGTAATGTCAGCTTTGTTCTAGGGTTAGTTTAATAGGCAAGGAGGTCAACGTTTTGCAATTTAGCCAATGGCAATTATCAAAGCATCAATGCCTATCATTAGATGACTAAGCCACAACGTTTTCAATCAACCTAGGGTTCAAACAAGGCATGACGTCATCATAAATCTAGGATTAGTTAGACGTTAGGGTTAGTTAGGGTTTCAAAATTAAGAAGTTTGAAAGTGTTGTTTTGACACAAGAAACTCAACGTTGGAGAGTTAGACTAGTGCCTTAGGGTATTATGGAGTCAAGGAGCAAGTGCTAGGTCTCGGGAGAATCTAAATTCAAGGACAAGAGAGTTAGGATTTCTGGTGCTGCAATGGCAGGGCCACAAAGTCAAAACCCTAAGGGGAGGAGGCTCATTCCGGTGTTGCTTAAGCAAGGCCTCATGCTCCTCCCTCTTTCCTTAAAACTCCTTGGAAAAATGGCTAGCTTTAAAACATAAATCTAGGGATGAAAAGTGTTGCAAAGGCAAGGCCCTTCAAACCATAAAAGTCAAAACCCTAGGTGTAAAATCAATTAGGCCTAGGACGTCTTCTTTCTTCAATTTATGTTCAAAATCTAACTCAGAAAAAGGGGAACTAGTGTAGCAACGGCTAGGCTATATTCTCCTTAATCAATGGCTAAAACAAGCTTTCTATCATGGGGACATATAGCAAGGACCTACTTGTGTGCTTGCTACCTAGGGTTTCAATGATTAAGCAAAATAATAACAATGTAACCATAAAAGTAAGAGAGTTAACCTACAACCATTCACTTAAGAAGTTTTGCATGAGAAATACACTTACAAATCAATGAAGAGCTTATCAAACCCTAGTTGTAAACCTTACAATGATAGAAAACACCATAAAAATGCCAAGAATGATTCTCCACAAGTGTATCGCCTCACTTCCAAGAGCAAAATACCAAAGCAAAAGACTAAAAATGATTCTCTCACAAGAGAGTGAGTTGTGTTATGTAAAAATGAGAGGCAACGTCCTCTCTTTATATCATCCAAATGACCTTTAATTAGAAAAATAGGTCA
>ML778207.1:325690-341733 GCA_009831015.1 Picea engelmannii
AATCAGGAAGACGAGCCGAACGTCATGGTGTTGGTTTCGTCGGATTCCGAGCACTTTCATTTTTGAGCATTTTTCATGCCCTGATAGCCTTCTGAGTTCGATTTCGGATCAATAAACCTTGAGTATCCCACATTCCATGTACCCCTGATCTTTGAGTTTGTCCACTTTGTCACGCCTCAGGTACAATTTAACCCCATGTCTATTCGTCCCCGTAACACTAGATACAGTTTCATGGTTGCTGCCAATCATCCTTCAAACATACCCCCAACCAAGGGTAGTCTTGAGTCTCACCACATCTTGACTTCGTTCATATTCCTTATCAGTTTTTGATCTTGTCTCCACATATTTCATTAATCCATTTTGCTTCTTGGAGTCACGTCTCCCTTTTTGTCGACATCAACACAGTTTCCAGAAGGGCGATAGTATCTTGACTCTCATTACCTTTACGATGAGGAGTCTCAGACGACACAGGGAGAACCCTTATTTCTCTATGATTCCCTTGAACCCCATAACATTCGACTTCAACAAAAACTCATGTTACGGTGGGTCTTACTATGCGACTATTGCAGTTGTTTTATACTATTCATAGACCTTTGAATTTGTTAGGCCATCAATGCTTACGAGTCATCGACACTTCTTATAGGCGTCCTTGCTTCTTTTCAGAGTATGTTCACCATCCGAATTGTCATCTGTCGTTATCAAACCGCCCTAGAGGGCACTGCAGTTATCTAGATCAGCATACAACCTCGGTTATTGTCTTACATTTTGAGTTACATGACATGAGCATGGGGCATGCCCGCATCGTTTGTATACAAATTTTATTTTCTCTCCCTAGAGAAAGATTTAGGTCCCACAATTTCCCCTCTCCCTCCAATGAATCGCTCTTACCGTTCCTATCAGCACTCTTCCTTACAATGGTACTCTCAGTAGAAGAAACATTGATGTATTTCGGCTATATGTATGCTCCTAACCTCACACATCAGGGGGCATTTGTTATCACTGAAATTTCATCTGCAACATTGCATGCAAATGATTACAGAAATACAGCAGTGCCAAACACCTATTAGTTCACCTGCAACACCAAAAATTCATTTCCAAGAGGCAAAAACTACACAATTGGGAAAAAAATTGGCATGTGCCCTCTCACTAAAGGAAGCACGTGCATAGTGCGCGAGCCAAAGAAGCCCGTAGAGCGCACAATGTTCCATATGTGCGACTGTGTATGATAAAATCCACACACTCCTATGAACGACACATGTATGGTTCTTTTCGGCCCCTCAACCACTTATGGACCAACTCCCAACTTGATTTGACCCTCAAATCTGAGTTGAATCCGCATGGGGGGATGGTCAAGGACCAAAGGGTGCCCTAAAGGGCCCCTTGTTCACACCAAGAACTAGTTGAATATTTCATTGAAGACATGCTATAAATGGAGGCCATAGGTGCACTAAGAATTTAAGAATTTCATAGTATTGTTATGCTTCCTCAATCCTCCATTGAGAATCATCTTTTCTCCTTGGAGCATTCTAGCAACATTCCAATAGGCCATTCCTCTCACCTCTTGAGGGAATAGGCATTGATTTCTTCACCATTTTCTTTCTTTTCTACCATTGTAAGAAGAGATCTCCATTAGGGAACTCAATAGCCCTCCCAAGGAAGAAGAGGGGACTCATAACTACTCATTTCTCTATAGTGTTTTGCCAACTAATATAGTTATCCATTGATGGCATAATCTTGGTCATTGGTTGACTTTTTTTGGTTCAAAGTTTCTTATGCATTCTAGTTTTATTTCCTTAATTATTTTTAGTTTGTTTACTTTTTTATTTCATGTGCTTGGATTGTTTAACTCGTGCACTAACCTCTGTCTTGTCTAGCAGGCCCAACTAGACATGAAAGTGCTCTTGTTTTTCTCACCCAAGTGATGAAACAGACACAACATGTGCCATCGAAGCTCCAGAGGCTTGGAGGAGATATGAGACCTCCTGGGAGGATTCCCTTGTTTTAGTGACAGATGAGGAAGCCAACTAGAAGGACTGGGATTTGGATTTTTCCTCAGTTCCAGAAACCACACAAGTTTTCCATCTATGTGGCACTAATGAGGAAAATCATTGATTAAGAACCTTCCAATTTTGAGAAATCTGCTAAGCAACAAGTGTGTGGAAGGATGACATGATGGAAGAGTATCATTTCATCATGAAGAATGATGTGTGGAAAGTGGTTATGAGACTGGAAGGGAAGTCAGTGGTGACTTCCAAGTTGATCTACAAGATCAAGCATGTCGCAAATGCATCATAGAGATGTACAAATCGTAATTTGTGGCCAGACGATTCTCCTAGCAAGAGGAAGAATATTATGATGAGACACTTGCTCCAGTAGCCAGAAGAAGTGTACATAGAGTAGACACAAGATACATGAGAAGGAGTCTCATGTCTGCAAATTGAAGAAAGATTTGTACATGCTTAAGCAGAGACCAAGGGTAGGATATGCCAAACAATTATTTTGATGAGCTTGGGGATGGTTGCGCCTTGATATTGGATGATGTATTTCTTACAGGGGATGAGGAGCTCATATATGGGTGCAAAAGGGAACTCACTTCAAAGTTCAAAATGAAGGATGAGAAGATAGAAAACATATCCACCAAGCCTTTGTCTAGAGTGAAGTATGAGTACTTCATAGACAAGCTTGGAATGATGCAGAATATCCACCCTTGTTGAGAGGGAGGTGTGTTATTTCTCCTTCTGTCGGCTAACCCCTCTGACCAAGGGTTCCCTAGATCATTCATGTGAGGTAACTGAGGGGGTACTGCACTATTGGACCTGATGAGAGAATAAAAATCACACGCATAATTGTGAGACTATGGCGGTGACTGCGTGTCACTGAACAATAGTTGTGTGCTACTACTGTGGATGTGTTCCACTGGCAGTGATTATGTGTCACTGGACAATATATGTGTGCTACTACGATGGATGTGTTCCACTGGCAGTGATTGTGTATCACTCGACAATATTTGTGTGATACTACGATGGATGTGTTCCACTGGTGGTGACTGTGTGTCACTGGACAATAGCTTCATGATACTAGATGAGACTATAACTATGGTTGATGGCATGGTAGTAGTTGTGTGCTACTAGTTGATTGTTGCATAGTTATAGAGATCATTTCCTATGACTATGGTTGATGGCATGGTAGTAGTTGTGTGTTGCTTGTTGATTGTTTCATAGTCATAAACATCATAACTATGGATGATGGTATGGTAGTAGCTTAGTGCTACTAGTTGATTGTTGCATAGTTATGGAGACTATTGGACTGCATGGTAGTTTTCTTATGACTACTAGTGGATTGCAGATCATGACTATGGTTGATGGCATGGTAGTAGCTTAGTTCTACTAGTTGATTGTTGCATAGTCATGAGAGACTACTGGATAACATGATAGTAGCTTAGTGCTACTATTTGATTGTTGCATAGTCACGAGAGACTACTAGATAGCATGGTAGTATCTTTGTGTTGCTAGTTGATTGTTGGATAGAATTGTAGTAGTTGTGTGATACTAGTTGATTGCCATGGAGACTACCAAACCACTTGGAAGTAGTTGTGTGCTACTGTTTGATCACAACACAGTTAGGAGGACTATTATAGTAGTTGTATACTGCTAGACTATGACAATAGTTGTGTACTATTGGAGAGTATGGGTAGTTGTGTACTGCTGGATGATTGCAGCATAGTATTGGTGGCTATAACAGATGATTTGAGCTATCGATGGCATGGTAGTAGTTGTGTGATACTAGTTGATTGCATATTAGTCAATGGAATACTAGATGAAGACATCGTGGAAATATACCTCCCTAGCTAAGAGGGAGTGTTGATGTTTTTGTAATTGCAGGAGGTATTTTCTCCTAGACAACTTTTCTTAGAGAAGAAGAAGATTCCAATAATTCAAAGGAATACCATTGAATAGTTGACGAACACTCCAGAAAATAATAAAGTAAAATAGAATACCACATAAGAGAATTTGGCCCACAGGAAATAATAATAATGTGGAAATATAATTTCTAGGAAGAGAAGTCGGCCCACAGAAATAATGAAGACCCAGAATAAGAAGTCGGACCTAGACAGGCACCCAAATTAGTATAAATACGAGTATGGGCTAGTTCATTTGTACAACCACATATTTCTCCTCCTGTATTGCGCACTAAGCAATTGCAGTTGCAGCTGCAACTGTAGTTTCACTATTTATGTTTTATGGTTCTCTAGAAGAGTGTGCCCCACTTGGGGAAGGATATTCTTGGTGGTTCTTGGTGATCTCTCTTGTGCGCTACCCCTGGAAGAGTTGCACTAAGGTTGCATGGCGATGCCCAGTTGATTATTTCCAGTTGCAATTGCATTAGCAGTTGCAGTTACAGTAGTGGTTGCAGTAGCAAGTGTAGTTGCAGTGACCAGTTGTGTCAGTTTTGTGGCATGCTAGTTATGTGCCTATCTTGCACCAGTTCTGTGGTGAATCGATTGTCTACCCTCGCTAGGGTTTGACAAGAAGAAGAGATAAGTATGTGGTTCTTCATTGTTGGTTTTCTCTTGTGATTAGAGAATGTTCATGGTTGTATTGGAATATTGGAATACGAAACTAATGAAAATCTAACATTTTACATACAAAAGACCTCATGCTAACTCATTTTATTACAATTCCCCCGTGGGGGTATGGAACATGCATAAAGAAGAAGAATAAGAAGGAATAAAGGAGAAATAATGACATGCATGACTTCTGAATTTTGAATTTTGAACAAGTGCCTTGTTCAATCTTTGTGGTTCATCCATCAATCTTTCCTGGTGCAATTGGGGAGGAAACAAGACTTACAATTATGGGATAAGAAACTCTATCAACTATGTGGCTAATTTTTCTGTTGATATTAATGTTGTTTCCAACTCTCCTAATGAATAAGTTAAATGGGAAAAGGAAAAGGACCTTGTTCAAACCACTATTTCTAGAGCCCTGGCCCCTAAACCCACTCAGGAAGAGATAAAAAGGAGAATTTGAAAAAAATATTGGGACACTTTTTAACAAAGGGGTAAACAAGTTCAACCTCAACCCCAAGAACCTCCAACCCATCCAATTGCTCCTAGTCCTCAACCTTATAAGGCTCAATATCCACAACCTCAAGTGATATTATAGAGAGAAGAATCGACTCGACTAACAAATACTTCAAGTGATGTTTCAGACATGTCAAAAGCTACTTGTGAACATCTCAACATTGATCTGAATGTGTACTTTTCAAAATCCCATATCTCTTTCCCTTTATTGGAGTTTGTAAAGATACCATCACAAAGAAAGAAAATCAAACAAATTTTTGGATTAGGTGAAGGAAAGGAAGATTCCTTTGACGATACACTTATAATCTTGTAAACCATGGACAAAGGAGGATTGAATGGAGGACATTACCCATTTTACATATCGTTGTAAGTGAACAAATTTTTATTGCACAATTGTATTTTGTACTTTGGGGCTTCAGCCAATGTTATTCCTTTGATAGTAATGCAAAAAATTGGCCTCAAGATAACAAGACCATACTGGAACATTTGTTCCATGGATAGGGGAAAACTAGAAGTACTTGGCATGATAAAGAACTTGGTTGTAAAATTGAATATGTGTTCGGATGTCGCATTTATGATAGATTTTGTTTTGATTGATATCTCATACTCTTGGGGATGCTTTTGTCGAGGAAGTTTGCTGCTCACTTAGGGGGATCCTTACAAATGGACCTTTCATATGCTACTATCCCCATTCGTGATGGCACTTTTATGAAGTTGGATAGGAAAAAATTCAGAAGATATCATATTGAAGCCTCTAATAAACCCATGAATGAATCTATGAACATGTTGGATGAAGAATAGATTAGTCATGCAATCCTCACTTTTTCTTTGGCACTTGAATTTAGAAACGTTGAGGGTGAAGTTTGGATGAAGAATGATCACTCGAAAGAAATGGATAATCAATATTTGAGAGGATATTGTGAGAGAAGAAGATCAACCTTAAGTCATATGGGTTATTTTTTTCCTTTGACCATGTTAAGCAAGGAGATTCAACTATACCCATAGTTGGAGCCACCTTTTCCACCTGATTACATTATCCCCATGTGTTGTTGGATTGAGAAGAATTGTGATAGTCTTTCAATTGAAGCTGTGTCTCAAGTTTATACCTCAAAATAACCATCCTACCTTGAACCTTGATACCCTACCCTCTATCACCAATACTTCCTTGATCCATTTCTTCCCCAGTGCATGTATGGGTTTCCCAAGGATAAAGATCTCATTACATGGTTGCATTGGATTTGTGATTTCACTGAACACATTTTGTATTAGCCACTCTTGCACCATTAATCATGAATAAGCTCTTTTTGGGTAGTAGTTTAGATTGCATGTTTTCTTTCCATGCATATTTGTCTTCATTCGTGTGTTTATTTTTCATGCATTGCTTGATGCATTTGATTTTCCTTAGAATAATCTATTGCATATGTTTTCATGATTTATTTTCATGCTTAGACTTAGTGAATTTTTTTTATTT
This sequence comes from Picea engelmannii, assembly GCA_009831015.1. Lineage (NCBI taxonomy): Eukaryota > Viridiplantae > Streptophyta > Pinopsida > Pinales > Pinaceae > Picea > Picea engelmannii. Next base: position 332,245 of record ML778207.1, read on the forward strand.
TTGCAAAGTATTTTTTATCTCACCGGGGTAGTAGATTCACTACTTCTCATGCCTTTGTCGAGTTAGATGGTATGTAGGTCATAGGTCCACAATATATTATGTATTTTTCATATACTCTAGCATCATAGTGCATGTTCCCAAGATGGAGCTAGATGTTACCCCCCTAAGGGTGATAACTTCATAGGTACCCTCACTACGTGTCATGTTGTTATTTTGCATGAGCTATATTCCTAATATTCTCTAGACTCAAACAATTCATCTTATTATGTCCATCAAATGTATGATCGTGCTAGCTCAATTATGGTATAGCTCATCCTACTCCCTCACTCTCCAGATGACTAATGCACTATGGATGATACAATATGGTTTCAATACACTCTATATTTATATTCCATATATTGGTGTCCATTTAAATGTGATGCTATAGTTCCTAGTTAGTCATGAAAGTGTTAAACACTAAATGAAATGTGATAGCACTTCATAACATGCATAGTTTTATTATTTTCTTCATTGTACCTTGGGGGACGATATTTTTCCTTTAGAAGTGTGTCATTTCTTAGGTCAATTTGTACTACTGGATAGCATTGTCCACATCATAATTGTGCAAGACATTTTCCACATTCCCTATCTCATTTCATTCCATCCATATAAAAAATATATCTTGATCATGTATGGCTTCTCAAAGGTTAAAAGAAAGGTCTAAATGATTAAAATCCTAAATCAATAAATCCAAAAAGGCTAGAGGTGAAGAGCATTAAAGTCAAAATCCAAAATCTAAAGCTTGAGAAATGCCACCTCGCTATGAGGCCAATGCCCCTAGTCCCTAGCTTGTCTATTAATATCTAAAGAAAAAGGGACTTGTTCAATAAAATGAACGCATAAAGAAAAATGCATAAAGGGGCAGTAAGAAACAATGCATAGGATAGGTAAGTCAATGCCAGATCTCCCACTTGAAGGCTATTGTATAAAAAATCCTAGCTCATGAAAGCTATATGAACAATTAAAAAATACCCATGTATATAAATTACTTTGAGGCTTATCACATGAAGTCTTTCCCTTTCCTTTTTCCATTGTTATTCATCATTTTTCCTATCTTTCAACGGGTACTTGGGAAATGTTTTTTGTTCTAGGAATTAGTACATGTGTGAGGGTTAATCTTGTCCCCCCTTGGTAAAAAATAGGAAAATATTAAAACTAGTCCTTATTTTTTATGTTGTGTTGAGAGAGATCACCAAGCGTTATCATCTAATATCTTGTTAAGAAGTTATACCCATCATTTCTAGTGGGTACCTTGCATAGGGATACATGTACCATGCCTCGATATTTGTGATATCACATTGGGATCTGCATACTCATATTTGACCATATCTATAAACATTTGGATACATGCAATTTTCTTTGGGATCCATGTACCACATTGGGATACGTGTCACTGCATTAGGATCTGTGATAGTGCATTGGTCCATGACATGGATTCCATGTAATCACACTTACCACATGGATCACTCGAATTTTCTCTCCTTTCTCAATTAGACATTGTACTCACATGTATGCATTATTATTCTCTCCTTGGACCACAGGTGGGAGCCATTGATGCATTTGAGGAGACAATTACAAGTTGTTGGAGTTGTTACAAGTTGTTAGGCTAACCACTAGGTGATGTGGCACTGACCATATTGATTTTATTAAGGATTTCCCACATTGAGTAGATCACACATGCCACTTACCATTGGATTCTCTCTTGGACTTCCCACACATGTGGGGGTGACATTATGTGCATTGAGGCAGTTATTTCCTATTTGGATTGTTACCTAGGGGTAAATGGAGGAGATTATGTCTCATGGCCTGCAATGGAGAACATGATTTTGACCATGATTATGATCAACATGTACATAGATGGAAGCCCAACAACCCCCCTCATTCAACTTTATAGCTACAGGTCAACCAAGGATCATCACATTCAAGCAACCTAGAGTATAGGAAATGGTAAGCCATTTTCACCATGAGGTATGCTAGTCCTTATTTTATGAAAAGTTTTGTGCTTAATTTTTCGAGCATGTGGACATGTATCTTTGGTTGAAATTGGATAATGGATCACTAGTTTGGGAAATTGTGCCAGATCCCTTGTTTCACATTGGTGGTCAGCTTCAGTGCCCTAGTCATGTGTTGTCACCACCCAGGAAAAAGGGGTAATATAGGGGGGGATCTCAAGGGTAACGTTTTGTTCCCCTCCATAATTAACACTTTCCATCTTGGATCCTCTCATAATGTACTAATATTCGAAAATGGGTCATGGTCCATTCTCTCATGATAATAGGGGCTAAAGGCCCAGAGGTTGTTTCACCACTGCTATGAAAAGAATAAGAAATTGATGCTAAAGAAAGAAAGGAATTATAGAAAAGAGGACCAACAAAAGTCAGTCCAAACTTGAGCTCTACTTTTTTAGTGCTCACCTCAGTCCAAAAAATGCAATGCTAATGGCTTGAAACCTTACAAAAGGGACTTGAAAATATATAACAAAGCGTGACCTAGAAAAAGGAAAATAGGGGGGAGTGGAAAAAATAGCACGTAAATATGGGGTAACTCAAGAGAAAGCGTACCCTTCACAAAGGAACTCATAGAAATGGATTCAATGACACCAGTATCCATGAAGTAAGCCCTACAACCATATCACTTTCACACTTACTCTTGAAGGGTTTTTACTTTCCCTTGTCACTCTCGGGACCTATCCCTATACCTGGGTTATTTTATTTCTTGTCTAGGTGGCACGCCTAATAGGGTTGGAAGAAGGACCTCCCATAATTTAACTCACTTGGGGTCCTAGGCTGGTGTGATACTTGAAGGGGATATTGAGGTGAATTATATTACATGACTTATATCTTAAGTTGCAACTTACTTTGCATGTTTTAAGGACTAATGTTTCTTGTGAACTTTGATTAACCATGCTTTATACTTTGATTTGTTTTGGATGGCCCTGACATGGTTCGTTGAGGGACATCATGGGATTGTACCCAGGATGTTCTTCCCTTATTACAAGATCTGGGCACGTGTGATGGAGAGTAGTGGGTCATCCAATGACTCATCACCCTCAGATAGTGGCTCTCACATTCTCAAAACCTTGAACAATGGACATATGGGCTTGGTTTGAGCAAGTCCAACCATTTTAGCACACATATGGGATGGAAGTCCCACAGACTAGGTAGAGTACCCCAGGGCTTATTTTGCACCAGGAGAAGGAGCGTTGCAACAATAGACAATCAGAGATAGTGTAGAGATGACATGCAGCTCCCCAAAGCCTAGATGTCATCCTTGGATCTTGTACGCTTTCCTTGTTATGGTGATGATGTCACCTTCTAAAGTTTGACGCCCTTAGGGTTTGATGGATGGATGCGTACCTGAGATGAATTGGCATGATCTTGGGTGGGGAGACACCTCACTTGACATCTAATTCACCTTGGATGATGCCATGTGTCCTTTGGAGGCCTTACCTTATCCTTTGGAGGCATGGTGTCACCTTAAGTATCCTTGATGTCTCACATGTGTGCGCTATTTTGATTTATTTTTTCTCTTTTAGCATTTGTAAAGGTAAACTGAGGGGTCGGCCCCACTTGTATTTTGTTGTTGACAAATTATGTGGAAACAAATGTGAGGTTAGCCTCATACAAAGAGAATAAACCTCACTTTCATTTTATCATCATCTTTCACTAACATTTATGGGTAACTACTTCTGAAATTTTCGCCCTCTAAGGGTCACTAGCTCTTCTTCTCTCATGCGCTTGGCTTGAAAAGGTCTCTTGTGGATCCAATTGTTGATTTTGGATGGATATTCTGCAATTTGGATGGATGCTAAATTTGTTATTTGTTGCAAACAATTTCATTGTTGAAACCCTAAGAGGGGAACATTAGTGCTTTTTCCTCTCACAATGTCATATTTGTCTAAAAATTGGTTAATTGTCCTTGCTATGGTTAGAACCCTAAATCCCTAATGTGCTATCACTTTAGGATTTTATCCCTAGACTTTTGATATTTGATATAGTTGAAGTCACAAGAAGGGAGGAACAAATTCTAGGGCCCAAATGTGTTTGCCCCCTAGAAGTTATTCTTCTCAATATCTAAGCCCTAAGGCCCAAATGTGCTTGCACCCTAGAAGTTATTCTCCTCAAAATCTAAGACCTAAGGCCCAAATTTGTTTGCACCTTAGGGTTTAGATCCTGTCTCTTGGATGCAAATAGATCAACCTTCAAACTTAGTTTCATTTGAAAGACTCCATAACCCTTAAAAATACACTAGTCTTAAAGCATTCTCATGGTGAATTAATTGATGAACTCACTCTCTCAACTATCTAAAGCATTCTACTAACTTCACTAACACTAACATTGAAAATCTCACTAAGTTTCTTGTTGTTGTTATAAAAAGTTTGCTACAATCGTCTGAAAACACTTTAATTTGCTGCATACACTCATCCTTTGGTGGCTTAACTTACTCATAAATAACATATAACAATTGGATGATAATGTAGTGGATGTATGCTATTTTTCATGGTAAATTGTTGCATCTCCGAGCACTAATTGTTGTTGTTGTTGTTACAAATCATTTATTGTTGTCATATAATTGTTTACTGATGTAAATTTGTATCATCCATTGCAACTTATCTTGTCTAGTGTCCTAAGAGGTTATTATTGCATACTTTATCTTGGAAATTGTTACATATATGCTACAAAGTGTTATTGATCTGGGCAGGTACTCAAACAACTTCATACGTCTTTTACTTCCTCAACCTATACCAATCATCCGGTGATCAAGACAGGGGGTGGTAGGCTTTGCTACTATACTTTCTATTTGATCCCTTGAGGTCACCAGGGAAGCCTCCCTTGTGGTGGAACTCTTCTATCACTAAAATGAGGGAACCTTACTAAGGTGACAGTGGTAGGTTCTTCCATAGTTACGCAAGATTTGGGAGTCTCGTGTTGGGATTTGCATAAGTACAAATCTTGTGATAACATGGACCATTACTCACATTTTGAGAGTTGGTTAGAGGGATGTTGGAGTTATTGGACCACGTTTGACTCATATTTTCACCCCTTAATGAGAGGTTGACCAAAAAATTTAGGGGCACATCTTTCTTAACCTATCTAGCCCACACATATGGCATTATATTGATGTATTTGGACCATTTGAGAGGGGAATTTTTGTCTTGGAGGGTTTTGAGAGATATTTCATCTCATTTATTGTATTTTTTCCACTGTTTTGATCGAGCCAATGGATTTGATCTCATGGTATTAAGCTAACACATTGTGTTGATCATTGTATTGAGGAGGTTGCTTAGCTATAAAAGGAGGAGACTTCTCTCATTTTATTCATTGGAGATTAGTGAGAAAATTGTCTTAAAGAGTTATTGTTTATCTATATTTCTTCTAAGTGAATGTTTAGCTATTTTCCAAGGGTTTAGATAGAAAATTTTCAGGTTTGTTGGAGGAAAAATATACTACAAGGCCAAAGAAGAGCGCCATGCTCCTCTTGGAAGGGTAATTCAATGTATAGTCTTCTTTCCTTCCCCGCTTGAACATTGAAGAATTGTTCCATTTCATTAATGTAGGACATCCTAGATCTTCTCTTTTTTCTTGGCCAACCTTTGAGATCACCTTGTTAATACTTGGAGAGGCTTCTTAAGGGACCAATCCACCCATCCAATCTTGAAGAAAACCTTCTAACCCTAGTCAATGATTGAGAGGCAATCCTCAAGGTGCCCTCAAAATTGTCTTATACTTAACCCTAATCTTCACCTAGAACTTGTGTAGAGACCCCATAGCCCTCTATAGGAACTAGTCTACCCTTGTCTTCAACAACTCAAAAAACCCAAAATTGTCTTTCTCTTTTTGTTCTTTTTTATTTTTTGTTTGTAATATAGGGTTTGTATTGTCCTACTTTGGGTCTAGATTGCTTGGGATCCAATTATATATATAATGTTTAGATTTTGTGCATTCTAGCTCATCCTTCATTGATCATCTCATAGGGTTTGGATCTATTTTCATTGTCCATGTTTTTCAAATATCACCCTTGCATATTGGGAAATCCTTGAAGATAATTGAATTCAATTATTGTCATGGATGCCCTAGATATTTTTTCTTGGAGAATGTGGTATTGACCCTAAATAGATAATTTATTCTTTCAAATTTGAAGTATGGTCAATGACAATGAACTTGCACATTACAAATGATATAATAAGCACAAAAAACTTGGTTTATTGTTGTCCCATTTCTAATTTGCTTCACTTAATACATGTGTGGATGAGAGTTACAATTTATCAATTGTCACAACATTACATTGCAATGTTCTAAGCGATTGTTTCCCTAGACCATCCCTAGTAGAAAATCGATGCAAAAGAGGGTCCAACGACCTCACCTAGATACACATAGTTACCTATTTACATGACCGTCTAAAGGCTAAATTTATTGTGTAAGACTATGGATATTAGAGTGCATGTGATGATGATGATATAGCTATCATTGGGGTAGCGTTTGGATGACTTTTTGCTCTACATATCCTATAGAAACCAATGGATATTTAAAGGACAGAGCGTCGCATCCATTATGATCATTGTTTAAAGGTTCCAGAGTTGTTACTTTATTGAATGTTGATGACTTAAGTCTCATTTCACTAAACATGAGCCAATGATCTCATTAAATGATAGAATGTTACCTCTTTTCATTTGTTGTTTTTCAAGATTATTCATTATCTAAAATTATAGTTTGAGTTTGAGTCTCATTTATTATTGATGATGCTTGTTTAAGCACACAAGTATACTTGCTGGTTAAAGTCATATTTGTTGTGTTAAGAGCAGCACTTGCGATCTATTTGGGACTTCATAGGTAACCGATGGTCGAAGATATTGGTTTAGCACTATTTTCACTCTGGGAATATAATATATGCAATATGATCTTGTTATTTGAATGGTATAGTCATTGTCATTATTGATCTATGGTTCGAATGCTCTCATTGGATAAAATATTACCTTGTTGTCCTAGTGGTGTAATTGTAGAAATACTTCATTATCTAAGTTCATCAACACTTTATCATTGGATGATTGTACTTAGCACACAATCTATCCTCTTTATTTGGCATTTAATTTATTGATATGTATGGATGATGATGATGAATTCCATATGGTGAATGGTACATTACTTTATTACATTGATACTTCATATTGTGGATGCAATATAAATGTATTATGTTCCAATAACTTTCAATTGAGCATTTTTGTCTAAGCTACATTTAATTTGAGCTCATCAAACAATTTATGTTTTTGGCACTTCTTCTCTCATACTTGATTGTCTTATCCTTTAGAAAGGATAGTGCTAAGCTCCTAGTCAAACCAATTCCTAAACATTCCCCTTCTAGACACGATGATAGGACTTAGTCTTGACCCTCTAAGAACACCCTCCTTTGGTTAGGGACCCTAGCCTTAAAGTGTAGAGGAAAGGCCATTGAGGTGATAGTGGGTGGCTCGCCTAGTTGTTTCCCCAGGCTCTCCTTCATAGGGAGGGACTTTACCTTAGAGAGAGTTTGAGTGGTAAATTATAGGTACAACCCTCCCAACCTACTAAAGTGTCATGAATACCATGTATCCAAGGTTTATCTTATGACGCCTTTGAAGTATTCTCTAGGCATGTTGGCTTTAGAGACGAATTTTTCATTGTGTTTGACCTTGTCCTTACCCATGATAAGCCCAACACTATGAGATATGATTTAGAAGGGAGGTTTCATTTCTAAAAGAGTAACAAGTGCCCTTGAGAAGTTGGTTTGGATCACATCTTGTCTTTCAATTTTTTTAGTTCGTGGAATTGTGTAATTCTAGAATCTTATGAGTCTGGGAGAGAGGAGCCTTAGCATTATGACCCACAATGTGTTGTTTCAAAGGTCAAAAATAAATTTGTCCATGGAAAGGCCAATTATCATCATGAGGAGAGCCCATACATTAATAAGTTGGTCAACCTAGTTGTTGGATTACTGAGAGGGGGGGGTGAATCAGTAATAACGTAATTATAATCCTTTTTCTTCAAATGTTATATCAATGTAGAATTATTATCCAATAATGAGCAGTAATAAAAAAAAAATCACACACGTACACAGTACACCAGTGTTTTACGTGGAAACCCAAATCAGGAGAAAACCACGGAATGTTTTTTCTTATATGTCTTGAAGAATTACATTCATTGGAAGCACCAACTTCCTTTGTTTTCCAGTTGCAACTAGAAGGAGGCTCCAACCCCCTAGTTTCTCAGGCTACAACCTAAGGGAAGCTCCAACTCCCCAAAACTATGGCTACAACCAGAAGGAGGCTACAACCCCCAATGTTCTCTGGCTACAACCGGAAGGTGGATACAACCACCTGTCCTTGCCCCGTCCTGCCACCCTGAAGTAGAAGTATAATGATGGAACCACTGTCACACTATCACTGTGAGATATACCGCTGTAAACTTGTACCAATAAATCTGAACCATGCATCAACCTGTACCATAAACAAGTGCATCAACCATGCACCAACCTGTAATCAACCTATACCATAAACAAGTGCATCCAACCATGTTCCAAGTATGTACCAATCATGTTTCAACTACTCATCAACTATGACTCATCAATATGTACCAACATCATCAACTATACACCTCATGTATGTGCGCCAACTCATCAACTACTTGTCTCAACCATGTACTCAACATGTACCTCAACCAAAAGCCCTCATCAATTTCATCATCCAAATCTGATTCGTAGCTCTGTAATAGACCTGGTGTATATGATCACATACCTACAAACCTTCCTTAACTTTAAAAACAAGAGACTAGCATTTTCATCAAACTTTTCTTTAGTCTCACATGCCTAGTTTTGGATTAGTCAACAACCCTAACTTGAAGTAATCATAACTTTGAACCTATAATGTATAAAGATCTAAAACCGATACACAATGTTCTTTAATTTGTTTTATGCAATTCCTCCAAGTGGCACTACTTGGAACCTCTCAGAAAAAGGAGTTATAGCAAAAATGGCATACCTTGCTGAATTATGGCTTATTCTAGAGAGCGACCTTGTAGAGAATTCCCCGCACAAAATATTTGATGAAATGATGTGAAACTATTACACAGCATACTAAATACTTTACCCTAACCAACACAATTGGTCTCACTAAATTTGGATCTGTTATGAATAATTTATGACGTTTTTACCCGAAACACCTGATTTTGACTAGTTTCAGGACTGGCCAAAAACCCTATATTTCACAAAGTGTAACTCGAAAAATAGAACTTCCCACAAGCTGAATTTTTAACCACAGATACTTGGATATGTTTTATCACTTGCATAGAAATTTCAGGATCTGAATCATTATATAAAAAAAGTTATAGCGCAAATGGTGAGATGACCTGAAAATAACATACCTTAGAAAGCACCATCAAAAGAATTTATCCTTCCTTGCATTTCGGCCTTCTTTTCTTC
>ML778207.1:359484-374988 GCA_009831015.1 Picea engelmannii
GGTGCTCTCAGCAAGTTGCAGCTTGCAAAACAGAGGTTGTAGCCTCATTATGAGTTGGTGCTCATATGTATGATAATGTAAAGAATGTAACTATTATTTATCATATAAAGAAAAAGAGGTTTTTACCCTGTATGGGTTTCCTCAGGAAATATTTGTCTCTGTGTTTCTCATATGTGTGANTGATGCTGAATATGCCATTGTTTATTCCCCTGCATTATTGTGATCATCATTTAGTGTCTCAGCAAAGAGTTTAAAAGAAGCATAATTGTTTAAGCACGGTAACAACTGATTCACCCCCCCCTCTCAGTTGTCCAACAAAAGATAGAATGATAATTGTTGAAGTTGGTGTTAAGAATGTGTATAATGGTTACCTAACAACTATTCAATATTTTAGTAGCTTAGAGAAAAATGCTATTAAATTTAGTGAAGATGTAGAATACCACAAAGTGTTGGATAAATAGTAAGAGATCTTGGTAAATGCCTTGCAGGACAAATTGGTGGAAGCCTCAACAATGCCCAATCCTAATATCATTAAGGATTGATTGGATATGAAAGAAAATAAATCAAGCAGTTGAAGTCCAAAGTGGCTTAGAGGCAAAATGTTAGAGATCCCATGAAGCACCATGATGTCGTCCAATTGATTTGGTCTAGAGATGTTTTGTATGTATAAAATTGTAAGATGGCTAATGAATTGGGACAACTCAAGGTATTGTTGGTAGATATTAAATCTAGACTTTATTTGTTGACTCTTTCTAACGCTATAAAAGAGAATGTTGAACTTTAGAGAAGGGTTTGAGAATTGTAATGGGAGATTAAAGATGTAAAGAGCCAAACCCATGTTTTAGACTCAACTTGGATAATATTTTCATCAATTGCAGATGATAGTGTTCTTGTGGTAGAGTTAAAGGTTTAGGTGGAAAGGTTGACAAGGGGAAATATCCCACCTACAACATCATGGGTTCTCCCCAATGAAAAGTACCAATTAGATCTTGCACTATTTGGAATAGGGAACCCATTTGGATTTTGGCCCGACAACCATTATCGATTTTATGATTTAAAGGAACAAATTGTAAATCCTAAATGCATTCCTAGAATTAACAAGAGAATATTGTATTGATCTAACACCTAGCTAGGATTTGAGAACAATAAATGAATATGAAATAAACATCCATTCCAACCATTAGAATAGAAAAAAGTTTATTGTGAAATAATGGTTAAAACAATAAATCACTAGTGATCAAACATGTTAGCATAATACTAATAACAATTAACCATTTGATATTCACCACTAAAAGCTAATTGAAACACAACAGTAAGAAGAAATTATCATTTGCATGAGAATAGTCTACAACAAAAGCAACTTCTTATAGTCATTTTATCATAAACAAGAAGGGAATTGTCCCACACCACATGAACACTAGAACGAATCTCCAAAAAGTGGCCAACGATGACTTATCCTCATTAACAATTCATAGAATATAGTACAATAATGTACAAGAAAAATCCCTTTACAATTCAAATTCATCTTATTTATGGAAAATATGAAAGAGAGGGGAAATCAATCATCTTGATACATCTAGTTGATTGTTCTTTTCCCCTTCCTATCTTTTGGGTTTCTCAAGTAAATTGTCATTTTATCCCAATTGGGGAGTTAACCCCCTATGTCTATTTGAATCTTGTTTTCTAGAACATTTCCACACGTGGCTTGACAAAGCTTCACCCTTTTACTTTTTCCATCTCTTTATATATGTAATGCATGTTAGATCTTGGTAGCTCGATGGTACTTATGCATTGTTGAAACTCAACATGTAGAAGAGACCGAACATATTTCTCTCTTAAGTGACTTTATAAAGTGATTTTATAAATTCAAGTTGTGCATTTTATTATTTAATGGGTAAAAGTGACCTTATGACTTTTGGGTCTCTTAAGTGATTTAAGTGAACTCAACGGACGATTAAGTCGTGACCATTGATCTCAAGAGGGAAAAATATAATATTGACCATTCATGTCTTTGGAAGACCAAGGGTTAGGGAAGTTACACACTAAAGTTGCATAAAAGGAGCTTTAGAGAGAAGAAGGGGTGCACATTTTGAGGAGAGATTGGAGGGAAGGTGAAAAGGCATACTTTCCAAGAGAGGTTGAGCTCGGGAAAAGAGAGCAGCAACAAGAGGGGATTGGCATGCATCCCAAGGAGAATTTAATCATTCAATACAACTATGTATCGTACAACAGTTGAAGGTGGTCCATACATCATTTATTGTTGTTCGTACAACTAAGTTAAAGCACAAAAATCAAGGCAACCATTTTTTTTATTGTTTGGCACAATTTCCAAGGTGTTGTGTTGGATGGAATTTGTACAACTAAGGATTGTTCTGTATAGTCAAATTTGGGCACAAATTTCGAGGGTCGTATTGTTGTATTTATATTGTACATGACTATACAATTGCACATAAATCGAGACAAGTTTGGGCATGAAAATCGACGTGTTTTGTGCAGATTTAGAGAGACAAGTTGTTGTGTATTTAATGTTGATTATGTTGTTGTTGTAAACTCAGAATTTTTCCTATGAGCTCAGTAAGAAGAATATCTCCTAGACTGATGTTTCCCTTGTGGTTTTTTCCATGGGCATTTCCCAGAAATTCCTTGTGTCAAATGCGATGATTTTGTCTACTCTTCATTTATATTTCTGTTGATATAATTTTAGATTTCTTAGTAACTTGTATTTATGCTCATAGTTCCAGTAAAATGCATGTGGTTCCATTGCTTTATTGGTGAATAACTATAAAAGGTTGAAATCTAGTGTTGGCTAAGTTTTGAGATCGTATTTTTTAACATGGTATTGGAGCAGGAGCTCTGAGGTTCAGCGGACAAGATATTTGGCACTTGATTTGAAATGAGTGCATAGGGGTTTTTCCTAGAAGAAGGAAGGGAAAGAGGAAGTTGTTGGATTACTGAGAGGAGGGTGAATCAGTAATGAGCAATTTTAGTACTTTTAACCACAATATATTCTTCAACAATATTCAACAGTTTATCATTAGAATTCAATATATCATCAGTGGTATAATCATAAACAACATAACATCACAATAGATACACAATACACCAGAATTTACATGGAAACCCAAATGGGAGAAAACCACGAAATGTTTTTCTTATATATCAAAATAATACATTCATTGGAAGTAAAAAATTCATGATTCTCCAACAACAACTAGAAGGATGATCCAACCCATTATTCTCAGGATCAAACCTGAAGGAAGCTATAACTCCTTGAACTCTTTGGCTCCAACCAGAAGGAGGCTACAACCCCTTGAGTTCTCCAGCTCCAACCGAAAGGTGGCTACAACCACCTATCCTTTCCCCATCCTACCGCCATGAAGTATAAGTATAGACAAATTATCTCTACTGCAAACTCTGTCACTATCACTCCCACTATCTTTGTCACTTTGTCTCTATCATTGTCATTGTCTCATCAACCAAATAACACATGTACCATACCATGCATCAACTATATACCAACATACATACTATCTCATGCATCAATCATCAACCAAAGATGCATCAATAAAGAATAATGAATCATGAACTAGAGCATCAACCATGTGTAGCATGTACCATATACCATACCATCAACCATATGCACATATGTACCATATAATCAATGATGTATCTCAAAGAACCAATGCATGCCCCTCATGCATATGCCACCATACGATATGAATATCCCTCAACCATATACAATCAAGTCAAAGATAAGAACTATAAGAACCATGGCATACATAGAACCAAATATAGGAGCTCTCCTCACTCAACCAAGTAACAAAGATATACCATATCCAAATACCAAACCAACCATACCAAGAATGCCTCAAGCATACACCATACCATGACAAGAAGTAACCATCAAAATAAGTATGCAATCATATCAATACCTCTGTAGTTGACCTGAAACTCTGAGATGTTGAGTTGTAGACTTCCTTCAGACCTTTTGGGACCTGGTACCAACATCTACTTCAAACTTTCATAAGTTTCTCATATATATGTTACTTTCTCTTCTATAACCCACATATATCTATGCATTCCTCCACTACAACCCACGTACATCCACATCCTACTAGCCTACAACTCATGGATACCTCAGAAACTAGGGTTTGTTGCAACCCCGAGACTTTCACCTTCGACCCTCCTTTTCTACCTCAGAAAAATGTCGTCACAACCTTAGCAAAATATCACTATTTCAAAAGATATATAATCAATGAATGGGTGTGTGAGTTTTCTTGTGAATGACTGCTTGAGGTGTTTATATACTTGTGCAAGGTAAATCCTCTCCTTAATTTAGGGCTTCTAGGGTTTTCTTGTTACAACAAATTTACCCTTTCATTAAGGACTTGTAACCAACTAAGGGCTTCTTTACCACTTCTTTTGGGCTCAAAACTTCTCAAATTCATATATCCCTAACCATGAGGAACTATGTGGTGTTCGACATATCACCGGAAATGACACGACAAGTACTATCCATTTATGTGTGTCTTGTCTGCATTTACTTTGTCCTTCATGTCCATATTCCTCATTAGGTACCAAAACCACACCGTCGAGTCTTCTTCAAGGGTTGACATCAATGACAACCAAACTATCAACAATATCCCCCTTTAGCATTGATGGCAACACTTAGGCATGATAATACTTATGCCCATGTTATTCCCATGCTCCTCCTGTGACCATTTCTCCCCATGTCTACATGCTTCTCTCTCTTTCTCTACATGTCTTGCTCTATCTCTCCCCCTTTGACATCAATGGAAAAGAATAATCCTCTTCTTAGGGTTGATCCCCCTATCTATAATCCTATGCTAACTCTATTAACCTTTCTCTTCATGGTGCTTCCTCATGTAACTCTCTAATGTATATGAAAAGTATTCAAAATAATTCCTTGAACTCTTCAAGACTTTTATTTCTCTCCCTGTATCTTGTTAAGTTTGATGTCATGTGGATCATTGTGGGGAAGAAAATATTATGAGTCTCTGTTGCAGATACTCAAAAGGTTCCCTTGTAAGCGGTCTAGTGAAGATATTTTCTATCTGCTCTTTTGTCCCGACATAATATAGCTTAAAGTTGTTCTCTATAGCATGTTCCCATAAGAAGTGATACTTGATCGGAATGTGCTTCGTCTTGCAGTGCGTCATTGAATTATTTGAAATATTGATGGTGTTGGTGTTGTCACAAAGTATTGAAATGTCTCTTATATGTGTCCTTGGAATCATCTTCCTTACTTAACTTACAACTTGTCTGCATAGGAGTACTAATTGGTTTGCAATCTATCATTCCAAACTTATTCAACATTTCTCTAATATACTTTGCCTAAGAGATGAATATACCTTTGTTTCTCTGACATATCTGTAGTCCCAAAAAGAAGGATAACTCACCAAGCAAGAACATCTCAAACTTGTGTTGCATGTCTTTGGAAAACTTCTGACTCATCTTGTCATTGTCACTTCCGAAGATAATTTCATATACATAGACTTCAATAATCGATATATTGTCTCAATCCACCTTTATGTAGAGATTGATATATGTATTTCCTTCCTGAACCCTTGTTGTTGTAAATATATGTCTAGCCCTGAATACCATGCCCTGGGGGCTTGTTTGAGACCATGCAAGGATTTTTTCAACCTGCAAACATAATTTTATTTCTCTGACAACTCAAATCCTTTTGACTACTCGATGTAGACTTCTTCCTATAGATATCCATTTAGGAATGTTGATTTTACATCTATCTGGTACACCTTGATATTCTTGGAACATGCATAAGCTAGAATCAACCCGATTGATTCCATTCTAGAAACTGGGGCAAATGTCTCTTCAAAATATATACCTTCAACCTGAAAGTATCCCTTGCATACCATTCTTCTTTGTTCCTGATAACTTGTCCATATTCTTTCATTTTTTTCCTGAAGACCCACTTTGTACCGATTACATTCTTGTTCTTTGGCCTTGGTACCAGTTCCCAAGTGTCATTATTTTCTATCTAGTCTAACTCTTCATCTATAGCTTTGATCCAAAATTCATCCTTGTTGGCTTCTTTAAAAATACTCGGCTCAATGGTAGATAATAGTGCTAGATGTTTTTGTTCTGGTGAGTGGATTCTCCTTCTGGTTTCAACTCATGCATCTTTATTTCCAATAATCTGTTCTGATGGATGAATTTTTTGCACTCGTTTGTTGGGTGTCTTTGGGCATACTTTAAGATCCTATTGTTCTTGATGTGATTATGGTTGTTCTTCTTCTTCATATGATTCTTCATCTACTTATTCTTCTTTCAAATCTTCTTCGTGATCATGTTCCATTGAATCTTTGCTACTTTCTTTTATCCTTCAACCTTTTGTCTCATAAATCATCACATTGATGTGTTCTACTATTATGTTGAGTCTCAGATTGAAACATTTGTATTCTTTCCTTTTTTTTTAGTACCCAACTAGTATGCCTTTATCAACTCGGGAATCAAATTTTCCAATTCTACCATATTCTCTTTTGATGTAGCATTTGCTTCTAAAAACTATGAAGTGCTTCACATTTGCTAGTATTCCTTTCCATAGTTTGTATTGAGTCTTATCACTATTATTTCTAAGCATCCCTATGTCCTGTATGTGAACTTTTTTATGTATTGGTTGTACCCAAAAGACATATGTCAACTTGGAATCCATTAACATGGTTCTGGACATTTCCTCTACTGTTCATTTCTTCCTTTCAACAACTCCCTTTTGTTGAGGTGTCCTGCCTACTGAGAATTGCAACTTTATCCCATGCTCACTATAGAATTCCGTGAATTCCTTTGTTGTAAATTATCCTCCATTGTTTGATCTAAAACACTTGTTTTTCAAATCTGTCTCAGTTTCAACCATCTCTTTGTATGTCTTGAAGTTTTCGAATGCCTCTGACTTCTTATTTAGAAAGAAAACTACAGTCATTCTTGTGTAGTCACTAGTGGCATGGAGTAATGTTCACCTTTCAATCATTTTGTTCTTGTCGGTACAACTAGATCATGTCACACACCAACTACGGCAACTAAATTTTTTTTTGTCTTTTCTTCGAGGGACAGAAACCCTGAATTTCTATGGGGCCTAGCGCAGAGCATCTCTTCCCTTATCCTCCTCCAAGCGACCACAAATTGGCCTTAGCGCAAGCGCCTTTCGCAACTCGTGAGTTGGAGAGTCAAGGATCTCGACTCCTCTTTCTCCAAACGCCGATACCCGAAATGTGATACGGGTATGGCTCCCTCCTCACTAGCACCTCCTACATATAATCGTAGGCTATGCTAAACACTAGCACTACTCACAACTCGCAACTTCGCGAGTTGGAGTGTTGAGCCCTCGTGCTCCTCCTTTGCGAATCCCCGAGACGTGAAAGGTCAACGTTACATGGACTTTGCCAAAGAGACAAGTACACGCCACTTGTCTCCTCCGATGTACTCTGCTTACAAGCTGCATCGATGTCGCCCGTCACATGAGACCTCGGCTCTCGACGTTTCATGACCTTAGTGATCAAGGTGCAACTTATTCACCCTTCGAAACCTTGAAACACGATAAGTCAACAATGGGTTGACTCTTTCCCAGGCAACATGTGTCCACCACCTGTCAACCACGCGGTCCCCACCTAACAGATGTGCCACGTGTTTGCACGAGCCCTTGATGCTTGGCACTTCGTGAATTCTGTAGTCGAAAAGAAATTCTTTCAACCTTTGAACCCCCAATACATGATACCACATGGAGGTTCTGATCCAACGGTTCTCCCGTGGCTTGGATCCAACGGTCTGGATCCTTTCACGATTTCGCATATCACGAGTCCTTAAAACTTTGCCCGTTGACTCCTTCGAGCCGTGAGTAAGCGAAACGCTGAGCTTTCGCCACGTTCCCTCCTTGATGTATGGCTACGATCAAATCGTGACTTCGCACATCACTAGTTCGAACAGTATGTTCTTTGACCTTCTTGCTCTACGAGTCAGCGAAATGTTGAGCTCTCGCCACGCATCCTCTACAATGGAAGGCTTGATTTCCTCTTCGAAGAGTTCAGGATTTTGTGACTCACATGTTGTAAGGTTCTTTCCTTCGAACCCCCGACTCCCAAAACGCCAAAATCTCCCTCTAGACGATCGACGGTCCAGAACACTCTTGGGTCAACGGCCACGATCACGTAGTTATTTCGCGTATCGTGAGTTGGTGTAGTCTTGCCCTGTGACCACTCCCAATCGTGAGTCAAAGAAATGTTGCCCGACTGCCATGCAACCCTTCTTTGGTTCTTCCATCGGTCGAAACGTGTTCAACTTGATATCTGATGGTCTAACTTCCCGTCGGGATTTCGTGTATCGCGTGTTCGAAGGGATCTCTACCTATGTTTCCCCGAACGTCGAAATCCTCCTTTGGGCACGAAGCATTAAGGTTATCGCTACTTCTGTAGATCTGATGATTGTTCATCCTCGTCTCTGAGTTCCTCCAATATCGACCGTTTTTCCTCTGGAGCCTTCGCTGCTTCCAGTCCTTGAATAATTTCGGTCTCCAAAGGTTTCGAACCTTTATCCCTTCCTCTGCAATCCACCTTGGTTTAAGGAACACTCTGCAAGTGTTATCCCTCCTGAGCTTCGTCAGCTATGAAGGACTTAAGAGCCTTGCGCTCTTCTTCTGGGCTTAATAGGCTTCATCCTCCAAGGGACTCAAAACGATTAGGAAGGTTTACATGCGTACATGAAACTGTGTTCACGGTCAACGAACACACAGCTCGTGACTCGGGCTTATGCCACCACAGGACACAAGTATTTATGAGTATAAAACATATCCTAACCATATGATTTCTTACTGGCCTAATTATACAACCAAGCAGTGATAAAAGGAATATAGTATATCCATTAATAAGTCATGCACAATTCTTGCAACATACACAGTATAGCCAATTCATACACAGTTACAGATAAATTACATAGGACAGGAGAACGCTTATCTATTACAGGTTGCCGCCAACCAACTAATTGTGGGTGTTCGTCCTTCCACCTGACCATAGGCATAGAGGCATTCATTATTAGCACTCTGGCCACCCCTATGCCAAGCCATGATATCACCAGGGAATTCTCACACTTCTCGAGGGTTCTTCCTCCGTTTCCGCTTCTGTTTAGGTCTTGTTCTCTGTAACCCAGAGCTTTCTCTCTCGGTTATGGCCTCGGCGAGGTTTCTCAGATTCTCCTCAGCATCAAGCTTGCGGCATTTAGTTCATGACTTGCTGGAGAGCTCTGCGCATCTCCCTTGTGAGCTTACGCTCTTGTTTTTGTCCGGTGTCTCCTCTCCTGTGTGTATCCCTCTTACCTTGGAAGGTTTTCCGACCTATCCTGTTCCTTCTGTCAGAAAGAATCTCAGGTCTGCAGGTCCCTATGGTACTTCGGGCTATCAGCCCATGTTTCCATTCATGGGGGTGGTTGATAATTCAACCACCAGTCCTTTCTTCATTAACTGATTTCTCTCCTTGGGATCCGAAGGAGGTTGTCATCCTCATCAAGGGAAATTTGGGGTTATTTGTCATAATGAACCCTCTCTTATAGTTTTCACATTCTTCCTCTAGTGATATCATGGCTAGTACTTTCAAGGCTTCACCCCCACAGTCAATTATTGGCAACTCAAACAATAATACATTTACATTTTCCTCATGCATTAGCATGGAAATTCCTATTTTATGATTAATTACAAATTGGGGGAAATAGGGTGTTACAGATCAGTACGTATAATATCCAATGGTTTTGTTGTGGAGTATTCCTTTGACTTTAAATTTGTCTTGGTATATTTTCCTTGTATAAAATGCTTACATATAATGTTTGTCGACTTCAAGATCTCAGGAATTTCTCTTACTGGTTCCTTTTTGCTAACTTTGACAAGATTATCAAAATTTATGTGACCCATTCTTCTGTGCCAGAGCCAACTTTCATCATCCTTTCCTAAGAAAAATATTTCCTTTCCTATTTCATTTAGAACATATATGTTGCTTGGAGTTCTTACAATTGTAGCTACCAACTTGCCTGATTCTGCTTTCCTTATCTCACACTTCTTTGAATCAAACATAAGAATGTGTCCTTGATCACACATTTGAATTACACTTAGCAGATTGTGTTTCATGTCTTCGACCAGTAAAACATTTTCTTATGTGTCATCCTTACTTCTGATATTGACTGTGTCATTTCCAATAATCTTGGCTGAGTTGTCATTCCCAAATAAAATTGATCCATCTCTTTCCTTCTTCAATGTCAGAAACTTGTATTTATCACCTGTCATATGCTTTGAGCATCCAATGTCAACATACCATCCACGTTTCTTGTGTTGAGCTTGTAGAGAAAGATTGCATTCTTCAGCGTTGAATTGATCATGCTTTCTTATCCATATCATTTGTGGTTCTTACTTATGACTATTGATATTCTTCTTTGGTTCCCGTGGAGGAAAAGTGAGTCTGCAATCTCTAGATATATGTCCAAAGTTGTTGCACTTGTAGCATTCTACCTCATCACTTAATGAACCAAATCGATTGTAGTTCAAATTATGTGCTTCATGAGACATTCTTGGATAAGCATTTCTTGTATAGCCCTCATCATTGCTTCTGTTCTTGGTATTATCTCTACAATTCACATCTTTGTGCCTAAAATTATAACATGAATAACATGAACCAACAAAAATAGTTTGATACCTGGGAGTGGAAGATATTTTGAATGGTGTTGTTCTTCTGAATCCTTCTTCTCCTTGAGGTCTTTCTATAGTTGGTTGTTGTTTATATTGACTTATGAATCTTCTAGGTGGTGTAGTGTCTCTGTAATATTCTTCTTGAGTCTTCTTGTATTCTTCTTTCAAGGGACCTCTGACTGCTTTTGCATAGCTTCTCGGGTCTACTTCTTTCTCTATTGTTTTGGAGATTGAACCTTTCTTTGTCTGCATATGATTGTATACCAATCCAGATATGTCATAGTAAGGTCTTTGAATGTTAATGATATTATCCAATATCCTAGTGTTGTTTTGTTGCATGTTCTTTTTCTGAAGATATTTTCTTAGAGTGACTATCTCAGCTTCCAAGCCTTCAATGGTTTTGTCTCTTTCTTCTAACTTCCCTCCAAGTGTTTCTTTAATTTTCTTGTCTTCTTCTACCTAGAGTTTTAGCTTCATGATTGGTTGCTCGACTTCTTTGGATTTCTATTATTCTTCTTTCTTCGTCAGTTCTACCTGGAGTGATTTCTTTTTATTATTTTCCTTCTTTAGAGCTTCTATGGCACATATCAATTCTTCCTTGTAATTGACTTCTACCTCTTCACATTCTTCTTTGGAGCCTTCTTCATCGGAGTCTTCTATTTCCATGAATAGTACCCTTTATTTATCACTATCACTGACTTCATATTTGTCTGATGAGGAACTCCCTTCCTTGATGAAGAGACTTTTCTTGAAAATTTTCTTTTTGTTTCTTCTCTCCTTTTGGATTTTTTCTTTATTTTTAGAGTCATCTTATTCAATACCTTTATTTTTCTTATAGGGACATTTATTAGAAAAATGACCAACACCACCACAATTAAAACATTTCAATGGAAGCATATATTTGTATTTGTTGGTTCCCTTTTTCAGCCTTCTGATGAAGTTATCCATCTCTTCATCTTCCTCTGAAACATCACTACAACTACAGTATGATTTTGGCTTTTGTTTGTCTTTATTATTCCTCCTCTTGGATGCCTTGAATTTTTCTTCCTTCGTGACTGGATTGTCCTTCTCTATCCTCATATCATAAGCTATGAGTATATCATGCAACTCATCCATGATTATTGTAGCTAGGTCCACTCTTTCTTCTAGAAATAAAATTTTTGAATCAAACCTTATTGGTAGAGATCTTAATGCCTTTTTAACAACTACTTGTTCCTTTATATCGTCTCCCAAGCCTTTGATATTGTTTACTATTTCGTCGACTCATAGAAAGTAAGCTACTATGTTTTCATTGTCAATTGCTCAAACTTGGCTCTGAAAATATGAAGTTTTCCTTCCTTGACTTTTGTATCTCCTTCATAGATAGTCTTCATTTTATCCCACATTTCTTTTGTGGAATAACAGTGCATAATATTGGTATGTATTGCTTCAGTCACACCATTATCAATAGCGTTTCAATCCCTTGAATCATTTTCTTTGAGCTTCTTTCCATATCTATTTGTCGGGGGAGTGGCAGGTGCTTTATATCCATCTATTATTGATCGTCAAACATCCAATCCTTGTGCTTGTATATAATTTTTTATTCTTCTACTCCATAATTCATAGTTCTCACCATCAAACTATGGTACCCAAATCTTAGCATGATCCATGATCTCCTTCCAGTGGTTAGGCTACTTCTTCAAGGACCTGCTCTGATACCAATTGTTGGATCACTGAGAGGGGGGGTGAATCAGTAATGAGCAATTTTAGTAATTTTAACCACAGTATATTCTTCAACAATATTCAGTATTTTATCATTAGCATTCAATATATCATCAGTAGTATAATCATAAACGACATCACATCACAATAGATACATAGTACACCAGAATTTACGTGGAAACCCAAATAGGAGAAAACCATGGAATGTTTTTCTTATATATCAAAAGAATACATTCATTGGAATCACCAACTTCCTAATTCTCCAGCTACAACTAGAAGGAGGATCCAACCCCCTATTCTCAGGCTCCAACCTGAAGGAAGCTACAACTCCCTGAACTCTCTAGCTCCAACCAGAAGGAGGCTACAACCCCCTAAGTTCTTTGGCTCCAACCGGAAGTTGGCTACAACCACCTATCTTTTCCTCGTCTTTCCACCCTGAAGTATAAGTGTATACCAATTGTTTCTACCACAAACTCTCCCACTATCGTTTCCACTGTCTCTATCACTCTGTCTCTGTCATTTTTACTCTATCTCTATCACTGTCACTTTGTCATTTTCATTGTCTCATAACCCTGTATCTGCTCATCAACTAACTAACACTTGTACCATACCATGCATAAATTGTATACCAACATACATATTATCTTATGCATCAATCATGAACCAAAGATATATCTATAAATAGTAGTGAATCATGAACTAGAGCATCAACCATGTGTAACTTGTAACATATACCATACCATCAACCATATGCACATATGTACCATATCATCAATGAAGTATCTCAAAGAAACAATGCATGCCCCTCATGCATATTCCACCATACGATATTAATATCCCTCAACCATATACAATCAATTCAAAGATAATAACTATAAGAAACATGTCATACACTGAACCAGATATAGGAGTGCTCCTCACTCAACCAAGTAACAAAGATATACCATATCCAAATACCAAACCAACCATACCAAGTATGCCTCAAGCATACACCATACCATGAAAAGAAGTAACCATCAAAATAAGTATACAATCATACCAATACCTTTGTAGGTGACCTGGAAATCTGAGATGTTGACCTGTAGACTTCCTTCGAACCTTTAGGGACCTTGTACCAACATCTACTTCAAACTTTCATAATATTCTCACAGATATGTGACTTTCTCTTCTACAACCCGCGAATATCCGCACTTTCCTCTACTACAGTACACGTACATTCGCGCCCTGCTTACCTACAACTCCCGGATACCTTAAAAACTATGGTTTGTTGCGACTCCGAGACTTTCACCTTCGACCCTCCTTTACTACCTTAGAAAAATGTCGTCACAACCTTAGCAAAAGATCACTAGTTCACAAGATATATAATAAATGAATAAGTGACTGTGATTGTTCTTGTGAATGACTCCTTGAGGTGTTTATATACTTATGCTAGGTAACTCCTCTCTTTAATTTAGGGCTTCTATGGTTTTCTTGTTACAACAACTTTACCCTTTCATTAATGACTTGTAACCAACTAGGGTATTCTTGACCACTTCTTTGGGGATTAAGACTTCTCAAAGTCATATCTCCCTAACCATGAGGAACTATGTAGTATTCCACATATCATCGAAAATGGAACGACAAGTAATATCCATTTATGAGTGTCTTGTCTGTTGATACTGAGAGGGGGGTGAATCAGTATCAAGTAAAATTTAAAACCTTTTTCAACTTATACTTAAACCATTCAATTATATCCAATGAGCAATGAAAAATAGTATAAGAGTTACACCAATACACCACAATACACCATGCACAATATATGAGAAATAATAAATAGTTATTGTTCAAGGGAAGTAATGACTTCCAAGGGTAACTACAGCTTCCAAATGTAAAGGGAGGGATAAACCTCCAAGAGGAAGATACAATCCTCCAATATCAAGAGAGAGATGAACTCTCCATTCTTTCCCCTTCCTTCCACCCAAGAATATATGAGAGATAATAAAACTTCACATTAAATTATCACCATCAACCAACCATCACATAGAACCTGATAATGCTTCCTGAGACTTCTTCAATTTCTACAATTATTCAATTCTTGGAATACTCTGATCCTGAAGATAATATTATTCAATTTATTCTCTGAAACTTCTCCAAGTTTCACTCCTTGAATCCTCCCCAAAAACAAGTTATAGAGAGAATGGTAGACCTTGTTCAATTCTAGTTTATTCAGGAGACCGAACTTGTACAGAATGCCCCGCGCTCAATATTTAACATCAGATTCTAAAACTTGCACACAAGAAACTACAGTTTGTACTCTTTCCAATGAAATTTTTCCCACATAATTTGGATTCTCTATGAAGAGGTTATGACTGTTTTACCCAGAACACTTGTTTATTGACTAGCTTCAAGACTGGTCACAAACCCTATCTTCCACAGAGTGTATCTCCATAATTATAGTGAATCAAGAGCTAAACTTTTTACCAAAGGTACCTTGATATGTCTTCTCAATACCATAGCAATTTCACCATCTGAATCTTTCTATAAAAAAGGTTATAGCAAAAATGGTAAGATGACCTGAAAATAACATACCTTAGAACACATCACCAAAAGACTTCATCCTCCCTTGCAATCTGGCTTTCTTTACCTCTAATTTCCTCTGAAATTCGACTTGTGTATCAAATGAATGTATAATGATATTTATTTATACCATTTATGTCACTTCCTTTTAACATTAGAGCTGACCTGACACTTTCTTATTTTGTAATTCTTTTCTTTAATTATCTTCAGGGCCTACATGTACTTCCTTCTTCAATTCACTTTGTCATCTTCAAAAATTCATTTCTCCTCAACCATGAGGATCCACGTGACGTACCACATACCACCGGAAACAAAATGGTGTATAATATCCATCCATGGATGTTGTATATGCATGTGCATTGTCCTTCATGTCCAAATACCTTCATCAATCTTGCGGTCCAAAAACCATGACTAGGGTTGACATCAATGACAACAACCAATATTCCAACAATCTCCCCCTTTGTCATTGATGGAAACACTCATGCTCCCCCTATCATCATGATCCCAATTTCTCTCCCCCTTTGACATCAATGGCAAAGGGTAGGGCT
>ML778207.1:401904-418802 GCA_009831015.1 Picea engelmannii
CAACCATTCTTCTAGGATAACTCAATCCGTAAAGCGTCTTCCCGTGAGGGCTTTCACCATAAGGGGACCACTTTGGAGTTCATCTGTTTGTGCACCTTATCAATCATGATAAGACAATAATGAGTCATCTATACATTTTCCCAGCAATGCATCATATACCAATGAAACCACATCGATCCATCTTCATCATGTATCAATGACAACTCATTGATCCATCTTCATATATGCATTCTCATCAAGGACAATACATATTATATTACATCAATCATCAATCAATCAATCCTTTGACATCAATCAATCACTTGACATCAATCAATCACATCAATCAATCAAACCATTGGCATCAATGACAACATGATCCAACAACACATGCTTCCAAAGACCCAAAATGAATCTGTAGGAAGAGGAAACAAATCAACATACCTTTGAGTAATTTGTTTAGTTTATTTCCTTTAAGGTCTGATTGGTTTTTTTTTAGCCTTCTTAGTGATAGATACCAAACCCTTCTTGAGGTATTAGTTAGCTTATTCACCAACTCTCTCTACCATTCTATCGGTATATCCACATCGTATTTTATTAACGTTTTGTATTCACCTATAGAGTACTTTGTCCTTGGTAGGGAATCTTCACCTTTTCCTTCCAAAACCCCTTTGGTTAAGAGGAACCTCTTCCTGACCATTCTAATTTTTTGTCTTGTTTCAAAGATCCATTTAAATCCTATAATCTATGTTAATCAAGGTAACAGGGTAACACTCAACCTAACCCTTGGCTACAACCCAAGGGTTAAGAGAAGTTGGCCCAATAGAAAAAATAATAAAGAATAAATATAATGCTCCATAAGTAAAGTCATCCCCACAAGAAAAAGACAAAGTGAAAATATAATTTCCAGAAGACAAGTCAACCCTACTTGAAGAGACACATGTTCGGAAAAGACACTTGCCTAGTCTAGCATAAATAAAGGTGACACCTTCCTCATTTGTCACATACATTCACTCATCCTAGCACAAGTTTAGTGGAGAGAAACAATTGCAGCAGTCCAATGAAGAAGGAAGGAAGAAGGGCATAGTTTAGCTAGGATTTCTTCATAGCCCTCGCTAGGGTTTATCTCTGTTGTCTTGGTGGTGCGCTGGTGGAGGCCAAATACTCTAATGCTATGGCTAGGGTTTGCTACAACTATATTGTTGGGTTATCTCTTGTGAATATAAGTACATATTGTTGATATTCTTCTTTGTTGGTTTTCTCTAGTAGATAGAGATTTCTCATGTTTATATTGTATTGGCAAGGATATTCTCTCTAAATAAAGGTTTGTTGGCTTTTCTCCCCTTGTGAAGAAGGTTTTCCTAGGATAAATATTTGTGTATTCTCATGCTTGTTTATATCTCAGTATATGATTATTGAATGTTAAAATAAGTTCTAAATTGCTATGGTAAATCTAATGCTAACTAATTTTATAAAAATCCAACATTTCCTTGGTAATTTCAACAAAGTAGGGGACAAATATTTTGAGGAAATTAGTCTTTCAAAAGAAGGATTGGATGGATTTATTGTGTCAAGGAAAATAGATCATCTTGATAGACTTGACCCTCACTAGATTAATAAAGACTCCTTTTGTATAAATTATATGACCGAATAAATTTCATTCTATCATTCCAAAGGTTTACTTCACATGGTTTAGGGATATGTCAAACTTCCTATAATGTTCCAAAAAATTCCTTAAATGACTTGGGCGATCCCTTGATTTTCTAGAAAACACATTCATATCATCCAAGTTGATGACGTGAATTTATCCTTGACATGGGCTACAACCCAAGGGTCGTTTTGCACCAAACCAGTACAATATCCCAACCACATGAGCTACAACCCAAGGGTCGTTGGGCACCAACCCGGTACAATATCCCAACCACATGGGCTACAACCCAAGGTTCGTTGGGCACCAACCCACTACAATATACCAACCAAATGGGCTACAACCTAAGGGTCATTGTGCACCAACCCAGTACAACTTATCAGTCCATCGATAAGTGTCATACTCAACTCATTCCATCAAGGAGTATCATCATAGGTCAACCTAGCTTAGTCCATCAAGGAGTATGACCTGGAGAATGTCTCACAAAGCTATAACCATCAACACTCCCTCTTAATGACATGGGAATTCTCTACCACTCCAAGTTTATCAGAGAAGTACTTGAACTTTGACTTGGAAAAGGGCTTGGTGAGAACACATGTAATCTGCTCATCTATAGGAAGGTATTGCACCAGTACTACTTTCATCTTCACCATGTCTCTAATGTAATGAAATGTTATTTCAACATGTTTCAAATTTTCATGAGATATTGGATTCTCTGAGAGCTTCACATAGCTCTGGTTATCAAAATGAATCACGATGGGATCCAACATCTATCCAAACAATCATGCAAGGAGTTTCCAAAGCCACATTGCTTTGTGAGCTTCCATAGATACTACAATATACTCATCCTCTACGGTACTCAAATACACATAAATATTATTCCTTCTATACCATGAAACCATGGCAAACCCCAAACTAAAGCAACACCCAGAGGTGCTCTTCCTGTCCACAATGCTCCCTTCCCAATCGAAATCGGCATATCCCTGCAATCTCATGTCAATACTGGAAGCATATCTTAGGCCATATCCAACTGTGCCTTGAAAGTATCTCAACACATGCTTTGCAACTACCCAATGCATCTATTTTGGTTGACTCATGAACTCACTAAGTGCACTCACTGCATAGAAAATATATGGTCTGGAGTTAACCAGTTACTTCAATGATTTAATCAACTGCATGTACATAGTTGGATCAATCAAGTTTGAATCGGAAGAAAACTCACTCAACTTCTTCAGATTCGACACAATTGGTGTGGCCATGGACTTACAGTCCAACATCCCAAATCTCCTCAAAATATCAACTGTATACTTTCCCTGACTTGGGAAGATCTCATCAGTTCTCTGCCATACCTCTATTCCCAAGAAATAGTGCATCATGCCAATATCCTTCATTTCAAACTTAGAAGCTAACTCATATTTTCACCTAGCAATGAGGCTCTCTTCTCTAGTGAGGAATAAATCATCAAAGTATAGGACCAAAATCAAGGACTCACCATTAAAAACTTTATAGTAGAGGTTGGGATCTACATCACTCTTGTTGAATCCCAAACTCATCAGGTATCCATCAATCCTTGCATACCAAGCTCAAGGTTCCTGCTTGAGTCCATATAGGGCCTTCTTCAACCTACACACATGGGACTCCTTACCATGAATCAAAAGACCATCTATATGCTCGATGTACACCTCTTCCTTAATCTATCCATTGAGGAGGGTTATCTTCACATCCAACTGATGTAGTCTCCAAACCATGGATGAAGCAAGGGAAATGATCATCCAAATGGAGGTGTACCGAGCTACAGGAGAAAATGTCTCCTCATAGTCTATTCCCTCTACCTGAGAAAATCATCTAGCCACAAATATCACTTTGTGCTTATCGATGCTCCCATCAGTTGTATGTTTGATCTTATAGATCCACTTGTAAGTCACCACATACTTCCCCTCATGTTTCAGGACAATATCCCACACATCATTCTTCATTATGGACTGATACTCATCCATCATGGTATCTCTCCATACATGCTGACTAGATGCCTCCTCATCACAGGAAGGCTCAGAATCGATGATGTGGCTCATCGCTACAACATAGATTGAGAATATTTAAGGTCTCTTTCTCTCTCTGAAAGTACCATGTGGAGTTGCATGTCTCTTTGCCTCCTGCAAAATATGGCAAGCCCATGCATGCCTCTTTTGGCCTACTGCAATACATCAACGGGATCTATTGGATCAACTGGATCAACAGGCTCCACTGGATCAACAGGCTCAACTGGCTCCCTCTGAACTATTGAAGGGTGAGGGGGAGAACACACCATCTCCTCCTGCTTCTCACTGTCAATCTCCATGTGAGATCCTCTAGATCTGTTAAAGGGTACCTCATCCTCATGATATGGCTCATCAATGCCATATAACTACATGCTCTTATCCTTCAGTAAATGAATGAATATTGTCACGTACACAACTACTTGTCTGATCTAACTACTTCATGTTATCTAATATGTTTCCTTCTACAACCATCACTATAGCTCCCTCTCAGAGCTATCACCGGTGACCTGCCTCAGTGGTAACCTTCATGCAATTTACAAGTTAACCTTCCTGGGACAAACAACAAAACAAGAATATCTCCTAAAGGGGAGATCAACTTGGCTTGCAAACAAGTTCATCTATAGTATTAAGTGGTTAGCATAAATATAATAACTTCAATAGATCAAGATGCAACTATATGTTCATAAGATCGCAATAATGCCATAACAAATACATAATTATAGGCATATCAATTTAAACACTCAAACTGGGAGTCGTTAACTTCTAGGTAGGATGCACTATTTTTCTGAATGCACTGAATCTGAAATGCCTTTGGATATACATATTCTTGTTTGGGCAAAGGTCCCTTGTACATCCCCTGCAAACACATTCAAGTTTTGCTAGATAATATAACTTGAAAAATGTATACAAGTGCATACCTAGAATTTCGTAGGACCATCCAGCTTGTCTTCTAATATTAAGGTTTGCGTAATTGGAAATTGGCAACTGCAACTAACGACTGGAAACTACAACTCTAACTAGAAAATGCAACTGCAACTGCAACTGCAATGACAAATTTCAACTTTCACCAAGTTGTAATATGAGACCACCAGGAGGTGCGCTAGGGTGATCTAGGGAAAAATTCATCTCAGCGTCCTCCAATAGGTTGCTCAATGATCTTGACAAGTTTTAGGTCTTGATAAGCGGTAAATCGTAGCAATGTGGTAAATCTCACGATCTGCCTTCCAGTGATTAGACTTTTCTGAAGGTAACTAGCTTTGAAACCATGTTGGATTTTTATAAAATTAGTTAGAATTATATTTACCATAGAAATTTAGATCTTCTTTTAACATTCAATAAGCATATATTGAAATATAAACAAGCACAAGAAGACACAAAGATTTATCCTGGGAAGCCCTTGTTCACAAGGGGAGAAAACCCAGTAAACTTTTCTTTAGAGAGAATATCCTTACCAATAAAATATAACCATGAGCAATATCTATCCACTAGAGAAAACCAACAAAGAAGAATCCCAACAATATGTACTTATCTTCACAAGAGATAACCCAACAATATAGTTGCAGCAAACCCTAGCTAGAGCGCCAGAGTATCTGTCCTCCACCATCGCACCACCAAGACAACATAGATAAACTCTAGTGAGGGCTATGAGGAAACCCTAGCCAACCTGCACCCTTCTTCCTTCCTTCTTCGTTGGACTGTTGCAACTATTTCTCTCCACTAAACTTGCGCTAGGATGAGTGAATGTATGTGACAAATGAGGAAGGTGTCACCTTTATTTATACTAGACAGGGTAGGTGTATTTTCCGAACATGTGTCTCTTTAAGTAGGGCCGACTTGTCTTCTCGAAATTATATTTTCACTTTGTCTTTTTATTGTGGGGCCGACTTTACTTCTGGAGCATTATATTTCTTCTTTATTAGTTTTTATGTGGGAATGACTTCTCTTTTGAGATCTTCTAATGTCTTTCGAGGCTTCTTAGAACTGTTTAATGGTTTCCTTTGGCTTCTTTAAATCTTCATATCTAAGAAAAGTTGTGCCGGAGATGAATACATCCCACTGCTACCAAAAACATCAACAGGAAATCATTACCATGCTAAAGAAAGGGATGGAGAAAACTTGGACCAAGGAAGCTAGAGATTCCTTTAGATAAATCAAGGCAACCTTGGGTGATACTTCGATACTTATTATCCTTGACTACACCAAAGAGTTTATGGTTTTTTCCTTTACATAAAAACACACTATCACTTTTGCCTTGTTGCAGAGGGATGCCAAATTAAAATACAATGTCATGGAGAAGAAGTGGTATGCATTAGAATGCTTTCAAGGATTAGAGAATATATATTGCTTTCTGTTGTGACTACTTATGTGCCTCATTAATTTGTTAAATAAATTTTGTGATAGGAATATTTAGATGGGAGGAGAGCAAGGTGGATTTCTAAGATTCATGAATTTGACTTGACCATAAATCCCAGCGAATTTGTTAAAGGATAGGGATTGGCCAAGTTGGTCGTTTATTCAAATTTGGAGGTCGTTGGCATGAATCTACTCATATTTGAAATGAATGAACGACTCAATGATAGGTAGATCATAGACTTTAGATGGTACCTTTTTATCTAGACTCCCCTTGGAATAAATATGTTTGTTACTTCCTTCTGAATGCTCGTTGTCTTGAGGGAATGAAAAAATATCAGAGGAGATCATTGACACTTAATTCCATCAAGTATTATATTCTAGATTGTGAGATATATTGGAAAGATTGTAAGGATTTGTTATTGAGTTGCATGTTGAGAGATGAGGTTGAGTATGTGACAAAGGATATGCACAACAATGTATGTTGGGGACACTATATGACCAAAGTCACAACTCACAAGATTTTCATATTTTTTTATTATTGGCCCACTCTATTTTCCGGTTTGTAGAAGTTTATACAATGTTGTGAATAATGTCAAAGGTTTTCTTGTAAGCATAAGATATAGACATTACCCCTTAAGTTGGTAGAAATTGAGTCACAATTATAACAATGGATCTTACATTTCATTGGAGAAATCATATTGAATTCCAATGGTTAGCATAAATAGATCTTCATTGGTATTGACTACTTAACCAAATAGTTGGAATCCAATCCCACTAGGAAGGATAATGATCAAACAATCATCGGGTTTTTGGAGGAGAACGTTTTATCTAGGATTGGGTGCCCATGTAAAAGTGTGATTGATAATGGTCAATATTTTAAGTCCAATTATTTGGTTTGTTTCTGTCATAAGTACAACACTATAGTAACCCACTTTTCTAATTTTTACCCACAAGGAAATCACCAAGCAGAGTCTTCCAACGAAAATTTAAAGAGGACCATCAAGAAGACATTGGTAGAGTACAAGAGAGATTGGAATTCCCACTTAAGGTATGCTTTGTGGTATGACTAAGTACTAAGAGGGTCATTGATAAATCACCCTTTTAAATAGTGTATGGAAAATATGTCATTCTCCTAGTCTAGCTTGAGTTGTCGGTAATGAGGCTTTTATAATACATGGTTGACGATACAAACAATATTAATAGGATAAATCAATCAATTGATGGTAGTTTATGTTGAGATTTTATGTAATTTCAGAAGTTATTCCTAAGTGTAATTGTATTGGTTATTCCTAAGTGTAATTGTGAAAGGGTTTATTGATAAGTCATGTCTTTTAGGTCTTTTAGAGTATAAATAGAGGTTATATCAAGTCATTTTGATCATTCATTGAATATAAGTACAAGAGAGTAGTACGCACTTATCTAGGAGGCTATTCTTGGTTCATTTTTGGGTCTCTTTGGTCTTGATTTCATGAAAGAAAATTGTATGACATTGTACACGTTGGACGAATCTATACTAAGGAAAGTGATGCAGGAGCATCGCTCCACCTCAACAATGCACCAGCATTCTAGCACATCAGCGCACATTTCAAAGAAGGAGAGGCATTGACCCTCCCATTTTTAAATTCGAAATCTGATCCTATAGGGATTTGTGATGTAAGGCTGATAAATGCCAAGCCATACCTTTGTACAGGTAGTGGATAGAGTCACCTTAAATGGTTGAGTGTAAGCAGGTCTAGATCATAGTCAGGTTTGGATAACCATTCAATGTAATGGATGAGGTTAGGTGAGAGACGATAAGCTCGTAGATCCCTCGTTTTGTAAAAAGAGAAGAGAGAGAGAGAGATCTTGGTAGAAAGTTAAGATAGGAGACTTAGGAGGATTCAGAGAGGTCTCAGAAGTAGAACTCGGGAGAGAGTTAGGATAGGAGAACTTGAGAGAACTGGGACTCTGTTGAAGTCCATTTTTTGTAAACATCTATCGAAACCTTCGCAAGAGAAAGTTCAAAGGTCAAAACCTTTGAACACTAACAAAACTCTTCCAAGGTGGAAGAAGTCAAAAGCTCAGGAGGAGGAACGACAGCAACCATCTGATTGGTTGTGGAAGGGAGCCTGTACCATTAGATCTATGTCCAGTGAATGAAGGACGCGCAGAGGAGAGGAATAGACCCAATCTGTTGGATCTGAACACAAAGGACCAGCAACCATTGGATCCAGAGGTAACTTCACAAGACTTAACCCTTGTGTGCACAGGAGAGTGGACTCGTCAAAGTCTCGAAGTCCCAAAGTGAGCAGGGACTGTCCATCGTCCAGGAAGAAAAGTGGCAAAAGATCTGAGTTTTCAGGTGAAAGCACTCTGGGAGGAATGAGTGTGCAAGACTTGAAACTCTTGAAACCTGAAGACCTGAAGCGGATAGAGGTTGTCAGATCAAGGAGGAGACACGCGTCAACATATCATGTGTTTCGGGTGAAATCACTCCAGGAGAAACAAGTGCGCAGGTTTTGAAACTCCCAAAGCCCGAATAGCCAAAGTGCCTAAGAGTCGAAGGGCTGAAGAGAATCTGGATCATCAGATCCAGAAGAGCACGTGGTGAAAGATCATGAATTATGGGTGAAATCACTCCAGGAGAACGCAAAGGAGAAGGGTTTGAAATCATCAAAGCCTGAACAGCCGAAGCAGACGATAGTCGTTGATCTAGGTTGGACAGGTGCCACCATATCGTGAACTTCATAGGATCATACTCTGGGGTTTTTGAGAAGTTGAGTTTCGAAAAGTTTTGAAGCATCGAAGCCCGAAGCATTCAGGTTCATTGATCCCAAAGGAGAAACATGGATCGATGATCTGCGAGGGGACATGTGGAGGATGGAAATTCATTTTGTTGGGCAGTCGTTGGATCAGGGAGGATAGGTGTTAGAGGATCTGACACTCCGGAAGGATTCACTTCAGAGGTTTGTGTTTGTTGAGATTTAATAATCCTGAAGGTCGAAGTCTCGGAAACGATGAGAGTCGTCGATGTGAATGTGGAAACGTGGTGTCAGATCTAGAACTCCGGAAGAAAGAAGAGGGGGGAAAGGTCCAAAGACCCAGAGAAGATCTCGATCGTTGATCGAGGAGAGAGCGGAAGGACCGTCAATCTATTTGAGGAGGCCAAAGTCCCAAAGCGGGAGAAGATCTGTCGATTTAGGAGGACGTGTGGCCGACGATCTGCCATTTCGAAGAAATCTCTCTGGAAGGAATGGGAATTTGAGAATTGAAATTCCTGAAGGTCGGAGTCATGGAAGAGATCATGATCGTAGATTAAGGGGGATAGGTGTCAATAGATATTCTACTCTGGAATATTGTCACACAAGGAAAATCTGATATTGAGAGTCAAAACTCTCGAAGGCCAGAAAGTCAGAATCAGCCACAGCTGTTGATTTGGAAGGGAGCTATGTGTCGATAGATCGTGGAGATCTAGGATAGCACGTGGAAGGAGGAAGAAGAAGGCGGGAAAGGGAATTCAATAGAATTTTTTTATCAAGGATCATCATCGAAAGCGAGATATCAACGGATGGGAAGGATTGTGGGGTCGGGACATGCTCAGACGTTAATTCTCCTTGAGCGGGCCGCAATTTCAACCATGGTTTTAACAAAGGGATACGTGGCAGATGGAGGTGGATTGCGGGGCGAAAATATGGTTGGTCTAAAACCACCCTTGCACGTGCCCGCAATCACGCATTTGCAAAAGGTCATAGCTCAGGGGAATATGTAGGAAGGGTTTAGTGAAAAGGAGCTAGTGCCCCCTAATTGAAGAGTGCACAGACAAAGGGTGCGAGTATCACAGGACATGTGCCTAAGGAGAAAAAGGGGCCTGTGTATAATTGTTTTGGGTTCAAATGGGATCCCTAAGAGTCGATTCAACTCAGAAGAGAGAAGGATCCTAGACCGAGAGGTTGCAGAACCCCAAGAGGGGAGGGGGGCTGCATCATAAAGTTTGCAGTGTTTTCTCCCCCTTAAGGGTTTCCTTGAGGATATATCTTATTGTTTTGTGGATATCTATATTTCAGTTGTGATCCTTTTGCATTTTAAATAATAATAAAAGAATGCAATACTTTAATTGTTGGAAAAACAAAAAAAAAATCAACATGCTATCAAAACAGGCATGAAAAAGAAGATTTTCTACATATTTTTGGAAGTGTTTTGGAAAAATAACTTCATCTTCCCAGGAAGGATGACTATCGGCACCAAAATTGACGAGAATCTAGAAGCAGCAGAAAAATTCAGAGCCTGGAAGTACAGAGTAGGCCTCCTTGTGGAAGAACATGATTTAGAAAGATTTGTTGAGGAGGAAGTTCCAGAACCAGAGGAAGATGAGGCCAAGGCAAAGCATAAAAAGAACCAGGACATGGCTAAGAGGATTATTGTAGAATCAATCAAGGATCATCTGATCCATCATGTTTCTCCGTTAAAATCTATGAAGAAGATGATGGATGCATTGACTCATTTATTTGAAGGAAAAAACATCAATATAAGGACGACATTGAAGACCCAGATGAAGAATGTGAAGCTTCAAGATTCAGAGTCCATTCAGTCTTACTTCTCAAGAGTGAACCATATCAAGGAACATATTGAAGTTATGGGAGACACTGTTGACGAATCATAAATGGTGATGACCGCCTTGAATGGTATCCAAAGGTCATGGGACTCATTCATTCAAGGAATATGCTCAAGGAGGAAGCTAATCAAATTTAGCAGATTATGGGAAGATTGCACTCAAGAGGAAGCAAGGATGGTAGCAAGAGAAGAGAAATTGAGGGATGATGATCAATCTTTAGCTACTCTTACAAGGAAAGGAAAGAGTAAGAAAGAACCCTCATCCCCAAAGAAACCTCAAAAGTTGAAGAATCAAAGAGATTATTCAAATGTGATGTGTTTCTATTGCGAAAAATTGGGACACGTAAAATTTTGTCCCCGTATTCTTAAACTAAAAGAAAAGGAAAGGGGCAAGAATAATCATGCTCATGTTGTTGAATATGATGAACCACTGAAGAAAACTTCAAGAGAATATTATCCAAGTGATTATGACTACGTCCTAATATCAGCGCTCACAGGAACAGTCACCCATGGAAATGATACTTGGTTGGTGGATAGTGGTGCTTCTAAGCACATGACAGGGTATAAAGGCTCTATGTCAAACTTAATTCATAAAGACTCACCTCATAATGTGAAGTTAGGTGATGATTATCAGTATCCAATCAAAGGAGTAGGAGAGGCCTCCTACAAACTAGATTTCGGGAAGGCAATGAGGATGAAGGACGTGCTTTATGTACCAGGTTTGAAGAAGAACCTTCTCTCAATTTCATCTTTGGATGAGAAGGGTTTCAGGGTTGCATTTGTAGATGGATAAGTTCTCATGTGGACAAAAGGAAATACGTTTGATGATGCAGTTGTTATCGGTTTCCAAGAAGGAGGATTGTATATATTAAAGGGATGCTCATATTCAACATTTATTCACAACACTGTGAATTCAAGTGATCTATGGCATAGGATATTTTCCCACCTACACTACAAAGCTTTACCAATCATAAGCAAGATGGTAACAAGACTACCACAGATTCAAGTGAATCCAAGTGGTGTGTGTAAAGGTTGTGCACAAGGCAAGAATGTGAAGAACCCATTTCCAAGCAGTGATAGTAGAGCCAAAGGAGTCCTGGACATTGTACACATAGACGTATGCGGACCGATGTCAACACCATCGCTCAGTTGGTACATATATTATGTATCTTTTATTGATGATTACTCATGAAAAACTTGGATTTACTTCTTGAAGTCAAAAGGTGAAGTATTTGGTAAGTTCAAGGAATTCAAGGCACTAGTAGAAAACCTTACAGAAAGGAAGATAAAGACGTTGAGATCAAACAATGGAGGATAATTCACCTCAGATGAATTCTTATATTTCTGCAAATAATTTGGGATTAAGACGAAGCTCTCTACTCCCTATAATCTGCAGCAAAATAGAGTGGCAAAGAGAAATAATCGGACAATTATGGAAGAACTGAAGGCCATGATCCATGATCAAGTTTTACCTATGTATTTATGGGAAGAAGTTGTGATGACAGTTGTGTACATACAGAAAATAAGTCCCCATCGAGTTCTTGAAAACAAGACACCAGAGGAAAAAATTTCGGGAGATAAGCCAGAGCTCAACCACCTAAGGATATTTGGTTGTCATGTATATGTGCATATCCCCAAGGACAAGAGAAAAAATTTGGACCCATCTAGAAAGAAAGGTACATTTGTTGGGTACAGTGACACATCGAAGGCCTACATACTATACATTCTCGGTCACTGAAAGATTGATATTAGGAAGGATGTCACCTTTGATGAGGATGTAGCTTTTCACAAGTCAAAGCAAGGTCGTGCATAGGAATCTTATGACGAAGAGAATGGATTTATTAGAGCTGTGAAGACAAGAGAAGTGGAAGTAGAGGAATCCTTCCTGGGGATTAGGATACGGCCAAACCATAGAGGCGTGTGGAGAATCCTACACAAAATACAAGACCAACTTGGGCACAAGAGGCCATCAAAGATGCAAAGATATATGGTTCCCAGGATGGATCATCTAGGAAAGTCAAGAAACCAAAATTGTATCCCGACTATGTGGCATTATTATGTGATATCATTAATGTAGAGCCTACCAAATATGAAGAAGTTGCAGGAAAGAAAAATTGGAAGGATGTCATGGTTGAGGAGTATCAATCAATAGTGAAGAATGACATTTGGGATGTGGTTCCCAGACCCAAGGAAAAATCAATTGTGAGCTCCAAGTGGATATTCAAGACGAAGCATGTTGTAGATGGAAGAATTGAGAAATACAAGTCTAGATTTGTAGCACGAGGATTTTCTCAGAAGAAAGGAATTGACTACAAGGAGACTTTTTCTCCTATGGCAAGATATACTTCAATAAGGGTTGTTCTTTCAATAGCTATTGTGATGAAATTGAAGGTTCATCATATGGATGTGAAGACAACATTTTTGAATGGGGTAATAGAGGAAGAGGTTTACGTGGAAAAACCACAAGGATTCGAGACACATGACAGGGAGATCCATGTGTGCGGGTTAAAGAAGGAATTATGTGGATTGAAGCAGGCACTGAGAGCATGGTATGGTCAGATTGATGGTTTTCTGATGAACTTGGGATTTACCAAGCACAGTTCAGATCCTAACCTTTAATTCAAGATTGAGGATGATGGACTAGTGATATTACTACTATATCTGGATGATTTGTTCTTGACAGGAGTGGAGAAGCTCATCATTGAGTGTGAGAGAAAATTCATTGCAGAGTTTGAAATGAAAGACCTAGGTTTGATGCCCTACTTTTTGGGTCTAGAGGTATGGCAGAGGAAGAATGAGATCTTCCTAAATTAGGGAAAATATGATGTGGAGATCCTGAAGAGGTTTAGGATGTTGGATTGTAAACCGATGGCCACACCAATGGCATAAAATATGAATTTGTTGGATGATACAACTTCAAAAGTGGTGGATGCTACATTATACAGGCAGATCCTTGGATCATTGATGTATCTAACAAATACACGACCAGATATTTGTTTTGTTGTGAACACCATGAATCAGTACATGGTTGACCCCAAACGTGTTCACCTAATTGCAGTAAAACACTTGATGAGGTACCTTAAAGGTACAGTGGATTATGGACTCAATTATGTTGCAGACAGTGAGATCAGTATACTTGGATATTCAAATTCATATTGGTCTGGTAGTGTTGCAAACCAGAAAAGTACATTAGGATTTTTCTTCACTTTGGGATCCGGTATGATTTCATGGATCAGTAAGAAGAAGTCATGTGTAGCACTCAGTACGTTTGAGGAAGAGTATGTGGCAGCATGTGCAACAAGTCGCAAAGCAGTGTGGCTTTGAAAATTGTTGACTGGATTATTCAATATTGCGATGGAGGCGCCTTGTAGCTTGTGTGACAACTAGAGTTGTATAAAGTTGTCAGAGAACTTGGTGTTTCATGATAGGTCGAAGAATATCGAAATCATGTATCACTATATCAGGGATATGGTGCATAAGGGAGCAGTGAGGCTCCAATATGTGGTTATCGATGAGCAGGTTGTGGATGTGTTGACAAAGACATTGTCAAGGACGAAGTTCAAGTACTTTAGGGACAAGCTCGGCATAGTCCCTATTCAGAGGGAGTGATGGCTTCAGATGTTATCACAGGGTAGTGGATGTCATGATGACATGTTGTATATATTGGAGAGATACCCAATGGACATGGATGCATGTTGAAGAGACGAGGTACAGATGTTATCGTAGGGTACTAGATGTCATGCATAAGATATTTGAGTTTTCTGCGAGAAACTGGATAGTCTCATGATGACATGTTGTAGCTATTGGAGAGCTACCCACCGACCCCGGATGCATGTTGTTAAGTCACTATGGATTTCCTGTGATGTATAGATTCATGTGTCCGACAGTCAATGGTCATGATATCGAGGCGATGGAGACAGTGTTAGAGTCTGTTCCCGATAGAATACCTTCCTAATTAAGAGGGAGTGTTGAGATTTTATGTAATTTCAGAAGTTATTCCTAAGTGTAATTGTATTGGTTATTCCTTGGTGTAATTGTGAATGGGTTTGTTGATAGGTCATGTATTTTAGGTCTTTTAGAGTATAAATAGAGGTTATATCAAGTCATTTTAATCATTCATTGAATAAAAGTA
The DNA here is from genome assembly GCA_009831015.1 of Picea engelmannii. NCBI lineage: Eukaryota > Viridiplantae > Streptophyta > Pinopsida > Pinales > Pinaceae > Picea > Picea engelmannii. The sequence goes on from ML778207.1 coordinate 416,645, forward strand.
CAAGAGAGTAGTATGCACTTATCTAGGAGGTTATTCTTGGTTTGTGTCTGGGTCTCTTTGGTCTTGATTTCATGAAAGAGCATTGTATGATATTGTACATGTTGAACGAATCTATACTGAGGAAAGTTTGTAGGGTTTTATCCCCCTTGAGGGTTTCCCTGAGGATATATATTATTTTTCTATGGATATCTATCTTTCAGTTATGATCATTTTTCATTTTAAATAATAATAAAAGAAAACAATACTTTAATTGTTGGAAAAACAAAAAGAAATCAACAGTTTATTAACATAGGTCTTAGGTTCATATTAGATTTCAAGACTACCACTAGAGGATAAAGACGGTCTTTGATAAGAAGGTTAGCCCTGATTGTAATACCCATAGGCCGAACCCCAATTGTAAATGTAAATGCAAATGTACTTAAGCTAGTGAGATGTTTGATATCATTTTGCATGCACCTTTCATGGTATAGTGCGCACATGGATTGCGTACTAAAATGATGAAGTGTGCACATTCCAAGATACCGCGTGCAACAAACTTAAGTGCGCGTGATTTTGAGGCCAGGGATCCTTTGTGTAATATATGTTGTGTTTTATAGGCTGGTGAGCCAGTTATTATAAGCTAGGAGGCTTATGTGTTGAATTAAGTCGGAGAGCCTACATGTTGAAGGCCAGTCAGCCTATTTTTGTATATGTCTTATCATTAATATAATACATCGTTGTGTGTAGATTGACCATGATAAAAGAGTATGGAGGACTAAACTCCACTAGTTAGGGTAAGGGGGGGTTAAAAGTTAAGGAAAAAGGCTAAGCTAGGGAGCTTAAGCCAAAAAAGAATATTATATTAATATTCCTTAAAGTATAAAGTAAGGATAATTATTTTATCCTAAGTTCTAAGGATGGGGAAAAGTGGACCAAAGTAGCTCTCAACATGACAAGTGTCAAGTTGAGAACATGCATACATATAGTTCGGACTTAGTTCATTTGTCAATCATTCACTCACTCATTCAGTTGTTCTATGTACATTTTTGTTACTGTCACTATACATGTACCTGGTTAGCTTAAGATTTGGACTGAAGAAGCGGGTTGTCAGGCCCGTGGGAGATTGAAGAGGCAGGTTGTCATGCCCGTGAAAAAATCTCTCTAGGTGAGAGAATTGTTTGGAATTAATTCCCAGAGCTGCTAAAATGCAGCTACAGGGCTCTGAGACTTCATGTCCGGCCTATTGTTGAAGCCCAGAAAGGAAGTGGGGCAGCCAAATGACTGTTGAGCAGAGAAGGGGAACACTTCCTAGGGTGGGACAGGCATGTGGGGAATGAGGGAATGTAGGTTGTTAGTTTGAGTTGGCACATCTGATGGAGTTTTTTCTGTTATCTGAGATACATCAGCCTAGTTAGGAATCCCTTTACCTGGGTGGAGTTTAATCCTAGCTCGGGGATCTGAACTCCTTTATTTATATCTCCAATTCTCTAATTTTCAGGATGATTCTTTCTAACAATTCTGAGAGGTGAGTTTGTTTCTTTCTGTTGATTTATGTCAGCCTGAGTATTTGTATCTTCATCTGATTCAGATTCTTCTCTTTCTAATCATTGGACTTGTTCATCTTCATCTTCATCTTCAACTATATCTTATGTTCTTGGTTACGCACTGCTTACATTTATAACCGGAATTTCTTCATCAACTTTTATGTCTATACAATCAGCTAGTTTATGCAGCCTCTTATTGTAACATTTGTACCCTTTACTGTTTGTAGCATAACCCAAGAAGATACCTTCATCAGCCCTGTCATCATATTTGCCAATATTTTCATCATTGTTATTGATATAACATTTACTCCCAAAGACTTTAAAATGTTTGATTGAAGCAGGTCTTCCAAACCATAGTTCATAAAGAGTCTTGTCACTGTGTGGCCTGAGATGAGCTTTGTTAAGGATATGAACAGTTGTATGGATTTCTTCCACCCAATATGTCTAAGGTATATTTCTTTCATTCATCATTGATCTTGCCATTTGTTGTACTGATCTATTATGCCTCTCAACAACTCCATTTTGTTGTGGAGTCCTTGGAATTGTGTACTCTCTTTTGATTCCATGTTTATCACAGAACTCTTTGAAGTTCCATGAGCTAAACTCTCCTCCTCTATCAGACCTTACTGCCTTCA
>ML778207.1:430035-469965 GCA_009831015.1 Picea engelmannii
AGTTGGACTGGTGGGTTGAGCCTTATGCCTTCTGATTGCCAGATGGTTGCCTAGAAATGGTTGCCAGTTTTGCAAGATACTCTGCTCCTCCGGGCTGCATTTCCAATCTTCTTCCGCCCAAGATTTGGTCCTGATTGTTTCTACGATCAGGGATCTAACTGTTTCCCAAGTGGCTTCGGGAGGGGAAGGTAGAGAATGGAAAATTCTCTTGTTTCATTCCTTCCAGATCTGCCAAAGGACGAATCCCGGTAGCAGATTCCAAATGAGGTTTAGAATTGGGTTGTGAAATGCGATGTTGTCCCAGATTTCAATTGTACAGTTAATGTTGCCTCGGTTTCGATTGGATTTGCGCATGATTTGAGTTCCATAGTCCCAAACCCATTGACTGTAATGACATCCATTGAAGAGGTGATCTTTGGTTTCCTCCTGCTGTGAGCATAGGACGCAAATGGATGGTCCAATGAAGCCCTTCTTCTGTAGGTTATCCCAGGTTAGAGCCCTGTTGTGCGCTACTAGCCACAGAAAGGTAGAGACCTTGGGCCATAGAGCAGGATTCCATATTTTGGTCCAGATGTGTTCCTTTCTAGCATCCTGATGGGCTGCGTGCAGAGAGTAAGCTTCTTTGATGGTGAAAGTGCTAGCTGTGGTGTACCCCCACCTCAGGATGTCTGGTCCCCCCCTATGGAGTATTTTCCGGCTGGCTGCTTGAGAATGCCAATGCTGCAGGTCGAGAGTGTCAGGGATCCCGAGTTCTTGATGAGAGGTCTTCCATTGTCGCCACCTTTGCTGCGGTATTTGTGGCATCCAAAGATCTTTAACTTTGAGGTGGGCATTCTGGTGAAGGGCCCGTTTGAGCCCGGCTAGCTCTTCCATTGTGTCCAGTGGTTTAAGTTGTTTCCAGGAGTCTTGCCAGAACCAGGCACTTCCTCCATCTCTTAGCTCCCAGAAGGCGTGTTTTTGCACTAGAGTACGATTTTGCCAGGCTATATTCCAGATATTGGAGCCTTGTATGTGTTCATTGTGCTTGATTAGTTGATCTTCCGCAGAGAGTGGGGCGTACTTCCTTCTCCATAGTTGTGCCCAGGCTACTGTCGGGTTCTTGAGCCATCTCCACCAGATTTTGGCTCCCATTACTTGATTTAGTTTTCCTGGGTCTCTAAGTCCCAGTCCTCCTTGAGTTTTTGGCATGCAAAGTTTGTCCCAGTTGACTAGCGCCCATTTCTTATTTGGTTGGTGACCGCTCCAGAGAAAGTTCCGCTGCAAGGATTTGATAGCTCTGATGACTTTTTTGGGAGCCGCCAGGGCTGTAAAGAGGTAGGTGGGTAGCGCTTGCAAAACTAACTTGAGGAGACCCAACCGGGAGGCTATGTTGAGAGGTCTAAAAGTCCAATTGCGTAACCTGTTCGCAATGGAGAGGAGAAGGCTGTCCCAGGAGATGTTGGAGGCCGCCGCTCTGCTGAGAGGTACCCCAAGATAATTGGACGGAAGGGAGCTCCTGGGTATCCCCAGAAGTCTAGAAATATGACGCTGGACAGGGGGCGGGGTGTTGAAAAAGTAGAGTTTGGATTTGTCCAGGTTGAGTGACATGCCTGAAGCTTCGGTGAAGTCTGAAAGGATGGAGTTGAGTTTGACGGCTTCCTGAACGGTGGGAGAGTTAATGAGAAGGGTGTCATCTACGAATTGGCTATGAGAGGGTGCAGGCTGAACGTTGTGCAGAGGAAGGCCTTTAAGGGAGCCTTCAGTTACTGCTTCTTTGATGTAGCATCCCAGACCTTCCGCAATAAGGACAAACAGAAAAGGGGAAAGGGGGTCCCCCTGACGAATTCCTCTTGAAGGCGAGAAAGGCTTTGAAGGTACACCGTTCACTAAGATGGAAAAGAAGGCGGAGGAGGTGAGTTGCATGACCCAACTTGTCCAAGCTTGATCAAAGCCAAAAGAGACTAGGACAGCTCTTATATAGTGCCAGTTGGCCTGATCGAAGGCTTTTGAGAGGTCAAGTTTGATAAGCATACCTGGTATTCTTGAAGTCTTGAGGGAGTGTATGATCTCATGGGCCAGGATGACGCTGTCCATAATTTGCCTCCCTTCTACATACCCTGACTGCTCCTTGGAGATGAGGAACGGCAAGATGGGCTTGAGTCTAGTAGCAATTACCTTAGTGATAACTTTGTAAATGACGTTGCACAGGGCTATGGGTCTGAACTGTTTGGGATTGGTGACATGTTCTTCCTTCGGAATGAGGGTGAGGAAGGTGGCATTGAGGGCTGGTAGCACTAGGCCTGAGGCTCTTGATTCTTCGACTGCTTCCCATACGTCCCTCCTGACCAGGTCCCAGCAATGATGGAAAAAATCCACGGTGAACCCATCTGGTCCTGGAGCTTTTCCTGCCGGCATGGTTTTTACTACTTGGTCGACCTCTTCTTGAGTAATGGGTCTAGTTAGGGCTGCATTATGTTCCGGCGTGACTAGTGTCGGTATGTGGCTCGTTACTTTTCTGATTGCCTCCATTCTATCCTGCTGCGGCTCAGTTAGAAGGTCTTAGTAGTACTTGAGCAGTTCCTCCTAAATTTTGGAGTGTTCCCTGGTTAAGTTGCCTTGATTGTCTTCTAGGTGCGTGATCCTATTGACATGTCTTCTGTGCATCATGGCTCTGTGGAAGAATTTTGTATTTTTCTCTCCCTCTTTGAGCCACTGCACTCTGGACTTTTTCTTCCATAAGATTTCCTCCTGCTTCCGCCTTTCTTCCAGTTGCGTCTGAAGATGTTCCTCCTCTTCCATTAGTTCAGCGGTTCGTGCCCCAGAGATGAAGGTTTTTTGGATCTCCTCCAATCTGCTTTCTATGGTCTTTATGCTTTGAAGTATATTGCCAAAGTTGTTTTTGTTCCAAAGCTTGAGCTTTTGTTTGAAGTTCTTTAGTCACTGTTGGAGCCTGTACATGCAGGTACCATGGTCAATTTCCGCCTGTTCCCACCAGGACGTCGCTAGTCGCTTGAAGTCTGGATGTGCTAGCCAAAATTTCTCGAAGCGAAAAGGCTTGTATCTGGGAGGTTCCCCCAAATCTAATTGCAGAGCCAGGGGCCAATGATCTGAGCCTGCTTTTGGTAAGATGAGGCTTTCCAGATGAGAGCCTGATTCCATAATTTCCTCTGTTACCAAGAAGCGATCCAGTCGACAGGCAATATGTTGGCCGCCTGATCTGCGATTGGACCAGGTGAAGATGCCATTGTTGTTCTCAATATCTACTAATTTTAAATGATCAATGAGAGCTTTGAACTTACCGCTATCTTGCTCAAGTTTTTTGCTACCTCCAGTTTTTTCTTCCAGTGTCAGGATCATGTTGAAGTCGCCTCCTAGAATCCAATTCGGGGTTGCTACCAGGTTCTTGATCATCTCGAGTCTCTGCATGAATTTATCTTTGTCCTGGTTGCTTTGTGGCCCATAAACATTTGTGATGGCTCCTTCCTGGTTCGTGCCCATTACCTCAAAGTGGGCAGTTATGGTGCCTATTGTTGTAAATGGTTTGCTGATAGTTACAGTGGATGGGTTCCATAGGATGGCTAGGCCGCCTGAGGCTCCTGTGGAGTCCGTTGTGATGGAGTTACATTCTCTCCATACATGCTGAGAAATTGTTTCAGCTTCTGTTCCTCGACATTTAGTCTCCTGGAGCAGCAATATATCTGGTTTCTCTGCAATGATGCATTCTCGAAGGATCCTTTGCTTGGATCTACCGTTTAGTCCTCTGATATTCCATGTGATGATCTTCATCATTAAGAGGGAGGTGTTGAGTGGAGGTATCCCTCTGATTTTAACCTAGAGGTTACTACCACATGTAACACCTTGATTTTTGCTACCATAAAACCAAGTTGATAACTCCCTCATAATTTTTTTATTACTAACATTTATTCACTATTCCTACCTAGGATTCATTGAAAAATCATGTATCCAATCACTTAATAAGCACAACATGCATCGCATAAGCAACTTAACCATTTTCATTTGATTAAAAGTAAATGATAACAAACATAAACATGGAACATTGTACCTAAAATATATATTTTGATGACGATTAGCTTTGTCTTACACACCCTTGAGACAACTTCTTCTATGGGAATGCACACAGAACACTCACTTTCCTCCCAATTAGTCTACTCTTGAGTTTTGATCCACCCACTATGTAGGGGTTTTAAGACTAGCTCACACCTCACAAGGTCTAACACTCACCCAGTGCTAAACTATAGTATAATCCCACATCCTTATTTTAATGAAAGGATTTTGAAAGTGTAATTGTAGGCATTATTATTATACCTTGACCCAAGCTTTCCCAACATATAGGTGCCCACCCCATTATACCCTTGCTAGCATTGCCATTATAGATGATGGGGAGAATTTTTCTCCTAGTTTTATTAAAATTGTATTTTTTCTAATGAGACACATGTGCCCCATGTGTTCTCTTCACATTTATTTCCCACATTTCTTACAAGTGTCACTTTTTTTATTTTCTTCATTTAACAAGTGTCCTTCTTTAAATGCATCATTTGCACAACTTTACAAGTACACGTATCTCTTTGCCTTTTTATAAGTGTCCTTTTCAAATTTAACTTTTCCCATGCCTTACAAGTGTCCACCCATCACTTACATCTTAACAAGTGTCCTCCCGACACGTACACCATAAAAAATGTTCCTTTTCTTTTAATATTTTATTCTTCAACAAGTGACTCTTTTATTTATTCATATTTATTTGTTTGCAAATATTATTTAGATAATGTGTTCCCCATAATATCCAATGGCTAGTTTCTAGGTCGTCAATACTAATTTAAAGTTGTGAACACTTAAACCACTTTTAAGATTCAAGACACATAATCGAGGGTGGGAAGATCAATATATGAGTTACGGATACCCTCAAAACACTTCCTACTCGCAACCCCTTTGTACTAGCATGGATTTTCCGTAGAGTATGATCATAGTAGTCAGGTGGTTCCCATCAACAAACATTATCGAGATCACTACACATAACTATACACATATATGCCAGTCCACATTAGTCTATATCAAATCAAATATATTATGATATCAAAACCACTATGTGCTATATATACCAACAATTGTATTATGTATGCCGCCTAACCATCATTTTCCCTCATCTACCACATAATCACACTTGCCCCACATGCACCACACATACCATAGTTATGGCACTTGTGCCACATAGACAAACAATTGCACCAAATATATTATCATGCATGCATAAGGAGTACTAGTTAGCTTTGTCCATGTAGCATTTAGTCGATGTAAGTAATATGATTATGAATATTTGTACCTACACTTCACCTATATGAACTAATGAATGAATGAGCTTCACATAAATATCACCAAGAAAATCACTCAAAAAGGATTTACTATGCAACGTGGAATTCTCAAGAAGATGGTGCACTACAATAACTAACATGTTTCTCTCAATACAAGATTTTGGGTGATTTCCCACCTAAAAATATATCCAAAACATATCTCTACCTTGACACTCCACCAAAACAGTTTCTTTTGCAACTAGTCTTAATATTGATTGTCATGTTACCTATAAAAACATCCATATAAATGTCTATGAAAACAACCGTTATAATGTCTACATAAAAGTTTCAACAAACATCTACACAAATATCTTTATTTCCCAAAAAACAATGTCTCTTCTAAAGATGTTATTGACTCCCAAGTAGATACCAAACAAATGTCCAAAACAATAATACTAACAAAAAAACCAACAAGAAGAATAAGAAATAAAAATAATTATAATTATAAATAATACATAATAGATAATAATTATTATTATTATCAGTAGTAGTAGTAGATATGTCAATGGCGAATTGGTTGGGAAAGCATAGGTGTTGTTATTCCACCATAAAGGTTCATAACCCCCAATGACATGTTGGGCCCTTGTGCCATGGTCAATAAATTATTTTATTATTACTATTATAACAATTATGATCATGAACACATTGTTCCTCCTATCCCCTATGACCCTTAATATAACCACCCCTTAAGCAATTTGACCCTAGAAACACTATACCCCTTAACCCCTATGATTGTTTATACAATCACCCCCTAACCCATATGATTTTTTATACAATCACCCCCTAACCATTGTATACAATGCCTTGGTTTTGACCCATGAATTATAAAACATTAAACCATGTCTTATTTTTATTATGTAGTTTATGTGTTGGGAGTCAAGCCTAGTAGGGTGAGTTATAATACCTTGTGTTTTAAAAATGACAACTCATTTGTAAATATTCCTAGTATGAAGCTCAAGGCCAAGGCCTGACTAGTAAATGCCTAAGAGTCCAAATAATGGGCTAGTATTATGGTGTGGCTATTATGTTTCCATCGTGTGTATATATCATGTAAAAACATGAAGGAAAAGGAAATCTATACTAATATAATATTCACCAAAACAAAGGTTACTCAAGAAAGTAACAAGGGGACCATGACACCACAAGAGAGGAAGACGAAAGAGGGTGCGTGGGTGATTTGACTTGACACCTATACTTTGGAGGTGCCACCATGCTACAATTACCCCCTAACCACTATAATTATAGGCAATAGTCACATGGCCCTTAACATAATCATATACTATGAGCCCAAACACATTAACCCCTAATACACTATAACCCTTAACAACTATTTGAGCTATATTAACTATGATTGACCATATTAACCACATTGATCCACTAATACTTAATCCCCTATTATACTAACTTCATAACCTGGTAACCCTAGAAACCCACTAATCCATAACCCTTAATTCATATTGACTTATCTTGACCAACAGTCAACATATGTCACCATAATTAAATTAACACAATTATCCATAAACCTTTGATTATGGTTAACCATTGTTGAACATTTTAACCATAGTTTCCAATCTTAAGAATACTAAACATATTTGGCGATATTGAAAATGTTCAACCATGATTGGTCATCGTTAACCATGATTGATCATCATTGACCATGGTTGACCATGACTACCCATACTAACCACATAGATCCATTGGCCTAAATCTTGTAATTGATTAGTGTTACTTGCTAGCCTAAGTAGCCCACTAGCCATTATTTTACAATCATTGACCATATTGACTATGTTTAACCATGGTTAACCCAAAAAAACATAAACCTCCTATTTAATTAACTTCATCAATACTTAACCCTCTAACACACTAACACCCTCGCCCATTAACCCCCTAGAAAATAACCTACTAACTCATTAACCCCCTATACAATAACCCATTAACCACCTAAACCACTTAGTATGTTTAACATAATCAAACCTCGACACACTAACTCCCTAATACACCATGACCCTTAACCCCTATTGTGCCTATTACAATCACACCCTAATATACTATGAACTAAAAAATCAACCCCCTACTATGCTATGGCCCTTAGCTTATATGACCCTTGACAAAATCAACCCCTAACACATCATGACCCTAAACACAATCACCCTCTAAAATAATATGACCTAAAACACAATAACCCCCTAATACACCATAACCCTTAACAACTAGCACAATCACCCCCTAATTAATACATATGACCTCAAGCACAGTAACCCCTCAATACACTATGACCATTAACCTCTAGGACCCTTGATGTATAAATTATCCCCTAACATACTGTGACCCTCAATGCACTTATCACCTCACACATTATAACACTTGACCATTAAGACTTTGAACATAATATATCCCTTGATCCCCATGACCCTTGACACAGTCACCCTCTAACACATTATTCCCCTACAGACACTAACCCCTTTATACACTCTCGCTCTTAAACCCTATGACCTTTGACAAAATCACCCCCTAACACACTATGACCCCAAACTTAGTAACCCCTTGACAGACCATAACTCCTAACCATTATGACCCCTAACACAATCACCCCCTAAAATGATATGACCTCGAGCGCACTATCCTCGTAATACATTATGACCCTTAACCCTTAAGATAATCACCTCCTAAAACATTGTGAACTCAAAAACACTAAACCCTTGATACACTTGAACCATGTTTAAATTCATAGCAAAAGGATCAATGCTTCTACTAGACTAACAAAAAAATCATAAATAATATCTTTTTTTTTATTGGACTAAATGTTGTAGGCATTCACTAGGAGTATGCTACAACGTAGCAAAAAGAATGCATGTACTATGCTCACAATATGATTATGATGTTGGTCTCAATTGTTAGATGGATCAAATCATAAATAATATCTCCTTTTTTATTGGACCAAATGTTGTAGGCATTTGTTGGGAGTATACTACAACATAGCTAAAAAAAAGACATGTAGTATGCTTGTGATGTTGGTCTATTAAAAATGAGACTCCATCGAACAATTGTGATAATATATGATTCATTTGTTTTAGGGATTTCTTCATAATTTCATCTTAAACAACTTGGAATCTCTTGTATGTTTTCCAACATGCTCTCTCAAGCTTCCACATAACATCGTCAACGTATAGGTTTGTGCAATTATGATTTGGTTTCTATATATATAAACATTTTATTTCCAGTATATACTTAATATATTGTACTTAGTATGTAGGAAACTTGCAATGCACATGTTGCACATTATCAAGAAAGTTCATACATCAATTATTGTCAATCGGTTTCATCATATTTAGATTGTTGATTATTGATTAGATAAAATCAACATTATTGATTATTTATTACCGAGTATTTGTTGATTTTTTATTGTTGACTATTGAATATTTGCACATCATCGAGAGAGTGTCATTCTTATCCTCAATAGTGTCCTTATCACCATCATGATTAATGGGTCCAATGGAAAACAACACAATGATGGAGATAAAAATTCTTACAATAATTCTAATTATAAGAAGGACAATGAAAATGAAGATGGCGATGGCAATGAGAACATAAATTATCTTCAAGTCCTCATTCAAATTAATAAAGCCTTTTATGGATTCTCTTCAGGACTAAATTCATGTCTATGTGGGTGGGATGCAAATGTTGTCTATGTGGGTGGGTGCAACAAATCTCAATGTCAACTGAGCAAATTTGCAACATTGGTCAAGCTACAATAGGCAAGGAGAAAAGATTTTTTATGTTCACATCCTCTCTTTTTTGGTAAAAGAATATTTTGATTTTGTAATCAATATTTTCTTTAGGAATCTTGTTCCATACATATTAACATTTTGTTTTAATGATACACTTAACACATTGTAATTTGTATGTGGGAAATATTCAATAAAAATGATGTGCGTCGTAAGAAAGAGTATAAATCTTGCACTCATTATTAGAATCATCCTCATCATTCTTATCCTCTTTGTGAGACTGGCTAGCATTAGGATAAAGGTAATGATAATGTTTCTAAAACCATTTTTAAAGAAGAACATTGTGAGTGACCATTAATATTATTGTATCCTCTAACAACTTGGCACCTTTCGAATGGCTTCTAGTACGATATCTCAAACTTCCACATAACTTCCACATAACATTATCAACACACAGGTTCTTTCCCTCCCTCACTTTCACATTTTTCTTACATAGTATAGTTGTTACCTACCTTATTATGTAGCAATTAATTAGATTTTTTTATGTCCTCCCACTCCCAAAATTTTATTGGTCTTAATGCATCACTCATTCATTTTTCTTTTAAAATATTTACTTTAAAATAATTCCATCACTTGATGTGTAGGAAACACTTTAATTCTAATGTTATTGTTGTACTAGGTGCATCTCAAAAGCAATAATGATAATGATAATAAACAATAGCATAAACTAGTATTGGTATTGGCAATCTTGGTGTCGTCATTTTTTCACTTTTGTCCCATGTCATGAGTTTTCCTTGTAGAAGTGCAACTTGCACTTGTCCTTTTGTATCTGACAATCATAGTTACATGGTCGAACACAATGATTTGGTATTTATCATTGATTTTGTTGGTTATGTCATGATTTTTCCTTGTAGAATTGTAACTTGTGCTTGTCTTTTTGCATGTGACAACCATAGTTATATGGTTGAACTTGATGATTTGGTATTTATCATTGATTTTGTTGGTTATAAGCATCTTATGCACCTATAACATATGCATTCCCCCGTAAAAGAAATATCACAGATGACATGACACATTTTCATTTTGCCTTGCACCATTTAATCCCTTAGTGTTATCCCTCCACATCAAGACATATTTTATAGTCATCCTTCTCATAAGCGTTATCTTTATCTTTACAATATGTGGTAAAATAAAGCCAAAGAAAAGAGTGACTATGAAATACGCCTTATGTTGGAGGGCCTGAAGGGCCTAAATTGAAGGGTAAAATTGGTAGGGGTAAACATGAAGAGGACATGTCCCCCATGATACCACTTTTGTGAATGGAATTATGTAGGTTATAGGTGCATAACCATGTGAATCATTACGATATGGCAAGTTGTTAGATTCAACTATGTAACTACAAATATAATTGGCATACTCGCAAGAGTAAGTCATGATTTGATGGGGAAAGGTCATGACATAGGGGAGATGAAGATAAAAATTATGGTAAGAGATGGTAACGAGATTTCCACTAGCATATAAGGAATAATTTCCTATTTATAATTTTCATTTAAATAATAAAACAGCAAGGTTATTTAAATTAAATAATAAGAAAACTATGATCGTGCATTTCTCCAACCTTAGAGAAACATTTTTTAAGATGGGTTTGGTTGTAAGCTTCACTATTGAACCCTTGGCATGCCATTTTCATGGAAAAGGGATGCCCTCCCCGTGACATCTTTCATTTCCCTTCGTGGGCTCCGCCCCATGGTGGAGGGGTTATGCTTCGATGACAATTATCAATGCTTTTTTATGGGCTCCACCCCAGAACAAAAGAGATATGCCCTGGTGACAATTATCATTTCCCTTTAATGGGATCCACCTTGTGATGGAGGGGATACAACCTGGAGGGCCAAGATGGCCTACTCTCATCCACTAGAAAAGATGATAGGGTGATTTTCCCCTACCCCTTTTTAAAAATATATATTTTTTACAAATATGTTTTTTTTAAAAGAGAATTTTGAAAATATGAATTTGCTTAGAAAATTAATATTACTTAACATGAAAACAAATTTTAAGAAAACAATTACATAACTCCATCATTCCAATTTTATCAATAGCTTGGGTGAACATAAGTTTATGCATCCTTGAAGGGTCAGCTAAATAAGATCTTGTGAATGTAATATAAAAAAAAAAAAAAAAAAACTAGTTATTAATATTTCACAGTGTCTGGAAGCATGTTCTAGAACCAAAAAAATCATTCTATGTCTATTGTCTTGCCTTAGGAGAGCTCCCTTTACACAAAAGATTGTCTTTCCTAGGAATTCATAAACGACAATTTCCTCAATGAAAATAACATGAAACCTTTCATCATTTGATGTGGTTTTGTCCAATTTCCAAAATTCCTAGGCATGGGAGAAGTTTCTCTATCAACAATACCTCTCTATCTTAGTGGGTTGCCTTGCTTGGTGACTGACTGCCTTGGGTTTTGGAATTCCATTCTTCTTGGTTGTTTGTTATGGTTAAAGTTTTATGTTGGCTTTGGATAGAGAGAAATGATGCTCGTTTTAATTTTGTTGTCACATTAAGATTATCTTGATATGATTCCAGTTTGATCTACGCTAGCATGTCCTTGCAAATTGAGTTGCAATCCCACAAAGTGCACTTGGAGATGTAACACCTACAGTGTCTTCTAGACTACAGGGATGGGGCCCCTTGTGTTATGAGTCATGTGCCTACTATCCTAGAGCATTCTCATGTATGTGCTCCTTCTTGACTTGCCTCCACAGAAAAACCTAGCACTAGGCTAGAAAACCGGTTCAAAAATGTTGTGAGAATTTATGCAACCTCCTGGATGGCCTACCCTAGCATATAAAAAAATACTTCCCACCCCTAGCTCTTGCAATATTGGAGGAGACTAGAACACACCCTACTATTAATGGATGGGAAGTTGTACAACCTATGGAGGCTAGCCTACAAATTGTTGGATGTTTCCCAACACCAGATGATTATGACCAATCCCCCCATGGTGACCCTGTGCATTTTTCTTTGTGGAGGGTGTACACTTTGATCCTTTATGGGTGTTTTGGAATTAGCTAACCCATTTGTTTTACTTTAACAGTAGGGTGGTTTGACTATTGCCAACTTATAATTATGTTGTATTTTGATGTACTCGTGAAATTGCACAAATAACCCACTACTTTTTTATTTTTTGTATATTGATATTATTAATATTAAAAAAAACCTAAAATAAATAAATAAATTTATGCAAATTTATTAACATATTTACATTGACAATCTAATGAATACACTGTGGCTTTTCCGATGAAAACTGAAAATATTTACATTGCTTAATGTCACATTAGATTAATTTAATTTTGTGCACTTTTTTGAACTACTTGGACTGATTATTTCGTTATTTGCATGGCATTTATCTAAATTTCATGTCCAAGTAAAAAATGTTGAAATTTTCCTAAAACTAGTTAGGGTTAGATTTTCCATAGCAATTTAACTACTTTTACGTGCTCGTTTTTCCATAGATGATGCTACATCATCCTCACCCAACCATAGGCACCTACATGTGCCACCCAAAAACACAACACACATAGATTTATCCTATTAAACCCTCTTAGGGAAGAAAACCCAACATAACTTCTTCAATATAGATTCATAAACCAAGTACAGTGTCAGTACAATGCTCTCTCATATAGAAATATCCCAGATAACCCTTCTACTCAAAGGGAAACCCTGCTACTATACTTGTGCCTTGTCACCAGAAGATACACCAAGTATTATACCAAGACATACACCAAGAGATACACCAAGGAACAATCCAAACCCTAGCATATTACCCTAGCAAGATAGCACATGAGAGAGAGACCAACCAAGACTAAGAGATGTGCATTTTCCTTCCTCATGTAGTTGCAACTACAATTGTGTCTTTCCACCAAAATTGCACTATAGTTGAGTTAGTTGTGATCACCAAATGAGTAAGGTGTCACCTTATTTATAATTATTATGTCAGTGAACTTTTTCCACACAGTCGACTTGTCTTTTCTGGAAAATATAATTTACTTTGACTTTTTCTAACAGTGTCGATTTCTCATATTGCAAGTACAAATTATAATAATTATTATTTTCCTGGGCCAACATTACAAATATACTTTAGCATTATTATTTTAGGGTTTTCACTTGATCAAATACAATAAGAATATCTCTCACAGCTACATATTACTTCAACACTCCCTCTTAACAAGGAAGATATTCTTCTGGCATGATCTTCAATATTGTTTCTATATGCCTATGTACTCTAAACCATTAACTTGTTGACTTTCAATGAATCTATACATCACTAGAAGTTTTGTAACCTCAACACTCCCTCTTAGCTAGGGAGGTATTATCCATAATGTTCTTCATCTAGTAGTCTCAATCACATCCATCCATTACACATGGCATCTACAATACTACCACCAATCACAAGGTCTTGCGGACCATTCTAGAGGTAGCATCACCATAGCCACACATGCTATCTCATGATCAAACAAATTATGTCACAAGTATCACCATCGTAGCCAAACAAGATTTGTCATAGTCACACATAGACTATTTGATGGTCATGTCACATTCATGCATCTAGGCCCTCATCAACATATGTAGCATCTCTCTAGTGGGCAGGGCCTCTTCTTCCTCTCAAACCTTATGGGTCTCAACGTCCTTTCGGACCTTATGTCATTACAGGACTTTATCTATCTTACTCGAAGCTAGGCAGCTAGTCAGTTCACACAAAACTGCGCTACTACCCAATCCACACGGAGTCTTGGAAATCACACAAGACCTCATCCTTAAAGGGCTTGATGTCGTAGGAAGGGAGACAATGTTGGTTGACACGAAGATCTTGACCTTAGAGAAGCCACGCGATGTTGTATGGTTACGGGTGTGGTGTTTTTGAAAAATCCAATTGCTTGACAATCTCTGTTGAGATGATCTTCTTTTGGCTTCCGCTATCAACAATAAAATGCAATGGGTTCCCCTTCACCCACATCTGTGAATGGAACAGTCGCTTCCCCTCCTTAGGATCCTCTTCTGGTTGGATTGTTGCAGTTGTGATAGTAGCAGTGGGTTCTGCATCAATGATCCATCTCCTTTTATTATTTTCTGAATCAAGGTCCAAGTCGGGGTTCGAATCTTTGTCTTTGAGCTCGGCCACCAATGACTATATTGAGTGACATTCATCAGTGTTGTTCCAAGGGTTGTTGTGGAACTCAAGCCACTTTCTGGTGTCTTTCTTATACTTCTCGTTACCCTTCTTTGCCTGCATATGGGACTGGCTCTCTTGAGGTTGGCCTTCCTTGCTCTGTCCATGCTTGTCCCACTTACTTTGTTACTTTAATTTCTGCTCAATTTTGACTTCATATCGATAAGCAACTCCTAGTGAGGAGATGTCCAAGAAATCCATCTATGTTTGGATGTACCTGTGTAGACTATTGCGATACTTCAAAACCAGGTGTCACTCGGACTCTTTGATACCCAGCTTTGATCGCAAGGTATGAAAGGTGTTGGTGTACTCCGACACCGTTTGGTCTCTTTTCTGATGCATAGTTGTCCATCTCATGTATTGGTCATCATATTTTCTAACAGGTTAGAACTCCTCCTTTAGGGCATCTACAAAGGTCACCCAAGTGGGTTCTCTCCCAAATAGTGTAGATTCATCTGTGGTGTACCTCTCCTAGTAACCTTCCCACCAAGATCTGACATGGGGAAGGGATTTAAGGAGCGCGAAGGTGATATTTTCACTATCGGAAAAATTTTGGACAGAGTAATAACCTTCTAGTAGATTCAACCATTTTTCTAGAGAATCTGCATCTATCTGGCCTTCAAATAAGGGGATATCAAAATTGACTTGTACCTTGAAGGGTGTCTCACTTGCGAAATGGTTGCTTGTTGAATATGCCTCGGTTGCCGCCATTGGTAGTCTTCGAAGGATCTAAGAAAATGTGTCCATCATCTCGTTCCTTTGTCACACGAGGACTTCCTTGAGCAACGTCTTCAAAGGATCTCCTGCTCTATCATCTCTCTTTTCTTCCGCCATCGGAGGTTGCTTGGGCTAGCGAGAGTGGTTGTCCTCAAGTGAAACTAGCTTGAGACCCAAATATCTATACCCTGGCCTCGTAGGAGACCTACTATGAGAAATGACAAGGAGTAGACTGCTCTGATACCACTAATCTAGATTATTTTGAGAACGACATGAAGACAAAAATATAACCAATATATAACAATGAAATACAGACAAATATAGAAGAGAACACAGAAATACAGTGAAACCCAACTTCTATTACTAAATAAGATAAAAAAACATTGTAGAACACAAACTGAAAAAAATGGGTTAGCTTATCTCTAAAAAGAAAGAGATGTTGGCTACGCTTCATTTACAAGAACAATTCCCATGATACATGTGGGATAAATTGGACTAAGTTTATAAAATTCCATAGGCATGTAAAACACTAGGACTTCTTGGGCGGTCACCCATACCAGTACTACTCTAGCCTGAGCGCACTTAACTGTGGATTTCTAATGGGATCTGGTGGATTAACGCTATGATGTAGGCATGTACATAATACCACTAGGAAATCATTAAATGATGTCTGTAATTAACAAATGAAGATGACATTACATTGCATTCCCCATCAAAAGGGTGAATATCATTGTTTATCAAAACCACAGGCTCAAAATGGTGATCTAGTGGAAGAGGTGGATGGCCAATGAGATCCATATGGATCATACCCAATCCTTACGGAGTCTGGGAAATTATTTAGTTTGAGCCAATTCACACACAAAATTGCTCTACTACCCAATCCAAACGGAGTCTAGGAAACTATTCAGTGTGAGCCAGTTCACACACAGAACTGCGCTACTACCCAATCTAAATCTCATCTAGGAAATTATTCAGTTTGAGCCAGTTCACACACAGAGCTGTGCTACTACCCAATCCAAACGGATTCTGGGAAACTATTCATGCCTGTAAATGACTACCCGTTGTTACCACACTCTGTAAGCTATTTCCCCAAGAATCGTATATGTGACTCATCACTCCCTCATACGAGGGACGTCCTTCTAGACCACGCCAATCTTGTCCCTGAAGTATTCAAACTTTACCCTTGAAAAAGGCTTGGTCAACACATATGTTATTTGCTCATAGATGTTAATGTATTGGAGCTTCACAACTCCCTTTTGCACTAGATCTCAGATATAATAGTACTTAATCTCGGCATGCTTGGACTTGTCATGAAACATGGGGTTCTCAGACAACTATATACAACACTGGTTGTCACAAAAACATACAAGTCACCTCTAACTTGAGATCAAACAACCCTGCAAGCAATTTTCAAAGCCACGCAGTTTCTCTACTGGTTGAACATGTTGTTATGTATTCTCCCTTGGCCATACTGAGTGCCACACTAGTCTACTTCTTTTTGAGCCACGAAATCATAGTCGACCCTAGACTAAAGAAACATCTTGATGCGCTCTCTTGATCTGTGACACTACCGGCCCAATCTGAATCAGCATAGCCTTGCAGTCTTATCTTGTTATCTGAAACATATTGAAGTCCAAAGTCTATTGTACCCATTAGGTACCTTAACACATGCTTTGTCACAATCAAGTGAACACATTTTTGTTCAACCATATATTGACTCAAAGTGTTTATTGCAAAGCATATATCTGTCCTAGTGTTCGTCATATACATCAACCAACCAATCATCTTGATGTACATGGTGACATCCACTATCTCTGAAGAAGTATCACTCAATAACTTTAGGTTCGTCACCATCGGTGTGGGCATGGATTTACAATCCATCATTTCAAATCACTTCAGGATCTCTTCCACATATTTTCCTTGGCATAGGAAAATCTCTTCTAGTTTCTACCACACCTCTAGACCCAAAAAATAATGCATCATGCCCAGGTATTTCATCTCGAACTCTGATTCAAGCTTTCTCTTGCACTCTATGATGAGATTCTCATCCCTTGTTAGAAATGGGTCATCCACATATAATAGTAATATCACTTGTTCACTATCTTCAACCTTGTAGTAAAGGTTGGGATTTGCTTTACTCTTGGTAAATCCCAAGCTCATCAGAAAGATGTCAATTCTACCATACCATGCCTTGGGTGCCTGTTTCAATCCTTACTAGGCTTTCTTCAATATGCAAACTTGTGTTTTCCTATCATGTGTCTTGAATCCTTATGGATTCTCCGTGTAATCTTCATCTTCCACTACACCATTCAGGGGGGCACTCTTTACGTCCATCTAATGTACCTTTCATTTCATTACTGCAATTATCACAAGTATATCTCTAATCGAAGTGTACCTCACCACAGAAGAAAATTTCTCATCATAATCTATTCCTTCTTTCTGGGAGGACCCACGAGCCACGAACCTTGTCTTGTACTTCTCGATACGGCCATCTATTGAATGTTTCATCTTGTAGATCCATTTATAACTCACAACTGATTTCTCTTTGGGTATTAGAGCCATGTCCCAAACATCATTCTTAATGATGGATTGGTATTCCTTAATCATGGCATCCTTCCATACTTTCTTCTATGCGTCCTCTTCATAATAGGTAGGCTCAACATCAATGATATCACATAACAATTCCACGTAACTGGAATATGGTCGAGGTTTCTTGTTTTCTCTAAAAGATCCATTTGGAGCACCATACTTCTCGGTATCCTGAATAATCTCATGATCCCAAGTTGGTCTTCTTTTCTTTTTAATCGTTTCTACAAGTCTTTGTGGTTCTGTCATGTCATGACTCTCTGGAACATGCTCTTCTGGTACAATGCCATTACCTACAATTGTTATCGTTCGGTTCTTTCTTTCAGCTACACCATTTTCTTGAGGACTGTAGGGGGTAGTGAGATCCCTCTTAATCCTAACTTCTCCATAAAATTATTTGAAGTCATCTGATGTGAACTCTCCTTCATTATCTGACCTCAAAGTCTTTCTCTTCTTTTCAGAAAGATTTTCCACAAGGGATTTGAATTCCTTGAACTTGTTGAATACTTCGCTTTTTGTTTTCAAGAAATAGATCCAATTTTTATGTGAGAAATCATCAATAAATGAAATATAATGTACATACATGCTAAGTGAATTGGTTGTCATTGGTCCACACATGTCTAAGTTCACGATGTCCAAAACTCATTTGGCTTTGTTGTCACTACTTGGAAACAATACCTCTTCCTAATTGTCAGTCTGCGCCATGTCTCAAACTTGAGGCTATCTAATATGTTGACTTTTGCAATTGTCATTGTAGCTCCCTCTTAGGGTTGTCACTGGTGACCTGCTTCTGTGGTAACCTTCCTGGAACATGTACATATCCATGGTAACTTCCATGGAATTTGTAAGATAACCTTCACGAGACAAGAACAACAAGAGAAAAAGTATTTCCAGTATAATAGCATTTTCATAGGAACATATCTATGGTAACAAGAATGAAGAACAATTTCATGGTAATCATCGTAGCTTTACCAAGGTGACATGCCTGGAAGTAAAACAAGAATTATCACCAAGAGGATATGTTAGTTCATCTTGCAAACAAGTACAATAAGCATTTATATCAATAGTACTCACATGCTACCAAGTATTTATTATACCTAGCAGTTATAGAACCTTTCAAAGATTGTTGACACAACTATAGTATTCTACTTGTGATGTAGAAATTATCAAACTTGATATGTGCAAGTTGGAAACTTATCAATTTAATCAATCAAACCTGAAACCTGGAGTCTTATCTCCAAGAATGAGTGTTGTTTCTTTTCTTCCAAATCTCCTTTATTCAAGATGACAAGTATTCTCTCCAACACGTCCCATGTACTAAGAAAATGTGCTTTCTTGACAAAAATCTGAGTAAGAGAATATACTCTAAATAAATTCTAAAATCTCAACCTTAATCAATCTAATACTTTGACTAAAATCATCTTATAAATTTAACTTTGACAAGAGGTTAGTATAATAATCATAACTTCAATAGATCAAAATACAACTAGATGTTCATAAGATCACAATAATGCCATAACAACTAGAGGCGTATCAAAACAATCAAACCTGGAGTGTGTTGTTCCTCTAAATGTGCTAGATCTGAGATCCCTCTGGATCTATGATTGTTGCTTGGACAAAATATCATTTCTCATGTAAACACCCTCAAGAGAGAAATATCCCAGATAACCCTTCTACTCAAAGGGAAACCCTGCTACTAGACTTGTGCCTTGTCACCAGAAGATACACCAAGTATTATACCAAGATATACACCAAGAGAGACATACACCAAGAGATACACCAAGGCACAATCCAAACCCTACCATATTACCCTAGCAAGGTAGCACATGAGAGAGAGACCAACCAAGACCAAGAGATGTACCTTATCCTTCCTCAGGTAGCTTCAGTTGCAACTGCAGCTTTCCACCAAACTTGTGTTATAGTTGAGTGAGTTGTGATCACCAAATGAGTAAGGTGTCACCTTATTTATACTTATTTTTCTAGTGAACTTTTCCCACAAGGCCGACCTGTCTTTTCTGGCAAATATAATTTACTTTGACTTTTTCTGGCAGAGCCAACTTCTCATATTGCAAGTACAAAATATAATAATAATAATTTTCCTAAGCCGACATTACAAATATACTTTAGCATTATTCTTTTAGAGTTTTGACTTGATCAAATACAATACGAATATCTTCCGCAACTACATAAAACTTCAACAAAATTTACACCATCTAAAATTTCATGTGCTCTCCACACTCGCACATACATGGTTCAATAAACTTTAATATAATGAAAATAAATTAATTTAATTAATTCTCATGTGAGGAAATATATGAATATGGTGATTTAATGTAATTAAAAGTATGAATAGATAGACTCCAATTTTGATGGATGTTAAAGTGAGATTAAAACGTTCTTCATGCACACAAACTCCAATACCAATGGATGTTAAATTGAGATTCCAATTCAAGTATAATAATTTACCATATAATAAAAGGATTTTACCATATGCTAATAGGTTTTTAAGAATTTTTCAATTAGCAAAATTACTAAAATATATGAATAAATTGTTATTTAATTAAAAAATAATAATAACAATTAAGTGTTGTTTTCAGTTTTCAATGTTGAATTTACAATTAAATTAAATTAAATCGAATCAAATTATATATAAGAGAGAGATAGATATTATAAAAAAAAAATTATGGTAGAGTTTACCACAACAGTACATATGGTATTGATTACATATATTTTAATTTTTGTATATTTTGCTTCTCCCTTTAAAGAAATGGACATGGAGAAGGAGAATTTTCCTACGTGGGATTTTCTCATCAAATTCATGTGCACACGAATAGATTCTTACAAATTGATTACAAAGAAGAATACAGAAGTAGAACATAGTTATCGCTTTCCAGTGGTAATCCCTTTGTTAGTGAATTGCAAAAGTGTTTGATGTTCTGAGAGGATATTTTTTCTGCCTTATAAGTCATATGTTCCCAATTAGACTTCATTCCCGTTGTGAGAGGATGGGAGGGATTTGGAGCTTTCTTTGGAATCTCGAAAAAGGATTTACAAGATTTAGATTGAACCCTCGCTACTGGCTTTAGATATTTTTCCTCTATTTTCCTTTCATCCTTCTCTATTTCCTCTGCCTCTTGTTCTTCCTCCTCTATTTCCTCTGCATCCTCTTCTTCATCCTCTACTTGGTTTTTAGTTGGAGCAATAGTCTCAAGAGACTCAGGCGATGGTTCTATGCCATTATCAGGGTACATTGATCCAGGGTTGGGTTCGATTGCTTCCTTTTCAAATTCATTCTCCATGTCTTATGGATTTACTAAACCATCTAGATTCCCAAGAACATCAAATTGATTATTCCTTGAGGTGGGAAAACTCTCTTGGGGTTTCTTGACTAAGGAATCCCCTTACATTAAGAATTTATGTGTGTGCTTGAAACCATCTTAAACTTGGGTTTTTTTCTTATCTTTTGCTTTAAAGAAGGCTGGTCTTCTTGAGTTTTTGGAAAAAAATTGGCAACATGCCCATATTCGTAACAAATATTCCACTTCAATGGAATATGTTTAGAATCTAGGATCTGATGATGGCTCCACGCATCTAAATGATACATGATTATCATATATTGATTCATTCATTTATCCTTTAGCTGTTATATTTTTTAATTGTGAATTTAACCTCACCATTTAAAAATAACAACCAACTATTATTAATAGTTTTAAAATAATTATTTATACTAAATTTTAATAATTAGTTATTACTAATAAAAGATATATATATATATATATATATCAACATGTAATAATATACATATCTATATATATTATTTTTAAAGGAACTGAAACTTTTATATTATATAAATAGATGTGTCAAGGCAAACAACAATATCCAACGAATCTATTACAAAATTTTGGCTTATAGCCAATATTTCTTCGACTCCTAATAAACTATAAAACATACATAATTCCCTAGGAAACTTCCACATTGTCTGAAAGCAAAATTTCTTGACAAACTACCCAAACAAAAAAAGCAATTTAGAAATACATCAATTGATTGTTGATTCATAGTCTGGGACCCCCTGCACTCCACTTTGAAGTGGATATTCTCCTTCAACCTCCATTGGTGCAACATGAAGAATTCCTTGACCGTACTCTATATTTCCATGGTGAGAAGAATTTGACACTTTATTGATGGAAATGGACTAAGTATGTTATGGCAAGACCAGAGTTCTCAAAAACTAACACGGTGTTTCCAAGCTCTCGATGCGTTGGATGAAGGATTGTTCCAAATTTCCAACTTTACTTGTTAATTGGTGGAGGGAAAAGCGGTTTGCTTTAGATATTTCCTCGTGGCATCGAAGGATTTATTTGAGTTACCTCCAAGAAGGTTCCATTTTGAGACCAAACAAAACACCATTATAACCAATATAACCAAGCCCCAAACCACTTATTTATTTACTATCATAATTGATTGAAACAGAGGCAAATAAGATTTTAACACCAGCAGACCATAGGCATTCTACTTCCCTAGTTTCAAAATTTAAAACAGTGGTGCAAGCATGGATTCCATAATTTCCAATCCCATAAACACACCCATTTCCATAGAAGAAAACATAATAACAAGCTCCCAAAGCAAATCCTTTGTCATAAAAGAGAAAGCCAAAGTGAGCTTCAACTATCAAAGCAAGAACATAAGTATCCTCAAGCCACAGTTTATCTTCCTCCATAATCACATTATCCAAACCAAAGAGCAAGAACCAAATTGAGTTATTGGCACATCTTCCAACTTCTAGCACATTACAAAGAGGGTTAACAAGACAAAGAACATGGTATTCTAAATTGCTAGACCCCAAATCAGAACCCCGGATCAAGAAGCAGAGCCTGGATAGGAGAGGATAGTCTGCATTTACAAATATCAAAGATAGAGAACTCAAAAAACTGAACTAAAATCCTCCAAAAAAAATGGCATCATCATAATATCTAAACCATAAGTAATTTTTAATCCCAAACCCCAAAATGATAGAACCAGAGAGCATCATATAGCTAAAAAAAATTATACCATCCACCATTGACTACCTCTCCTTCCCAAATGTAAAAAATTGTAAATGAAGAATGACCCAGAATGCCTTTCCCAAAACCAATACCATATCCAATGACATTAAACCCAATAAACAAGGGAGGGTCTTCAAAATCAGGACGCAACACATTAAATTTCTAGACTCTAAGGAGAGAGAAATTACAAGGAAAGAACATGAGGACCAGAGGGGATCTGGTCAACAAAGGACTATCACTCTACAGCGAACACTAGATGTCCCAAATTCTCACCAACACAATCCTCTTCTCCTTCATCACAATGCACCAGAAACCAAAACTACAACGAGGGATGAGAGTCATAACTGCAACCAAATTCCAATAAAACCAAAGCCCACACAAGCCAACATGAATAAGGGAAACAATTATGGCTAGAAATAAGTGAACAAGGTAGTCGATCATGTGGTCAAACCAGCACACAAACTGCCACTCGTCCCATGAAATAAATGACTCTGACTAAGAAATATGGGATATGAAAAAAGTCCCTCTCACCATTGATAATAATTTCTCCTTCTCCTAAGGTAGAATCATGTTTTTCCCATTGGTTTGCTTCATTGTTATACTCGTGCTTAATATGGAAAGCACTATATTCTTCAAACTTAGCAAGAATACTAAGTGTACGAGATATTACCCTTGGGAAGACCTTGTTTCCAATGTCAAATTTTTTGATGATAGCTCTGATCATGAGCATGGAATCACCCAAGATAGTGAACTTATGAATTTCTTTTGCCTTTGCAAGCCTAATACCTTGCCACAAAGAATAAGCTTCTGCAGATTTATTTGAAATAATACCTAACCCCCAAGCGTAATGGACAAAAGAATTCCCTCTGGGATCAAAAATTATCCCCCCCTCACACCTACCGCGCCTAGGTTGTTCCAAGAAGCCTCATCGAAGAAGATAATATTGGACTGTTGTTTGGAGAGCCACTCCTTGAATTCTTGATTTGGAAGCCTG
Organism: Picea engelmannii; assembly: GCA_009831015.1. NCBI lineage: Eukaryota > Viridiplantae > Streptophyta > Pinopsida > Pinales > Pinaceae > Picea > Picea engelmannii. The sequence continues at coordinate 453,678 of ML778207.1, forward strand.
ATATCCCACTTAGGTAATTTAATGCCCTATATTTTGTTGATAGACTAAGCAACCCCCAATTGAACTTATTCAACCACCATTTCTCACATTCATCTAATGCCCGATTTGACCAACTCAAATGAAGTTGCACATATTTTGTCAATAGGGAGATGGAATTGATCGCCATCTTCCTCGGATACCTCTTTTCTTCCTAAAAAATTGCTTTGTTGTGAGATAACCAGATGCTCCAACAAACATCTTTTGGGAGAGCTTCCCAAATTCATTTGAATTGAACTTTTTTCTTAGAACTTACAAGGTATATTTTCCACCATTGAGCAAAGAGATATGAGCAAGAATTGTGCCAATCGAATCAGTGCCCTAGACCATCTAAGACCCTTGTCCATACTTCCTTCACGTAATATAAATCCCTAAATAATTGTCAATAGGATTCATCCTTATTTAGACAGAGGGCACAGTGAGAGGGCCCTGCAATACCACACTTACACAAATTTTCATAAGTTATTACTTTCTTATGAGCAAGTAACCAATAGAAAAAGTTTATTTTAGAAAAAGCATCATTGTGCCAAATGGATGCCCACAAGACAGAATGAGGAAAAGAGATTGAAGCTTCAAGAAAAACATGATACCCCTTGTTCAAAGTGTAAATAAAACCACTCCATCCACGAGTGTCAGTGCATCTTTTGTTCCAAGGAGCACATCCATGTAGAGAAAAGAGAAACGAATTATATAATGGGACCAAAGGTGTAGGAAGAGGGAGCGATTTCCAGCTTAACCAATCCTTTGAAGAATCATGCCATACAGATATGACATACAGCGTGATAATTCCTCGATCCTTCATCCATAACCGCAAAGGTCCCATATCCGGCCACAAAGAAAGACGATCATTGGTCATTATTTTGTCTTCCCAAATACTTATACACCAACCCTATATTCCTAGGAATCTGGGACAAGTTTTCACAAAATGTGGATTTGACAGCAAGAATAAGCTTGAATATGGGAAAGAACTTAGCGACTTTAGGAGGATTTTCTAAGCACCTTTGCCTTGGACAATTGAAATGTTTTTTGGTCAGCACCCTTTTCCACCATGTTGTTTTCCCTAAAACAAGACTCTACAACATTTTTGCCTTCATGGCCTTATTCATGAGCCCATGGTTTCTTATTCCAAATCCACCCTTGTTCTTGGGACTAATAGCTTGCCTCCAGTTCACTCGATGAATTTTTTTTTTATAAACTTTCCCTCCTCTCCAGAGAAATTCCCTTATATTCATAGAGATTTGAATGGATATTCCTTTAGGAGCTAGTAAAGCAGAGCATTGATAGAGTAGAAGAGAAGACACAACATCTTTGATTAGAATAATTCGTCTGACAGGGTTTAACCATTGGGAGAACCATTGAATAAAAATTTTATTTATCTTTTCTACAATTGGCAGCCATTCCTAAGATGTGGAACTTTTTAGAGAAATTGGAATTCCAAGGTATTGAAAGGAGGCCCATTTTTCATTGACTATAAATTGAAAGATTCTAGAAATCATACCCAACTCCTGAGGTGGATTGTTCCAACCCATAATCTAACATTTTATGTTGCTAACTTCCCCCCTCAAGAATCAATAAAGGAATCCAAAACAACTTTGAAATGAGAAGTAATAATCATCGAAGCTCCACCCATCAAGAGGGTGTCATCTGCAAACTGGAAATGATTGAGATTTCTGACTCCTCGAGCTATTTGAAGTCCTAGAAGGTTCCCAACCATACTTTCATGTTTTAATTTCCTGCTTAATGCTTTAACTGTAATGATGAAAAGGAGGGGAGAAAGGGGACAACCTTGACGAAGTCCTCTGCAAATATGAAAAAACCTTATTGGCCTTTCATTCATTAAAGGAGCTATCCAATGACCGCTTATGCAAGAGGACACCCACTTTATGAATTGAGGGCTGAAACCAAAACATTCTAAGACATGAAATAGAAAAACATGTCAGACATGATGAAAAGCATTAGCCATGTCCAATTTAATAACCATAACTTTTCCTTTAGCCTTGACGCTTGAATGTATAGCTTCTTGAACCAACAATATATTGTCCATAATTTACTTGTCTTGCATGAAACCTCCTTGATTGGGAAAGATGCCATTGGAGAGAAAAAAATTTAACTAGGAAGCTATAATTTTGGTGATAATTTTGTAACATGAATTGCATAAGGAGATGGGACTAAATCTAGAAAAGGAAGTGGGATTGGCTTCCTTAGGCACTAAGGCTAAAAAGGAAGAATTGGTGTTCCCCCATAATCTTAAAGCTTGATGTGAATAATAGAACATACATTTCAGATCATATTTGATCAAGTCCAAGAAATGCCTATAAAAAAAAGAAATTGTAAAACCATCCGGTCCTACGGATTTATCCGGCCCCAAAATCGATATGGCAATAAATATTTCAACTTCAAAAAATATTTGAGATAGATCCAAATTTTCTTCATTAGAAATGAGAGATGGGATATGCTTAGAAATAGATGCCACATTTGAGGGATCATCCCCTTCATGCTCAGAAAATAGATCAAGAAAGTGGCTCTTGGAAATAGCTTTAATGCTAACAAAATCTAAAACATGGGTTCCATCTTCAAGGCCAATGCTAGAGACATTGTTCTTTAGCTACATTGCTTTGGCTTGGTCATGAAAAAAACTTAGTGTTTCTATCCCCAAACTTGAGCCAAAGACTACATGATTTTAATCTCCACAATTCTTCTTCACGTCTAAAAACTCTTTGCTACCAAGTTTGCAAGTCAAGTTATTCAATTTGTAGTTGGTCAATCATATATTTATGTTCAAGTTCCTTTTGGAAATTATCTAACTTTGCTTTAAGGTCTTCTTTCTCCTTCTCAAGGAGGATTTAGCCCAAATTTTGAGAGATTGGTTTACCATAATGAGTTTTTGCTCCCAAATAAAAAAATGGGAGTGTCGAGAACCCAAGTCTTCCAATTCAATTCAATCAAGGATAACACCTCAGGATGGTTGAGCCATAATGGATTGAAACGAAAAGGGTGCAACCCATATTCGGGAATTTCATGAACATGCAAAGAAATGGGCTTGTGATCATAAGTGAGAGAGGGAAGGATGTAGGATTTAATAGAAGAATTTATGTTAAGAAATTTACTATGGATCATAAAATAGTCTAATCTGCTAGCTATATGTCCTGGACCTAATCTCATGTTTGACCAAGTATATCTCCCTTTTTGAAGATTTATATCCAACATATCCCAATCAACTAGCAGTTCCTCCATTATTTTCCCTGAAAGGGTCCCAGCCAAAGAACCCACCTGTTTTTTCCGAGCTATTTCTGACAACATTAAAATCCCCATCTAGAATACAATCCACAACAAATTCAGTATCTTTGAGATCTTGTAAAGACCTCCAACAAATAGATTTTTCTATTGGATTCATTGGCATGTATACATAAATGACTACAAAAATTTATTCAGTTGTTTGGATCTAAATTTAGCTAGAATCCAATGTTGAGTATTAAAAGTAAACTCTAAACTTACCTTAGATTTATTCCATACAGTGCACAAACCCCCAAAGGCATCTCTGGAATCTACAGCTATAGCATCACTTGAACTCTGCCATCTTTTCCCCATTTTGTTTTGCTTCATCCACACTCAATTTGGTCTCTTGAATCGGGAGAATTTGAGGATTTCTTGTTCGAATTAAATCCATGGCAACCATTAACTTGGGTTTGTTTCCTAAACCCCTGCATTTCCAAGAGACCAATTTCATTATTTAGGAGGGTTTGAGTGGGAACCTCCTTTATTAACAGTATTTCCTCTGGACTTTTTTTACTTCGATCCTCCCATCATTTTTGGAATTGTTTGTTGTGAGTCGAATAATTTGTCTTTATTGGCCTGCCTTTCTTGTATCATTCTCGATGTCTTTCTCTTGGAACGCTTAGGGATATTTTCCTCTAACCCCCTGTCCTCCAGCTCCTCTTCTCCAATACTCTCATTTTCTAAGTTATACCTTACTTCTATGAAAGCCACTTCCTCATCCTTGAAAGATTCCATTTCTTAGATTTTTTAATCTAAAAGGGAGAAATCGACTTCCACTGAAACTTCAAAAAGAACCCACTTATCTTCGTTCTAATTGACAGGGCGAACACACAACAAAGGGGATATGGCCGACTGTTGGAATGAAGGAGGATCTAAATTCAGCGAACTTTCACCAAGAATGACCACTGAGTTGTCCCCAATTTGATCTGCTTCTTGGGATAACACTTAAAAACTATTTTTGGTGAGTAAACCATCATTCGATCATGTCTTCCCAGAGTTCCCTAGATGGATTTTTGTGAGCTTTGATCCTTCATTCACAGTTCCACTAGAGGGTGGCTTTTTGTGCCCTTTGAGGGACTGGTAAAATTCGGGTTTTGGGGGGCATTCAAAGGACCAAAAAAGGACATATTTTTAGATCCATAAGGACCAAATTTATGAGAAAATTCTTGCCATTTATATTCTATATTCACTCCCAAAGAATTGGGATTGTCTGGCTTCTTGCAATTCTTTGTGAAATTCCCATATTCGTGGCATACTTTGAATTTAAAATGGAATTGCTCATTGATCCAGGTGGATATTGGTGGCCACCAACATATTCCTACTGGCTCCTATTGTCCGTTTTTATTCAGCACGTTCTTCTGTACTTCTTTGTAATTGTGGATTCTACACTGTTGGGGATGTCTGAAGCCCCACACATCCTCCAGGTGGATACTGGTGGCCTCTCGCCTAATCCAACTGGCTTATTTTGTATGTTTTTATGTCATCACATCTTATTGTACTTCCAGGGCTGATTTGGGGCCCTAAATGTTGTTTTTTTGGCTCACCACGGTCAAATTGTAGACAAAGTCAAGGTTTGACAACATAATGTGTAGTTATCTGAAAGACCCTTCCAAAGAGCTATCACACGCCTAAAACGGAGGTTGTATGCAAAATATATGACCTTGGGAAGTTGAAGTACCAACTTACACCATCTTACCCATAGGGGGCCACATGAATTTTGGTGTTTCACCTTCTAGGGTTAGGTTTTTGGATGTCTAGGGTTTTGGAATTCATGAGTAATATAAAAAAGGCCTCTGGAGCCTCATTGTAATCCATTTTTCACAAAGGATGTGCATAACAAACACATCTCTTCTCAGAGATAGCTACCAACATTCGAGCAAGTGCTTTCAGTTCCACAGTTTTACAGTTTCGGCTTATTTCATTATTCAATAGAAGATATTGTTCCCTGGATATCTGTGTTATTATTCATATCTCTGTGTTTATTGTATTTAGTTTGTTAATCAATTCGTTCCGCTCCTAAATCTGGATCAGTGGTATCAGAACAGTTTGCTCTTCATTTATTTTTCTTCGTGCATGTCCGCGACAAGATATGGGTACAAGAAGTTGGGACTCGAACCAATCGATCCATTGAAAGATCGATCGAACCGAGCCTGACAAAAACCTATGGGGGATGAAAATAAAGATGATAGAGCAGAAGATCCTATTAAAATGTTTCTCAAGGAATCCCTCGCGCGACAAAGGGATGAAATGATGGACAACTTCACGCAGATCCTTTGACGACTTCCCACAGGAGAAGCATCTTCATCAAGCGGCCATGCAACCCCCTTCAAGTTACAGGTAAATTTTGACTTTCCATTATTTGAAGAATTGATTGATGTTGATGTTGTAGATAAATGGTTGAATCTGCTCGAAGGGTATTTTTCGGTCCATAATTTTTCCGATAGGGAAAATATCACAGTTTCACTCCTCAAGGTCATTCCCCATGTTAAAGACTAGTGGGATACTTACTCTGAGCAAAGGGCAATAGAGGAATCTGTAATGTTTGTGGTGGCCCCTAGATGGGATTCCATCTGGGATGCCATCAAATAACAATACTACCTTGTTGGAAGTTACGAGGACCAATACACCAGATGGACCACCTTACGTCAAGAAAGGGACCAGACAGTACCAGATTTCACCAATATTTTCCATACCCTATGCACCAAATTGGGTATCAAAGACTCTGAGCGTCATCTAGTGCCAAAATACCGTAGTTTTTTGTATAGATACATTCAAATAGAAATGGAGTTTATGGACATCGCCTCATTGGGCACAGCTTATAGATACGTGGTCAAGATCGAGCGGAAATTTAAGCAGAAAAGGCGAGAGTTTGGATCTGCAAACCCCTCACAGCTAAGGCAGGGCAAAGGTGTCCAAAACCCACACATAAAGGGACCAATTCAAGATGGCCGCCCTCAGGACAACCATTCAAATCTACAACACAAGAAGGGCAATTAGAAGACAAAGAAGGACATGGGAAAATGGTGTGAGTACCATAAAATCCATTGGCACAACACCGAAGAATGTTGCTCCAAGCAGTCACTCATGTTCGAACTAAAGGCTTTTGAGTCAGAGGTCGATTCTGATTCTGAATCAAATATTGAAGGAGGGAAGTGGATTATCGATGCTAAACCCAGTGCGGCTACCACCAAATTTCGACCAAGCGAACCAGAAGAGCCAGAGGAAGGAGAACGCCTCTTTCACTCGCAGATGTGGGTAAAGGGGGCTCCGCTTCATTTCATTGTTGATAGCGGGAGTAAGAAGAACCTGATTTCAGTAGAGTTCATCAAGCGGTTGGACCTACCAATGACACTACAACCGCATCCCTACACCATCGGTTGGCTTCGCCAAGGAAGAGATCTTCATGTCAGCCAACAGTGTCGTATGCCATATGGCATCAAGCCTTTCAAAGATGAGGTACTATGTGATATTTCTCCCCTTGAAGTTTGTGATGTTCTTTTATGACAACCATATTTGTGGAAGCGTCATGTTTTGTATGAGTCTAGACCCCGCAGTGTTATTATTACTTTGAGTATAAAATTGTACAGGATACCATAGGTAGCGTCCCCTACTGATATTTCTTTAATCTCTGCTAAGCAATGCAGTAAGGTCATCTCACAGACCGGGAAGTTCATATTCTTTGTGATCTATGCTTACAGTAAGCGAAAGGTCATCGCCACATCTGTGGCCTCTACACAGATCCTCTCTTTGCAGCAGAAGCAAGTGGACGGGATCGTGGAAGAATACAGAGACATCTTCTCCTCGCCTACAAGGGCATCGACACACTACCAAGTCAAACATCCAATTGATCTGACCCCCGATGCACCTCTACCTAATGGACCAGTCTATCATCGCTCATTGATGGAAAATGACGAAATCATGTGACATATCTAAGAGCTTCTTCAAAAGGGGCACATCAGACCCAGCTCCTCCCCTTACGAAATCTCGATTGTACTGGTGCAGAAGAAGGATGGGACATGGCGACTCTGCATTGATTACAGAGCCTTAAACAAAATCACAGTCAGGAACTGGTAACCCATTCCCAGTATTAATGACCTTCTTGAACAACTAAAGGGGGGAAATTTCTTCAGCAATATTGACCTAAAGTCTGGCTACCACCAAGTTCCCATCGAACCAACTGATGTATGGAAGACAACCTTCAAATCACCCTCTAGCACAATAAATCCTCACAGACCTTGACGTATAACCACTACAACCCTTGACAAAATATACCCCCTAACCCCTTACTCACCCACCCCCTAACATATTTTGACCCCAAACACACTATGACCCTTTACACATTAGCCTATTAACTCACTAACCTCTTAATTCACTATAATCCCTAAACCATTATCATCCTATAAATTTTATAAGCCATAACACGCTAAGGGGAATCCTATAAACGTTACAACCCATAATGCACTAACCCCATAACACACCTTTACCCTTAACCATTATGATCTTGGACACGCTATAACCCCTAACCCTCATTACCCTTCACAAATCACACCCTAAAACACTATGACCCTTGAACACACAAGCCCTTTAACATAGCACCACCCTAAACATTATGACCCCATACACACTATACATCCTAAACCTTATTTTCTTCAACACAATCGCCCCCTAACCACTATAATTATAGGCAATAGTCATATGGCCCTTAACATAATCATATACTATGAGCCAAAACACAATAACCCCCAATACACTATAACCCTTAACAACTATTTGAGCTATATTAACTATGATTGACCATATTAACCACATTGATCCACTAATACTTAATCCCCTAATATACTAACTTCATGACCTGGTAACCCTAGAAACCCACTAATCCATAACCCTTAATTCATATTGACTTATGTTTACCAACAGTCAACATATGTCACCATAATTCAATTATCCATAAACCTTTGATCATGGTTAACCATTGTTGAACATATTAACCATGGTTTCCAATATTAAGAATATTAAACATATTTGTTGATATTGAAAATGTTCGACCATGATTGGTCATCGTTAACCATGATTGATCATCATTGACCATGGTTGACAATGACTAGCCATAATAACCACATAGATCCATTGGCCTGAATCTTATAACTGATTAGTGTTACTTGCTAGCCTAAGTAACCCACTAGCCATTAGTTTACAATCATTTACCATATTGACTATGTTTAACCATGGTTGACCCAAAAAAAACATAAACCTCCTATTTAATTAACTTCATCAATACTTAACCCTCTAACCCACTAACACCCTCACCCATTAACCCCCTATAAAATAACATACTAACTCATTAACCCCCTAGACAATAACCCATTAACCACCTAAACCACTTAGTATGTTTAACATAATCAAACCTCGACACACTAACTCCCTAATACACCATGACCCTTAACCCCTATTGTGCCTATTGCAATCACACCCTAATATACTATGAACTAAAAAATCGACCCCCTACTATGCTATGGCCCTTAGCTTATATGACCCTTGAAAAAATCAACACCTAACACATCATGACCCTAAACACAATCACCCTCTAAAATAATATGACCTAAAACACAATAACCCCCTAATACACCATAACCCTTAACAACTAGCACAATCACCCCCTAATTAATATACTATGACCTCAAGCACAGTAACCCCTCAATACACTATGACCATTAACCCCTAGGACCCTTGATGTATAAATTATCCCCTAACATACTGTGACCCTCAATGCACTTATCACCTCACACATTATAACACCTTACCATTAAGACTTTGAACATAATATATCCCTTGATCCCCATGACCCTTGACACAATCACCCTCGAACACAATATTCCCCTACAGACACTAACCCCTGTATACACTCTCGCTCTTAAACCCTATGACCTTTGACAAAATCACCCCTAACACACTATGACCCCAAACTTAGTAACCCCTTGATACACCATAACTCCTAACCATTATGACCCCTAACACAATCACCCCCTAAAATGATATGACCTCGAGCACACTATCCTCGTAATACATTATGACATTTAACCCTTAATATAATCACCTTCTAAAACATTGTGAACTCAAAAACACTAAACCCTTGATACACTTGAACCATGTTTAAATTCATACCAAAAGGATCAATACTTCTACTATACTAACAAAAAAATCATAAACAATATCTTTTTTTTTTATTGGACTACATGTTGTAGGCATTCACTAGGAGTATGCTACAACGTAGCAAAAAGAATACATGTACTATGCTCACAATATGCTTACGATGTTGGTCTCAATTGTTAGATGGATCAAATCATAAATAATATCTCATTTTTTATTGGACCAAATGTTGTAGGCATTCGCTGGGAGTATACTCCAACATAGCTAAAAACAAGACATGTAGTATGCTTACGATGTTGGTCTATTAAAAGTCAGACTCCATCGAACAATTGTGATAATATATGATTCATTTGTTTTAGGGATTTCTTCATAATTTCATCTTAAACAACTTTGGAATCTCTCTCAAGCTTCCACATAACATCGTCAACATATAGGTTTGTGCAATTATGATTTGGTTTCTATATATATATAAACATTTTATTTCCAGTATATACTTAATATATTGTACTTAGTATGTAGGAAACTTCCAATGCACATGTTGCACATTATCAAGAGAGTTCATACATCAAGTATTGTCAATCGGTTTCATCCTATTTAGATTGTTGATTATTGATTAGATAAAATCAACATTATTGATTATTTATTACCAAATATTTGTTGATTTTTTATTGTTGACTATTGAATATTTGCACATCATCGAGAGAGTGTCGTTCTTATCCTTAATAGTGTCCTTATCAACATCATGATTAATGGGTCCAATGGAAAACAACACAATGATGGAGATAAGAATTATTACAATAATTCTAATTATAATAAGGACAATGACAATGAAGATGACGATGGCAATGAGAACATAAATTATCTTCAAGTCCTCATTCAAATTAATAAATCCTTTTATGGATTCTCCTCAAGACTAAATTCATGTTTATGTGGGTGGATGCAAATGTTGTCTATGTGGGTGGGTGCAACAAATCTCAATGTCAACTATGAACAAATTTACAACATTGGTCAAGCTACAATAGGCAAGGAGAAAAGATTTTTTATGTTCACATCCTCTCGTTTTTTGTAAAAGAATCTTTTGATTTTGTAATCAATACTTTCTTTAGGAATCTTGTTCCATATATATTAACATTTTGTTTTAATGATACACTTAACATATTGTAATTTTTATGTGGGAAATATTCAATAAAAATGATGTGCGTTGTAAGAAAGAGTATAAATCTTGCACTCATTATTAGAATCATCCTCATCATTCTTATCCTCTTTGTGAGACTGACTAGCATAAGGATAAAGGTAATGATAACATTTCTAAAACCATTTTTAAACATTTTGAGTGACCATTAATATTATTGTATCCTCTAACAACTTGGCACCTTTCGAATGGCTTCTAGTACGATCTCTCAAACTTCCACATAACATTATCAACACACAGGTTCTTTCCCTCCCTCACTTTCACATTTTTCTTACATAGTATAGTTGTTACCTACCTTATTTTGTAGCAATTAATTAGATATTTTTATGTCCTCCCACTCCCAAAATTTATTGATCTTAATGCACCACTCAATCATTTTTCTTTTAAAATATTTACTTTAAAATAATTCCATCACTTGAAGTGTAGGCAACACTTTATTTCTAATGTTATTGTGGTACTAGGTGCATCTCAAAAGCAATAATGATAATGATAATAAATAATAGCATAAACTATTAGTGTTATTGGCAATCTTGGTCTCATCATTTTTTCACTTTTGTCCCATGTCATGAGTTTTCCTTATAGAAGTGCAACTTGCACTTATCCTTTTGTATGTGACCATCATAGTTACATGGTCGAACACAATGATTTGGTATTTATCATTGATTTTGTTGGTTATGTCATGAGTTTTCTTTGTAGAATTGCAACTTTTGCTTGCCTTTTTGTACGTGACAACCATAGTTATATGGTTGAACTTGATGATTTGGTATTTATCATTGATTTTGTTGGTTATAAGCATGGTATGCACCTATAACATATGCATTCCCCCTTAAAAGCAATATCACAAATGACATGACACATTTTCATTTTTCCTTGCACCATTTAATCCCTTAGTGTTATCCCTCCACATCAAGACATATTTTATAGTCATCCTTCTCATAAGCGTTATCTTTATCTTTACAATATGTGGCAAAATAAAGCCAAAGAAAAGAGTGACTATGAAATACGCCTTATTTTGGAGGGCCTGGAGGGCCTAAATTGAAGGGTAAAATTGGTAGGGGTAAACATGAAGAGGACATGTCCCCCATGATACCACTTTTGTAAATAGAATTATGTAGGTTATAGGTGCATAACCGTGTGAATCATTACGATATGCCAAGTTGTTGAATTCAGTTATGTAACTACAAATATAATTGGCATACTCGCAAGAGTAAGTCATGATTTCATCGGAAAAGGTCATGACATAGGGGAGATGAAGATAAAAATTATGGTAAGAGATGGCAACAAGATTTCCACTAGCATATCAAGAATAATTTCCTATTTATATTTTTCATTTAAATAATAAAACAGTAAGGTTATTTAAATAAAATAATAATAAAACTATGATCGTGCATTTCTCCAACCTTAGAGAAACATTTTTTTTAAGATGGGTTTGGTTGTAGGCTTCACTATTGAACCCTTGGCATGCCATTTTCATGGCAAAGAGATTCCATCCCCATGAAATCTTTCATTTCCCTTCGTGGGCTCCGCCCCATGGTGGAGGAGTTATGCTTCGATGACAATTATCAATGCTTTTTTCTGGGCACCACCCTAGAACGAAAGAGATATGCCCTGGTGACAATTATCATTTCCCTTTCATGGGATCCACCTTGTGATGGAGGGGATACAACCTGGAGGGCCAAGATGGTCTACTCTCATCCACTAGAAAAGATGATAGGGTGATTTTCTCCTACCCCTTTTTAAAAATATATAATTTTTACAAATATGTTTTTTTTAAAAGAGAATTTTGAAAATATGAATTTGCTTAGAAAATTAATATTACTTAACATGAAAACAAATTTTAAGAAAACAATTACATAACTCCATCATTGCAATTTTATCAATAGCTTGGGTGAACATAAGTTTATGCATCCTTGAAGGGTCAGCTAAATAAGATTTTGTGAATGAAATATAAACCAAAAAAAACTAGTTATTAATATTTCACAATGTCTGGAAGCATGTTCTAGAACCAAAAAAATCATTCTTTGTCTATTGTCTTGCCTTACTAGAGCTCCCTTTACATAAAAGATTGTCTTTCCTAGGAATTCATAGACGACATTGTCCTCAATGAAAACAGCATGAAACCTTTCAGCATTTGATGTGGTTTTGTCCAATTTCAAATCTTCCTAAGCATGGGAGAAGTTTATCTATCAACAATACCTCTCTATCTTAGTGGGTTGCCTTGCTTGGTGACTTACTGCCCTGGGTTTTGGAATTCCATTCTTCTTGGTTGTTTGTTATGATTAAAGTTGTAATTTGGCTTTGGAAAAAGAGAAATGACGCTCGTTTTAATTTTTTTGTCACATTCATCTTCTCTTGATATGATTCCAGTTTGATCTGCACTAGCATGTCCTTACAAATTGAGTTGCAATCCCACAAAGAGCACTTGGAGATGTAACACCTACAATGTCTTCTAGACTACAGGCATGGGGAGCCTTGTGTTATGAGTCATCTGCCTAGTATCCTAGAGCATTCTCATGTCTGTGCTCCTTCTTGACTTGCCTCCGCAGAAAAAACCTAGCACTAGGCTAGAAAATTGGTTCAAAAATGTTGTGAGCATGTATGCAACCTATTAGATGGCCTACCCTAGCATATAAAAAAATCCTTCCCACCCCTAGCTCTTGCAATATTGGAGGAGACTAGAACACACCCTACTATTAATGGATGGGAAGTTGTACAACCTATGGAGGCTAGCCTACAAGTTGTTGGATGTTTCCCAACACCAGATGATTATGACCAATCCCCCCATGGTGACCCTTTGCATTTTTCTTTGTGGAGGGTGTACACTTTGATCCTTTATGGGTGTTTTGGAATTAGCTAACCCATTTGTTTTACTTTAACAGTAGGGTGGTTTGACTATTACCAACTTATAATTATGTTGTATTTTGATGTAATCGTGAAATTGCACAAATAACCCACTCCTTTTTTATTTTTTGTATATTGATATTATTAATATTAAAAAAAAACTAAAATAAATAAATAAATTTATGTAAATTTATTAACATATTTACATTGCTTAATGTCACATTAGATTAATTTAATTTTGTGCACTTTTTTGAACTACTTGGAATGATTATTTTGTTATTTGCATAGCATATATCTAAATTTCATGTCCAAGGAAAAATTGTTGAAATTTTCCTAAAACTAGTTCGGGTTAGATTTGCCATAGCAATTTAACTACTTTTACGTGCTCGTTTTTCCATAGATGATGCTACATCATCGTCACCCAACCATAGGCACCTACATGTGCCACCCCAAAACACAACACACATAGAGTTATCCTAGGAAACCCTCTTAGGGAAGAAAACCCAATAGAACTTCTTCAATATAGATCCATCAACCAAGTACAGTGTCAGTACAATGCTCTCTCATATAGAAATATCCCAGATAACCCTTCTACTCAAAGGGAAACCATGCTACTATACTTGTGCCTTGTCACCAGAAGATACACCAAGTATTATACCAAGACATCCACCAAGAGATACACCAAGGCACAATCCAAACCCTAGCTTATTACCCTAGCAAGATAGCACATGAGAGAGAGAGAGACCAACCAAGACTAAGAGAAGTGCCTTTTCCTTCCTCATGTAGTTGCAACTACAACTGCGGCTTTCCACCAAAATTGCGCTATAGTTGATTTAGTTGTGATCACCAAATGAGTAAGGTGTTACCTTATTTATACTTATTCTACTTGTGAACTTTTTCCACAGAGTCGACTTGTCTTTCTAGAAAATATAATTTACTTTGACTTTTTCTAGCAGGGTCGATTTCTCATATTGCAAGTACAAATTATAATAATAATTATTTTCCTGGGCCAACATTACAAATATACTTTAGCATTATTCTTTTAGGGTTTTGACTTGATCAAATACAATAAGAATATCTCTCGCAGCTACATAATACTTCAACACTCCCTCTTAGAAAGGAAGATATTCTTCTGGCATGATGTTCAATACTGTTTCTATATGCCTCTGTACTCTAGACCATTAACTTGTTGACTTTCCATGAATATATACATCACTAGAAGTTTTGTAACCTCAACACTCCCTCTTATCTTGGGAGGTATTATCTGTGATTTTCTTCATCTAGTAGTCTCAATCACATCCATCCATTACACATGGCATGTACAATACTACCACCAATCACAAGGTCTTGCAGACCATTCTATAGGTAGCATCACCATAGCCACACAGGCTATCTCATGATCAAACAAATTATGTCACAAGTATCACCATCATAGCCAAACAAGATCTGTCATAGTCACACATAGACTATTTGATGGTCATGTCACAGTCAGGCATCTAGGGCCTCATCAACATATGTAGCATCTCTCTAGTGGGAAGAGCCTCATCGTCCTCTCAAACCTTATGGGTCTCGCATCCTTTCAGACCTTATGTAATTACAAGACTTTATCTAGCTTAGTCAAAGCTAGGCAGCTAGTCAGTTCACACAGAACTGCGCTACTACCCAATCCACACGGAGTCTGGGAAAATATATACTTGAGCCAGATCACACTAAATTGCGCTACTACCCTGATCCAGATTATTTTGAGAACGACATGAAGACAAAAATATAACCTAGATATAACAATGAATACAAAAAATATAGAAGCGAACACAGAAATATAGTGAAAACCCAACTTCTATTATTGAAAAAGATAGAAAAACAATGTAGAACACAAACTGAAAAAAATGGGGTAGCATATCTCTAAAAAGAAAGAGATGTTGGCTATGCTTCATTTACAAGAATCTTTACATCACACTCCATTGCATCCTTAAAGGGCCTCCTTCACCTCAATTATATATGAGAGAGTGAGAGGAGAACAATTCTCATGATGCATGTGGGATAAATTGGACTAAGTTTATAAAATTCCATAGGCATGTAAAACATTAGGACTTCCTGGGCGGTCACCCATCCTAGTACTACTCTATCCTGAGCGCGCTTAATTGTGGAGTTCTAATGGGATCCTGTTGATTCGTCAGGATTTTTCGAATGACTATGGTTGAGTTTAATTAGCATGCATTAATTGACCATTGGGAAACTTAACGAAAGAGCGAGAAAAGAAGTGAATTATACAGCCATTAAACAATTTTTGTAGATCTGAAATGCAATGAAAAACAGCAAACCATAATACACAGAGGTTGATAACGGAGTTCGGCAACTTTGCCTACGTCTCCGGGCCTTTTCTCTGTGAGGGAGGCTTCTTTATTTCTGTTCGAAAGCTTATTAGTACATCTTTACAATGTCGAATGGCTTCTAGACTGATTTGGTCATGTTCGCCCAGATATCTAGAATCTTGCACAAAAAACGGCACCTAAAACGGATGTCCTGAGCTCTCAGAAATCGTCCAACAGCATCTCCTCCTCAACAGCTTCCCTGCCTCCAACTGGCTTTGACTTGGCCTTGCCTCAGCATCTCTGCTCTCCAAAACCGTCAAAAAGTTGTCCAAAAGCTCTCTCATGGCCTCAAAATGGCCTTGGTTAAATAGTGGGGGAGTTAGTTTTCCATCTCCAACTTCCTCCACGAATTTAGGCTCTAAAAATGCCCAATAACCCTTAAAAATGAGTTAATTACATTAAAAATGGGCTAAACATTATTAAA
>ML778207.1:470015-535615 GCA_009831015.1 Picea engelmannii
TATGCGCAATACCATACAATATAATTAATATTGTGGGTTTTAATAACATAAAATAATGTGGTGCATTGGTTACAGGACTAAAGTGAAGGCACTTAGGCTTAGTGGTTGGTCATGGGTTCAAAACCCATGGACCCCAAAAAAAAATTAAACCTGCCACTTTGACTTTGACTGGGTGCCACGTGGCTCTTTCCCATTCGACGGACAAATGCCACTTGTCAACCATTGACTGGTCTAGTTGCATGCCACATGTCTGCCCTGTCAGCAAACCTGCCCAATCACCATCAGCCAGAGAGCGCCACGTCATCTCCTGCACAGTCAGCATGTTGATGTCATCAGCGTTGACTTTTTGACCAGTTGACCTTCGACTTTTTACATGTTTGGGCTTCCGATCAAAACGCGATAACTTTCGCATACGGAGTCCATTTGAAAAAGTAAATATAGTGCCGGAATCGGGAAGACGAGACGGACGCAATGGTGTTGGTTTCGTCGGATTCCGAGCACTTTCATTTTTGAGCATTTTTCATGCCCTGTCAGGCTTCTGAATCCGATTTCGGATCACCTGTGGATTAACACTATGTTGTAGGCATGTACATAAAACCACTAAGAAATCATTAAATGGTGTCTGTAATTAACAAATGAAGATGACATTACATTACATTCCCCATCAAAAGGGTGAATATCATGGTTTATCAAAACCACTGGCTCAAAATGGTGATTCAGTGGAAAAGGTGGACGGCCACTGAGATCCATATGGATCATTCCTCCCCCCTTAGGAATCAATGGTCCCCATTTGCGTCAATTTCCCTTGGGAGATGGAGAGAATTCTGTGAAATCTAAAGCTTGGTGCGTTGCTTGCCTTGCCGAAGAAATTGTCCTGCTTAGCTTGTTCAAGGATGTCATGAACCTGTTGTTGGAGGGGTTGGATCCATTATCCCAATCGAGCTGCATGATCTACCTGAGTGTGGGAGGACTCTGTCGGTGAAGATGTAGCATGAAGAGTATGAAGGGTTATGTTATAACCTTGCTTGACTTGGCAATGTGGAGGCACACCCGTAGGTGCAGAAGGAACATCTTGGTACTCGTCTACAATCTTGTCGATCTGCTTCTTTTGGATAGAAAGGTCTTGGGTTGAGGCTGCAGTGGTTGCAGTTTCCTTTTTTCCACCTTCTATTGGATTGTGAAGAGCCTAAACTTTGCAATATGAGAAATTACTTTGTGGCATTGTTTTCGTGGGACAATAGTCAGAACTACCTCTGGTATTCGGTATAGCTGACCCCCCAGAGTAACAATGATGTTACGTGGTCGAGACTCGTAAACAACATGATGCCTCCACATATATGTTTGTCCTAATAGAACATCACAGACTTAAAGTGGGGAAACATCACACAATACCTCATCCTTGAAGGGCTTGATGTCGTAGGACAGGCGACACTATTGGCTGACACGAAAATCTTGACCCTGGCGAAGCCACCCGATGTTGTATGGTTGTCGGTGTGGTGTTGTAGGAAAATCCAATTGCTTGACAACCTCTTGTGAGATGATGTTCTTTTGGCTTCCGCTATCAACAATAAAATGCAATGGGTTCCCCTTCACCCACATCTGTGAATGGAAGAGTCGCTTCCCCTCCTCGGGATCCTCTTCTGGTTGGATTGTTGCAGTTGCGACAGTAGCAGTGGGTTTTGCATCAATGATTTGTCTCCTTTTATTATTTTTTGAATCAGGGTCCAAGTCGAGGTTTGACTCTTTGTCTTTGAGCTCAGCCACCAATGACTGTATTGAGCGACATTCATTAGTGTTGTGCCAAGGGATTTTGTGGAACTCAAACCACTTTCTGGTGTCTTTCTTAGACTTCTCGTTACCCTTATTTGCCTGCATCTGGGACTGGCTCTCTTGATGTTGGCCTTCCTTGCTCTTTCCATGATTCTCCCACTTACTTTGTTGCTTAAATTTCTGCTCAATTTTGACTGCATGTCAATAAGCAACTCCTAGTGAGGATATCTCCAAGAAATCCATCTATGTTTGGATGTACATTTGTAGACCACTGTGGTACTTTAAAACCAGGTGTCGCTCGGAGTCTTTGATACCCAGCTTTGAGCGCAAGGTACGAAAAGTGTTGGTGTACTCCAACATCGTCTGGTCTCTTTTCTGATGCAGAGTTGTCCATCTCATGTATTGGTCATCATAGTTTTTGACAGGGTAGAACTCCTCCTTTAGGGCATCTACAAACGTCGCCTAAGTGGGTTCTTTCCCAAATAGTGTAGATTCATCTGCGATGTACCTCTCCTAGTAACCTTCCCACCAAGCTCTTACATGGGGAAGGGCTTTAAGGAGCGCGAAGGTAATCTTTTCACTATCGGAAAAAATTTGGACAGAGTAATAACCTTCTAGCAGATTCAACCATTTTTCTAGAGAATCTGCATCTATCTGGTCTTTAAATAAGTGGATATCAAAATTGACTTGTACCTTGAAGGATGTTGCACTTGTGAAATGGTTATTTATTGAAGATGCCTCAGCTACCACAATCGGTACTCTTTGAAGGATCTGAGCGAAGTTGTCCATCATCTCGTTCCTTTGTTGCACGAGGGCTTCCTCGAGCAACGTCTTGAAAGGATATCTTGCTTTTTCATCTCTCTTTTCTTCCGCCATGGGATGTTGCTTGGGCTAGAGAGAGTGGTTGTCCTCAAGTGAAACTAGCTCGAGACCCAAATATCTATACCCTGACCTCGTCGAGGACCTACTCTGAGAAATGAAAAGGAGCAGACTGCTCTGATACCACTAATCCATATTATTTTGAGAACGACATGAAGACAAAAATATAACCGAGATATAAAAATTAAATACACAAAAATATAGAAGAGAACACATAAATACAGTGAAACCCAACTTCTATTACTGAATAAGATAGAAAAACATTGTAGAACATAAACTAAAAAAATGGGGTAGCTTATCTCTAAAAAGAAAGAGATGTTGGCTACGTTTCATTTACAAGAAGCTTTACATCACACTCCATTTCATCCTTAAAGGGACTCCTTCACCTCAATTATATATGAGATAGTGAGAAGAGAACATTTCCCATGATAAATGTGGGATAAATTGGACTAAGTTTATAAATTTCCATAGGCATGTAAAACACTAGGACTTCTTGGGCGGTCACCCATCCTAGTACTAATCTATCTTGAGCGCGATTAACTGTGGATTTCTAATGGGATCCGATGGATTAACACTATGATGTAGGATTAAATGATGTCTCTAATTAACAAATGAAGATGAAATTACATTACATTCCCCATCAAAAGGGTGAATATCATGGTTTATCAAAACCACAGGCTCAAAATGGTGATCTAGTGGAAGAGGTGGATGGCTACTGAGATCCATCTGGATCATACCCAATCCTTACCGAGTCTGGGAAATTATTTAGTTTGATCCAATTCACACACAAAACTGCGCTACTACCCAATCCAAATGGAGTCTAGGAAACTATTCTGTGTGAGCCAGTTCACACACAGAACTGCGCTACTACCCAATCTAAATGGTGTCTAGGCAATTATTCAGTTTGAGCCAGTTCACACACAAAATTAGGCGACTACCCAATCCAAACAGAGTCTAGGAAACTATTCATGCCTGTAAATGACTACCCATTGCTACCACACTCTGTAATCCACTGCCCCAAGAATCGCATATGTGACTCATCACTCCCTCATACAAGGAACGTCCTTCTAGACCACGCCAAGCTTGTCCCTGAAATATTCAAACTCTACCCTTGAAAAAGGTTTGGTCAACACATCTGTTATTTGCTCATAGATGTCAATGTAATGGAACTTCACAACTCTCTTTTGCACCAGATCTCTGATATAATAGTACTTAATCTCGATGTGCTTGGACTTGTCATGAAACACAGGCTTCTCAGACAACTATATACAACTCTGGTTGTCAAAAAAACATACAAGTCACCTCTAACTCGAGATCAAACAACCCTGCAAGCAATTTTCAAAGCCACACAGCTTCGCTACTATTTGAACATGCTGCTATGTATTCTCCCTTGGCCATACTGAGTGTCACACTAGTCTGCTTCTTGTTGAGCCACAAAATCATAGCTGACCCCAGACTAAAGAAACATCTTGATGTGCTCTTCTGATCTGTGACACTACCGACCCAATCTTAATCAGCATAGCCTTGCAGTCTTATCTTGTTATCCAAAACATATCGAAGTCCAAAGTCTGTCGTACCCATTAGGTACCTTAACACATGCTTTGTCACAATCAAGTGAGCACATCTTGGTTCAACCATATATTGACTCAAAGTGTTTATTGCAAAGCATATATCTATCCTAGTGTTCGACAAATACATCAACCAACCAATCATCTTCATGTACATGGTGACATCCACTATCTCTGAAGAAGTATCACTCAATAAATTCAAGTTCGTCACCATCGGTGTGGGCATGGATTTACAATCCATCATTTCAAATCTCTTCGGGATCTCTTCCACATATTTTCCTTGGCATAGGAAAATCTCTTCTAGTTTGTACCACAACTCTAGACCCAAGAAATATTGCATCATGCCCAGGTATTTCATCTCGAACTCTTATGAAATCTTTCTCTTGCACTCTGTGATGAGATTCTCATCCCTTGTTAGAAATGGGTCATCCACATATAATAGTAATATCACTTGTCCACTATCTTCAACCTTGTACGAAAGGTTGGGATCTGCTTTACTCTTGGTAAATCCTAAGCTCATCAGAAAGATGTCAATTCTACCATACCATGCCCTGGGTGCTTGTTTCAATCCTTACGAGGCTTTCTTCAATCTGCAAACATGTATTGCCTATCATGTGTCTCGAATCCTTATGGATTCTCCGCGTACTCTTCATCTTCCACTACACCATTCAAGGGGGCACTCTTTACGTCCATCTAATGTACCTTTCATTTCATTACTGTAGCTATCACAAGTATATCTCTAATCGAAGTGTACCTCGCCACAGGAGAAAAATTCTCATCATAATCTATTCCTTCTTTCTGGGAGAACCCACGATCCACGAACCTTGCCTTGTACTTCTCAATACAGCCATATCTTGAATGTTTCGTCTTGTAGATCCATTTAGAACTCAAACTTGATTTCTATTTGGGTCTCAAAGCCATGTCCCAAACATCATTCTTAATGATGGATTGGTATTCCTTAATCATGGCATCCTTCCATACTTTCTTCTCTGCATCCTCTTCATAGCAGGTAGGCTCAACATCAATGATATCACACAACAATTCCACGTAATTGGAATATGGTCAAGGTTTCTTGTTTTCTCTAAAAGATCCATCTGGAGCACCATACTTCTCAGTATCCTGAACAATCCAAACCCTAGCATATTACCCTAGCAAAGTAGCACATGAGAGAGAGACCAACCAAGACCAAGAGATGTGCCTTATCCTTGCTCATGTAGCTACAATTGCAACTGCAGCTTTCCACCAAACTTGTGTTATAGTTGAGTGGGTTGTGATCACCAAATGAGTAAGGCGTCACCTTATTTATACTTATTTTTCTAGTAAACTTTTCCCACAGGACCGACCTGTCTTTTTTAGAAAATATAATTTACTTTGACTTTTTCTAGCAGGGTCAACTTCTCATATTGCAAGTACAAAATATAATAATTATTATTTTCCTAAGCCGACATTACAAATATACTTTAGCATTATTATTTTAGTGTTTTGACTTGATCAAATACAATACGAATATCTTTCGCAACTACATAATACTTCAACAAAATTTACACCATCTAAAATTTCATGTGCTCTCCACACTCGCACATACATGGTGCAATAAATTGTAATATAATGAAAATAAATTAATTCAATTAATTCTCATGCGAGGAAATATATGAATGTGGTGATTTAATGTAATTAAAAGTATGAATACATAATAGAAGAAAACATTATCCCGGGACATAGACTCCAATTTTGATGGATGTTAAAGTGAGATTAAAACGTTCTTCATGCACACAAACTCGAATACCAATGGATGTTAAACTGAGATTCCAATTCAAGTATAATAATTTACCATATATTAAAAGGATTTTACCATATGCTAATAGGTTTTTAAGAATTTTTCAATTAACATAATTACTAAAATATATAAAATATATGAATAAATTGTTATTTAATTAAAAAAATTTAATAACAATTAAGTGTTGTTTTTAGTTTTCAATGTTGAATTTACAATTAAATTAAATTAAATTAAATTAAATCAAATCAAATTAATTATATATATATATATATATATATATATATACCCCGGTAAATGGCGGCAGTAACTCTAACTGTCATATATATATATAAGAGAGAGAGAAATTAAAAAAAAAAAAAGTTATGGTAGAGTTTACAACAAGAATACATATGGTATCGATTACATATATTGTAATTTTTATATATATTGCTTCTCCCTTTAAAGAAATGGACATGGAGAAGGAGAATTTTCCTACATGGGATTTTCTCGCCAAATTCATGTGCACAAGAATAGATTCTTACAAAGAAGAATACAGAAGTAGAACACAGTTATCGCTTTCCAGTGGTAATCCCTCTGTTAATGAATTGAAAAAGTGTTTGATGTCCCGAGAGGCTATTTTTTCTGCCTCATAAATCATATGTTCCCAATTAGACTCCATTCCCCTTGTGAGAGGATGGGAGGGATTTGGAGCTTTCTTTAGAATCTTGAAAAAGGATTTACAAGATTTAGAATGAACCCTTGCTACTGGCTTTAGATATTTTTCCTCTATTTTCCTTTCATCCTTCTCTATTTCTTCTACCTCTTGTTCTTCCTCCTCTATTTCCTTTGCATCCTCTTCTTCATCCTCTGCTTGGTTTTTAGTTGGAGCAATAGTCTCAATATACTCAAGCGATGGATCTATGCCATTATCAAGGTACGTTGATCCAAGGTTGGGTTCGATTGCTTCCTTTTCAAATTCATTCTCCATGTCTTATGGATTTACTAAACCATCTAGATTCCCAAGAACTTCAAATTGATTATTCCTTGAGGTGGGAAAACTCTCTTGGGGTTTCCTTGACTAAGGAATCCCCTTACATTGAGAATTTATGTGCATGCTTGAAACCATCTTAAAGTTGGGTTGTTTTCTTATCTTTTGCTTTGAAGAAGTCTGGTCTTCTTGAGTTTTTGGAAAAAAATTGGCAAAATGCCCATATTCGTAACAAATATTCCACTTGAATGGAATATGTTTAGAATCTAGGATATGATGATGGCTGCACCCATCTAAATGATACATGATTATCATATATTGAATCATTCATTTATCCTTTAACTATTATCTTTTTTAATTGTGAATTTAACCTTACCATTTAAAAATAACAACCAACTATTATTAATAGTTTTAAAATAATTATTTATACTAAATTTTAATAATTAATTATTACTAATAAAACTATATATATATATATTATTTTTAAAGGAATTGAAACTTTTATATTATATAAACAGATGTGCCAAGGCAAACAAAAATATCCAACGGATCTATTACAAAATTTTGGCTTATAGCCAATATTTCTTCGACTCCTAATAAACTATAAAACATACATATTTCCGTGGGAAACTTCCACGTTGTCTGAAAGCAAAATTTCTTGACAAACTACCCAAGCAAAAAAACAATTTAGAAATACATCAATTGACAGTTGATTCATAGTTTGAGACCCCCTGCACTCCACTTTGAAGTGGATATTCTCCTTCAACCTCCATTGGTGCAACACTAAGACTTCCTTGACCGTCCTCTATATTTCCATGGTGAGAAGAATTTGACACTTGATTGATGGAAATGGACTGAGTATGTTATGGCAAGACCAGAGTTCTCAAAAACTAACACGGTGTTTCCAAGCTCTCGATGCGTTGGATGGAGGATTGTTCCAAATTTCCAACTTTAATTGTTAATTGGTGGAGGGAAAAGTAGTTTGCTTTAGATATTTCCTCGTGGCTTCGAAGGATTTATTTGAGTTACCTCCAAGAAGGTTCCATTTTGAGACCAAACAAAACACCATTATAACCAATATAACCAAGCCCCAAACCACTTATTTATTTACTGTCATAATTGATTGAAACAGAGGCAAATAAGATTTTAACACCAGCAAACCATAGGCATTCCACTTCCCTAGTTTCAAAATTTAAAAAAGTTGTGCAAGCATGGCTTCATAATTTCCAATCCCATAAACACACTCATTTCCATAGAAGCAAACATAATAACAAGTTCCCAAAGCATATCCTTTGTCATAAAAGAGAAAGCCAAAATGAGCTTCAACTATCAAAGCAAGAACATAAGTATCCTCAAGCCACGGTTTATCTTCCTCAATAATCACATTATCCAAACCAAAGAGCAAGAACCAAATTGAGGTTTTGGCACACCTTCCAACTTCTAACACATTACAAAGAGGGTTAACAAGATAAAGAACATGGTATTCCAAATTGCTAGCCCCCAAATCAGAACCCCGGATCAAGAAGCAGAGCTTGGATAGGAGAGGAAAGTCTGCATTTACAAATATCAAAGATAGAGAACTTGAAAAACTGAACTGAAATCCTTCAAAAAAAATGGCATCGTCATAATATCTAAACCATAAGTAATTTTTACTCCCAAACCCCAAAATGATCGAACCAGAGAGCATCATATAGCGAAAAAAATTATACCATCCACCATCGACTACTTCTCCTTCCCAAATGTAAACAATTGTAAATGAAGAATGACCCAGAATGTCATTCCCAAAACCAATACCATATCCAATGACATTAAACCCAATAAGCAAGGGAGGGTCTTCAAAATCAGGACTCAACACATTATATTTCTAGACTCTAAGGAGACAGAAATTACAAGGAAAGAACATGAGGACCAGAGGGGATCTGGTCAACAAAGGACTATCACTCGACAGAGAACACTAGATGTCCCAAATTTTCACCAGCACACTCCTCTTCTCCTTCATCACAATGCACCAGAAACCAAAACTACAACGAGGGATGAGAGTCATAACTGCAACCAAATTCCAATAAAACCAAAGCCCACACAAGCCAACATGAATAAGAGAAATAATTATGGCTAGAAATAAGTGAACAAGGTAGTCGATCATGTGGTCAAACCAGCACACAAACTGCCACCCATCCCATGAAATAAATGACTCCGACTAAGAAATCTGGGATATGAAAAAAGTCCCTCTCACCCTTGATTACTAAGTGTACGAGATATTACCCCTAACCCCCAACTGTAATGGACAAAAGAATTCCCTCTGGGATCAAAAATTATCCCACCCTCGCACCTACTGCCCCTAGGTTGTTCTAAGAAGCCTCATCGAAGAAGAGGGCCCTGCAATACCACACTTACACAAATTTTCAGAAGTTATTACTTTCTTATGAGCAAGTAACCAATAGAAAAAGTTTATTTTAGGAAATCCATAAATGTGCCAAATGGATGCCCACAAGACAGAAGTGTAAATAAAGTTTATTTTAGGAAATCCCCTTGTTCAAAGTGTAAATAAAACCACTCCATCCACGAGTGTCAGTGCGTCGTTTGATCCAAGGAGCACATCCATGTAGAGAAAAGAGCAACGATTTATATAATGGGACCAAAGGTGTAGGAAGAGGGAGTGATTTCCAGCTTAACCAATCCTTTAAAGAATCACGCCATACAGATATTTCATACAACGTGATAATTCCTCGATCCTTCATCCATAACCGCAAAGATCCCATATCCGGCCACAGAGAAAGACGATCATTGGTCATTCTTTTGTCTTCCCAGATACTTATACGCCAACCATATATTCCTAGGAATCTGGGACAAGTTTTCACAAAATGTGGATTTGACAGCAAGAATAAGATTGAATATGGGAAAGAACTTAGCGACTTTAGGAGGATTTTCTAAGCACCTTTGCCTTGGACCATTGAAATTTTTTTTGGTCAACAACCTTTTCCACCATGTTGTTTTCCCTAAAACAAGACTCTACAAAAAAAATTCCTTCATGGCTTTATTCATGAGCCCATGGTTTCTTATTCCAAATCCACCCTTGTTCTTGGGACTGATAGCTTGCCTCTGTTTCACTCGATGAATTTTTTTTTTATTAGCTTTCCCTCCTCCCCAGAGAAATTCCCTTATATTCATAAAGATTTGAATGGATATTCCTTTAGGAGCTAGTAAAGCAGAGCATTGATAGAGTAGAAGAGAAGACACAACATCTTTGATTAGAATAATTCGACTGGCAGGGTTTAACCATTAGGAGAGCCATTGAATAAATTTTTTAATTATCTTTTCTACAATTGGCAGCCATTCCTGAGATGTGGAATTTTTCAGAGAAATTGGAATTCCAAGGTATTGAAAGCAGGCCCATTTTTCATTGACTATAAATTGAAAGATTCTAGAAATCACACCCAACTCCTGAGGTGGAGTGTTCCAACCCATAATCTAACATTTTATGTTGCTAAATTCCCCCCTCAAGAATCAATAAAGGAATCCAAAACCACTTTGAAATGAGAAGTAATAATCATCGAAGCTCCACCCATCAAGAGGGTGTCATCTGCAAAATGGAAATGATTGAGATTTCTGACTCCTCGAGTTATTTGAAGTCCTAGAAGGTTCCCAACCATACTTTCATGTTTTAATTTCATGTTTAATGCTTCCACTGTTATGATGAAAAGGAGGGGAGAAAGGGGACAAGCTTGACGAAGTCCTCTGCAAATATGAAAAAACCTTATTGGCCTTTCATTCATTAAAGGAGCTATCTAATGACCACTTATGCAAGAGGACACCCACTTTATGAATTGAGGACTGAAACCAAAACATTCTAAGACATGAAATAGAAAAACATGTCGGACATGATGAAAAGCATTAGCCATATCCAATTTAATAACCATAACTTTTCCTTTAGCCTTGACGCTTCAATGTATAGCTTCTTGAACCAACACTATATTGTCCATAATTTATATGTCTTGCATGAAACCTCCTTGATTGGGAGAGATGCCATTGGGGAAAAAAAAATTTAACTAGGAAGCTATAATTTTGGTGAGAATTTTGTAAGATGAGTTGCATAAGGAGATGGGACTAAATCTAGAAAAGGAAGTGGGATTGGCTTCCTTAGGCACTAAGGCTAAAAAGGAAGAATTGGTGTTCCCCCATAATCTTAAATCTTGATGTGAATAATACAACATACATTTCAGATCATATTTGATCAAGTCCAAGAAATGCCTGTAAAAAGAGAAATTGTAAAACCATCCAGTCCTAGGGCTTTATCCGGCCCCAAAATCCATATGGCAACAAATATTTCAACCTCAAAAAATATTTGAGACAGAGCCAAATTTTCTTCACTAGAAATGAGAGATGGGATATGCTTAGGAATAGATGCCACATTTGAGGGATCATCCCCTTCATGCTCAGAAAATAGATCAAGAAAGTGGCTCTTAGAAATAGCTTTAATTCTAACAAAATATAAAACATGGGTTCCATCTTCAAGGCCAATGCTAGAGACGTTGTTCTTCGGATACATTGTTTTGGCTTGGTTATGAAAAAAACTTAGTGTTTCTATCCCCAAACTTGAGCCAAAGACTACATGATTTTAATCTCCACAATTCTTCTTCACGTCTAAAAACTCTTTGATACCAAGTTTGCAAGTCAAGTTCTTCAATTTGCAACTGGTCAATCATATATTTATGTTCAAGTTCCTTTTGGAAATTATCTAACTTCGCTTTAAGGTCTTCTTTCTCCTTCTCAAGGAGGATTTAGCCGAAATTTTGAGAGACTAGTTTACCATAATGAGTTTTTGCTCCCAAATAAAAAAATGGGAGTGTCGAGAACCCAAGTATTCCAATTCAATTCAATCAAGGATAACACCTCAGGATGGTTAAGCCATAATGGATTGAAACGAAAAGGGTGCAACCCATATTCAGGAATTTCATGAGCATGCAAAGAAATGTGCTTGTGATCATAAATCAGAGAGGGGAGGATGTAGGATTTAATAGAAGAATTTATGTTAAGAAAGTTACTATGGATCGGAAAATAGTCTAATCTGCTAGCTATATGCCCTAGACCTGATCTCATGTTTGACCAAGTATATCTCCCTTTTTGAAGATTTATGTCCAAGATATCCCAATCAACTAGCAGTTCCTCCATTATTTTCCCGGAAAGGGTCCCAGCCAAAGAACCCACCTCTTTTTTCTGAGCTATTCCTGACAACATTAAAATCCCCATCTAGAATACAATCCGCAATAGTATCTTTGAGATTTTGTAAAGACCTCCAACAAACAGATTTTTCTATTAGATTCGTTGGTATGTATACATAAATGACTACAAAAAATTATTCAGTTGTCTGGATCTAAATTTAGCTAGAATCCAATGTTGAGTATTAAAAGTAAACTCTAAACTTACCTTAGATTTATTCCATACAGTGCACAAACCCCCAAAGGCACCTCTGGAATCTACATCTATAGCATCACTTGAACTCTGCCCTCTTTTCCCAATTTTGTTTGCTTCATCCATATTCAATTTGGTCTCTTGAATCGGGAGAATTTGAGGCTTTCTTGTTCGAATTAAATCCATGACAACCATTAACTTGGGTTTGTTGCCTAAACCCCTACATTTCCAAGAGACCAACTTCATTATTTAGGACGGTATGAGTGGGAACCTCCTTTATTAACGGTATTTCCTCTGGAGTTTTTTTACTTCGATCCTCCCATCATTTTTTGAATTGTTTGTTGTGAGTCGAATAAAATGTCTTTATTGGCTTGCCCTTCTTGCATCGTTCTCGATGTCTTTCTCTTGGAACACTTAGGGATATTTTCCTCTGACGCCCTGTCCTCCGACTCCTCTTCTCCAATACTCTCATTTTCTGAGTTATACCTTACTTCTATGAAAGCCACTTCCTCATCCTTGAAAGAATCCATTTCTTATATTTTTTAATCTAAAAGGGAGTAATCAACTTCCACTGAAACTTCAAAAAGCACCCACTTATCTTTGTTCTACTTGACAGGGCTGACAGTCAACAAAGGGGATACGACCGACTGTTGGACTGAAGGAGGCTCTGAATTCAACGAACTTTCACCAATAATGACCAATGAGTTGTCCCCAATTTGATCTGCTTCTTGGGATAACACTTAAAAACTATTTTTGGTGAGTAAACCATCATTCGATCATGTCTTCCCAGAGTTCCCTAGATAGATTTTTGTGAGATTTGATCCTTCATTCATAGTTCCACCAGGGGGTGGTTTTTTGTGCCCTTTGAGGGACTGGTAAAAGTCGGGTTTTTAGGGGCATTCAAAGGACCAAAAAAGGACATATTTTTAGATCCATAAGGACCAAATTTTCAAGAAAATTCTTGCCATTTATATTTCGTATTCACTCCCAAAGAATTGGGATTGTATGGCTTCTTGCAATTCTTTGTGAAATCCCCATATTCGTGGCATACTTTGCATTTAAAAGGAAATTGCTCGTTGATCCAGGTGGATATTGGTGGCCACCCACCTATTCCTACTAGCTCATCTTGTCCATTTTTGTTCAGCACGTTCTTCTGTACTTCTTTGTAATTGTGGGTTCTACACCGTTGGGGCTGTCTGAATCCCCACACATCCTCCGGGTGGATATTGGTGCCCTCTCGCCTAACCAAACTGGCTTATTTTGTATGTTTTCATGTCATCACATCTTGTTGTACTTCCAGGGCCGTTTTGGTGCCCTAAACATTGTTTTTTTTGGCTCACCACAATCAAATTGTAGACGAAGTCCATGTTTGATAGCAGAATGTGTAGTTATCTGAAAGACCTTTCCAAAGGGCTATCACACGCCTAAAACAGAGGTTGTATGCAAAAGATATGACCTTGGGAAGTTGAGGTACCAACTTATCCATTAGGGCCCACATGAATTTTGGCGTTTCACCTTCTAGGGTTAGGTTTTTGGATGTCTAGGGTTTTGGAATTCATGAGTAATATAAAAAAGGCCTCTAGAGCCTCATTGTAATCCATTCTGCTCAATGGATGTGCATAGAAACCACATCTCTTCTCAGAGATAACTACCACCATTCGAGCAAGTGCTTCAGTTCTACAGTTTTATAGTTTCAGCCTATTTCATTATTCAATAGAAGATATTGTTCCCTGGATATCTTTGTTATTATTCATATCTCTATGTTTATTGTATTTAGTCTGTTAATCAGTTCATTCCTCTCCTAAATCTGGATCAGTGGTATTAGAACGGTCTGCTCTTCATTTATTTTTCTTCGTGCATGTCCCCGACAAGATCTGGGTACAAGAAGTTGGGACTCGAACCAATCGAGCCATTGCAAGATCGGTCGCGCCGAGCCCGACAAAAACCCATGGGGGATGAAAATAAAGATGATGGAGCAGGAGATCCTATTAAAATGTTGCTCGAGGAAGCCCTCGTGCGACAAAGGAATGAAATGATGGACAACTTCGTGCAGATCCTTTGACGACTTCCCACAGGAGAAGCATCTTCATCAAGCAGCCATGCAACCCCCTTCAAGTTAGAGGTAAATTTTGACATTCCATTATTTGAAGGACTGATTGATGCGGATGTTGTAGATAAATGGTTGAATCTTCTCGAAGGGTATTTTTCGGTCCATAATTTTTTCGATAGGGAAAATATCACATTTTCACTCCTCAAGGTCGTTCCCCATGTTAAAGAGTGGTGGGATACTTACTCTGAGCAAAGGGAAGTAGAGGAATCTACAATGTTTGTGGTGGCCCCTACATGGGATTCCATCTGGGACGCCATCAAATAACAATACTACCTTGTTGGAAGTTACGAGGACCAATACACCAGATGGACCACCCTACGTCAAGAAAGGGATTAGACAGTACCATATTTCACCAATATTTTCCATACCCTACGCACCAAATTGGGTATCAAATACTCTGAGCATCATCTGGTGCTCAAATACCGTGGTTGTTTTCATAGATACATTCAAACAGAAATGGAGTTTCTGGACATCAACTCATTGGGCACAGCTTATAGATACGCTGTCAAGATCGAGCAAAAATTTAAGCAGAAAAGGCGAGAGTTTGGATCTGCAAACCCCTCACATCCGAGGCAGGGCAAAGGTGTCCCCAACCCACACAGAAAGGGACCAATTTGAGATGTTCGCCCTTAGGACAACCATTCAAAGCCACGACACAAGAAGGGCAATGAGAAGACAAAGAAGGACACGGGAAAATGGTGTGAGTAGCATAAAAGCCCTTGGCACAACATCGAAGAATGTCGCTCCAAGCAGTCACTCATGGTCGAACTGAAGGCTTCCGAGTCAGAGGTCGATTCTGATTCTGAATCAAATGTTGAAGGAGGGAAGTGGATTATCGATGCTAAACCTAGTGCAATTGTTGCTACCACAAAATTTAAACCAAGCGAACCAGAAGAGCCAAAGGAAGGAGAATGCCTCTTTCACTCGGAGATGTGGGTAAAGGGGGCTCCGCTTCATTTCATTGTCGATAGAGGGAGTCAAAAGAACCTGAATTCAGCAGAGGTCGTCAAGCAATTGGACCTGCAAACGACACTACACCTGCGGCCCTACACCATCGGCTCGCTTCGCCAAGGAAGAGATCTTCGTGTCAGCCAACAGTGTCGTATGCCATATGGCATCAAGCCTTTTAAAGATGAGGTATTGTGTGATATTGCTCCCCTTGAAGTCTGTAATGATCTTTTAGGACAACCATATTTGTAGAAGCGTCATGGTGTGTATGAGTCTAGACCCCGCAGTGTTATTATTACTTTGAGTAGACAATTGTATAGGATACCAGAGGTAGCCTGCCTACTGATATTTCTTTAATCTCTGCTAAGAAATGCAGTAAGGTCATATCACAGACTGGGAAGTTCTTCTTCTTTGTGATATGTGCTCATAGTAAGCAGAA
Organism: Picea engelmannii; assembly: GCA_009831015.1. Lineage (NCBI taxonomy): Eukaryota > Viridiplantae > Streptophyta > Pinopsida > Pinales > Pinaceae > Picea > Picea engelmannii. The sequence goes on from ML778207.1 coordinate 485,883, forward strand.
GGTCGTCGCCACATCCGTGGCCTCTACACAGAGCCTCTCTTTGCAGCAGAAGCAAGTGGACGGGATCGTGGAAGAATACAGAGACATCTTCTCCTCGCCTACAAGGGCACCGACACACTACCAAATCAAACATCCAATTGATCTGACCCCCGATGCACCTCAACCTAATGGACCAGTCTATCATCGCTTGTTGATGGAAAATGACGAAATCATGCAATATATCCAAGAGCTTCTTCAAAAGGGGCACATCAGACCCAGCTCCTCCCCTTACGAAAGCCTGATTGTACTGGTGCAGAAGAAGGATGGGACGTGGTGACTCTGCATTGATTATAGAGCCTTAAACAAAATCACAGTCATGAACTGGTACCCCATTCCCAGTATTAATGACCTTCTTGACCAACTCAAGGGAGAAAATTTCTTCAGCAAGATTGACCTAAAGTCTAGCTGCCACCAGGTTCCCATCGAACCAACGGATGTATGGAAGACAACCTTCAAATCTAAAAAAGGTATCTTCGAATGGCTAGTCATGCCATGTGGCTTTACAAGTGCACCAACAAATTTCGTGAGGTTGATGGATGATGTATTGAAACCCTTCACCAACTCCTTTGTGGTGGTATATTTGGATGACATCCTCATCTTCAACAGAACGTGGGAGGAGCACATGCGACATATTCAACAGGTTTTGAGCACTTTGCGGCAGCACAAGCTATATGCCAACTTGGAAAAATGCTCTTTTGGCATGAACAAGGTCCAATACTTGGGCTATATTGTTGATGAGCATGGGATCCATGTTGATCTAGCTAAGATCCAAGTCATTTGTGACTGGCCAGCTTCGACCACACTGATCGAGCTTCGGATCTTCTTGGGACTAGCCAACTTCTACCGACGGTTCATGTTGGGATTCTCCCATATTGCATGAGCCCTTAGCCAGGTGACCAAGGGCGGTGGTAGGGCCAAGTTCGTGTGGGGGGAGGAGCAACAACGAGCATTCAATGATCTAAAGCATCGCTTGTGCTCAGCTCCAGTACTCTCCTTGCCAGATCTGCAACAACCGTTCGAGATTGAGACTGATGCATCTGACTATGTTGTGGGTGCATTTCTCACTCAACACGAGGATATGGTGGCATATCATAGTGAGACACTCTCCGATATTGTCCGGAAATACCCCACCTATGACAAGGAAATGTATTCCATTGTACAAGCATGTTGTCAATGGAAACATTATATTCTGGGAAAAGAGATGATCATACACATTGATCACAAGCCTCTACAGTTCATAAAGACACATGGGAAATTGGAGAAGAACCTCCATCATAAGTGGTCCACCTACCTGCAGCAATTTCATCTCAACATCAAATATAAGACATGTATCTCCAATTGTGTCACTGACTACCTCAGTTAGCCTCATGTGGCTGCACTCACCACTATGCTCCATTTCTGTGGACATGAAGCATCTGAGTGGCCCCAACTTTATCGGCAAGATCCGGACTTCACCACCACCTATCAGCTCTTGGGTACATGCACAACTGTCACCGATTTTCACATTCAGGACAGACTCTTATGCCACCTGGGCCATCTCTGTGTTCCTACAAGCAAGCGTGCAAAGTTGATTTGGTAATCCCACTACAATCGGGTGGCAGGACATTTTGGCATGGAGAAAACTGTGGTCGTTCTTCAGAAACATTTTTATTGGCCAAAACTTTGACAGGACGTCAGCAAGTATATCAGATCTTGCACTGCCTGTGCCATTACCAAGCCACCCATCAAGAAGTAATGCTTATACACCCATCTTCCTATTCCGGAGAAGCCTTGGGAATCCATCTCAATGGATTACATGTATGGCTTGTCATCCACCAAGCAAGGAAATGACTACGTATTTGTGGTCATTTATCGGTTTTTGAATATTACCATCCTCACAGCCTGCAAGAAGAATATCACAGCGAAAGATACTGCCAAGCTCTGCTTCGAATGAGTGTGGGTCCACTTTGGGATACCACAAACCATCATCTTCAACCGGGACAGCAGGTTCCTCAGCACATTTTGGTTGAGTCTCTGGTCTCTGTTGGACACCAAGCTCACAAAATCCATTGCTTTCCACCCCCAAACCGACGACCAAACAGAGGTCATCAATCATATGATTGTGCACATCTCATGCATGTACAATTTGAAGCATCCACGTACATGGGACGAGAGGCTCCCCTATGTTCAACACAGTTACAACAGGGCTCTCCATAGCTCCACTGGTCATATCCCATTTCAGGTGGGTCTGGGATTATAACCCTTAGGACCCATTCATGTTGCAATTCCTCTTGCCACCACACAGACAGACTCTTCCCATGATCAGTCTGCGATCGACAAAGCCACTAGATTCATTGAGCGGATTCAACACATCCGCCAGCATGTCCAAAAGATTTTGCAAAAATCTAATGCTAAGTACAAGCAATGTCGTGATCAACACAAGGTTCCACACCAGTTTCAGGTTGGCGACAAAGTTTGGTTACATTTGCAGAAGGAGCGTGTCATGGGGCCCAATCGGAAGCTTCGCCCACTTCACTATGGGCCTTACACTATCACCAAGATTGTGGGTAGTAATTCTTTTGAGCTCAACACTCCACCCTTCCTTGGCCTGCATCCAGTGTTCAATGTGGACCTCCTTCGGCCATATTTTCCACCATTATTGGACACCTCAAATATCAGAGAACAACTGACACCAACAGAACTCAACCCTGACTGCATGGAACAAGCATCCACTGATTAGATAGTGGACACACAGGTCAAGGGCACTCGCTAGCAGAGGATCCAGCTTTATCGGGTTGTCAAGGCAGGGCAACTCCTACACCAAGGCAAGTGGCTAACCCGGGGCCAAATCTAGCAGAAGTTTTCTCACCTGATGGGGGAACTCAATGCAATGGAGACCATTGCTTCCTAAGGGGGGAGGATTGATGCAGGTGGATATTGGTGGCCACCCACCTATTCCTACTGGATCCTCTTGTTCATTTTTGTTCAACACGTTCTTATGTACTTCTTTGTAATTGTGGGTTCTACACTTATGGGGTTGTCTGAAGCCCCGCACATCCTCCAGGTGGATATTGATGGCCTCTCGCCTAATCCAACTGGCTTATTTTGTATGTTTTCATGTCAACACATCTTGTTGTACTTCCAAGGCCGTTTTGGGGCCCTAAACGTTGTTTTTTGGCTCACCACAGTCAAACTGTAGCTAGAGTCAGATTTTGACAACGAAATGTGTAGTTCTCTGAAAGAGCTTTGCAATGGGCTATCACGTGCCTAAAATGGAGGTCGTATACAAAAGTAACGAGCCTAGGAAGTTGAGGTACCAACTTACACCAACTTACCCGTAGGGGCCCACATGACTTTTGGCGTTTCACCTTCTAGGGTTAGGTTTTTGGATGTCTAGGGTTTTGGCATTCATGAGTAATATCAAAAAGGCCTCTGGAGCCTCATTGTAATCCATTCTACTCAACGAATGTGCATAGCAGCCACATCTCTTCTCAGAGATAGCTACCACCATTCGAGCAAGTGTTTTTGGTTCTGCAGTTTTATAGTTTCAACCTATTTCATTATTCAATAGAAGATATTGTTCCCTGGATATCTGTGTTATTCTTCATATCTCTATGTTTATTGTATTCAGTCTGTTAATTAGTTCATTCTGCTCCTAAATCCATATCACTCGTAGTCTAATTGTTGCACATGCTGCCAGTTATCCAGATAGATTAATACTACTTCTGGAATCCCCTTTTCCAAATCCACATCAACACATATTCTTGCACATGAAAATATGTTTTCTTTTGGTTCGGCTCAGTCAATATATTTTCCAATGGAGTTTCCCATACATCGTAAAGCATCATCACTCCAATAGTGGAGTGTGAGGTGTGGCAATCGAACCCACACCAGAACTGTAGAAGGGACATCATTTTCAGGATTGAAATCAAGAGTCCATTTGTTGAGATATGTCCCTCTTGCTCCTAAAAAATATGTCCTGATACAAAAAATCAAGTCTCGATCTTCCTTGAACTCGAATAGAAATGCAAAAAAAAATTTCCCATTAAAGAAATGATTCAGGGAACCCTTGGTTAGGGGTTTCCAGTTTTTTTCCATCCAAATTAAAACTTTTTTGGGGGATGGCCAAATACCAGTAAACTAGTCGATCAGGCCATGATCGACAAGGGATAAAACTTTATTTCTAGACGAAGAGGGAAGAAGCAAAACTTTGGGCATCTCATCCAGCTTCTTGACAAACTTTGAAGGCTGAGACTTCAATTTTTTTACTGAGGCAACAACCATTTCTTGAAAAGCTAATGCATCATCCTCAGAAGGGGGATGATGCCCCCCCCAGCAGCAGCATCCATAACTCACAAAACCAGGGTCTAGGGTTTTGAAAGCACAACGCACCAGGGCACTAAGTTCCCAACATTCAATATATATATTATTATTATTAGTTTAAATTTTTGTTATAAACTATACATAGATGACAAGAGGTTTAGATTGCTTCAACTCTAGTCAAAACTACCTACAACTCAAGTGGGGGTGGCATAAAAATGTCAAGTCTTGGATAAATCATTAGGGATTGAAGGAAGAAGTCACTTTGCAAAATAATGATAATATTGTTTTTTGTAACAAAAATTGGGAGATTTGTATTATAAAAAAAGGGCGCAGTTGAAACCATTGAGGAGTTACAAAGTCTTTAAAGATTCGGGCCAATACGAGACCTCAATTAAACCACTACTACAAGCTACAAATGATTGTTTCAAATACTCAAATGAAAACTTCACATAGAACAACCTTAATGAATACACTTGGAAAAAGACTCTGAGGATATAAGTGAAGAGACATTGCATCTAAATTAACATGTTGGGGAAGAGCTCGCCTTTTTTACTGACTTGTAGGCCTGACTTTGTGTTACCATTGGTTGTGATGTGACATGTGATTTCTTCTTCTTTCTGACTACCGTCCAAACTTCATTTGTAGATGTTGAGGAATTTGTGGTCCCTGCAATTCCTGAATTGTCTTGATTTGGAGCTTCTATTTTTTCTTGATTTGATACCTCAACATCGTCATCCTGATTTTCCCAACAAGCTAATGGTTGCGGAGAAGGATAGATTTGAAGTCCCTCATCTGAGACTTGTGGGGAAGATGCCTCTTTCTCTTGCTTCTGAATGGATTATTGGCATGAGTCTTGAGATAATGTAGTTGGATGAAGAGGAGGATCTTCTTGAGATGACTTTTCACTAACTTGAGGAGGTTGTATGTTGTATGCATTCCTTTGATATTACTTGGTGCTCGTCATTAGATCCCACCCACCAAGTGGATTTCTGAAGCTTTCTATTCTTCCTAAACCCTTTGGGACAATGGGTTGCAAGATGACATGTTTCAAAACAAGATCTGCAACGCAAGGAAACTCTCTCATAGTCTAGTTTCTAAGACCAAGAATAATTTTTACCAACAAGAATAACTTCAGTTGTGAATCCTTTACTAAAGTCCATTTCCACGCAAATATGGGCAAAAGTGGAGGTGTTGTACCTTGTAGTTTCACGGCTTGCAAAGTGGAACTTTCCAAAAGCTGAACTGATGGCTTCAAGAGAGGGAAAACCCAAAAAATGCAAGGGTAGATTGGGAAGTCTCAGCCAAACAGAAGCATAGGAGATAATGTCAGTAGCGGGATTGAAATAAGGAGTCTATGGTTTCATGCACAAACCTAAGTTTCCCAAAACCACGGACCTGAGTTGAGAATCAAATCCCAATCCTCCTCAGTGTCGAACTCAACAATAAAGAATCCTTTAGCACAATGATGAATGAAAGCTTCCTGCTGCATGATAGGGATCCAAGTAGTCGAGATCTGACTGTTGAGATCAGCTAACTTTGGCCAAAAACCATTGAAGCTACAAACCAAACTCACAAGTCTGTAATATTCTTCCTCTTCCTCGGCATCTTGTCCCATGAGAATGATAAGGGAAGGGGCTTCCTGAACCATAAGGAGGAGCAAAGTCTCATTGAACAACATCTCGAAAAGAGACACCGGTCTGAGAAACTGAAATCGGCTTGGATATGGAGATGGATGGAATGGCCTCATTACTTGGGGCACTCGCAGAAAAGGGCAAGATTGCCGCCATGGTCGATGAAGAAGACACATAGGCTGCAGGCCCGGCTCATAGGCAGCGAGTTGCCAGGGTTAAACCCCAGCCGTCGAGCTCAAGAGAAGGAGCGTCTCCATCTCATAATGCAAAATATTGATAATATTAGAAATATTATTACAACTAAATTTAAGGAGAAATTGTGGTGCCATAAAGAAATAGAGGATAAAATAAAATTGAGATATTATAAGGAGGTAATCAACCCTAATCTGGAAGATCAAAAGTATCTCTCTGTTTTACTAGCATAATGAAGAAAATCAACATTGTTAAAATAAGAACAAACTCTCATGAGCTCCATAATGAAATAGGGCATTGGATAGTTCCTAAAACGTGGGTCGAATGAATTTGTCATATTTGTGACACTAAGAGGGTTGAAGATGAGAGCATATCATCTTAGATTATCTTGTATAAACCCAAATTAGATCACAATTTCAAAATATTATGTTACAATATCGACCTCCCTAACATTTTAACTCATCAAAAATATGATAGTTTAGAAACACTTCTCTTAAAGTTTTCAAGAACAAAAATAAATTTTGAAAGCAAACTAGATAATTCTTTACCTTTCTTAAAGTTTGAGAAACCAAATATAATCTTAATGGATGTTAACGACCATCATCATTATATCATTATTATCATTCGTTATTTATGAAATTATTCTCAAATTCAAACAAATAGTATTAAACAAGGCTACTAGGTAGCATATACCTGCCAAATATAATAATGAAAGTATTGTTTAAGGAGATAGAGAGAGAAGGAGTAGGCATGAAATGACTAGATGGCAGAAATATTTATTACAATAACATTGGGGGAAGTGAAGGCAGCAATAAGACTTCAAAGTTTTTGGCGAATAAGATATCAGATAAATGAGATTTAAAATTTAAAATTAATCATTATTTTTTAAAACTTTAGATAAAGGAGTGTATATTTTATGGTCAACCGTGAACTAATAGAAAGTCAAACCTAACTCAACACTATATACCATGCCTATGGACAGGTCTAATAAATAACTAATAAACCATTGTCAACATTTATATCATATCAATTTCAACATGAAAAAAATTTAACCAAAAATTCAATAATCATTTTAATAATGATTTGATATGTGAAGTTTGACCCCAAAATATACCATATCATACAGTTTATTAACCAAACTTATATATTTAAAAAAATTACACACTAGCATGGAGGACATATTAGACATATTAGTATTGAAAATTTTAAAATCTTTGCGTGCCTAAAATCAATTAAGATTAATATAAATATAAATTGATTAGGTTTGATGTATTTTAGGAATAAATGAAAGAAATAACATATACTTAAAAAAGTTTTTTTTTCATTCATTTCAATATATAAAGACATTTAACAATAAAAAGTAGAAAAAAAAAAAAATACCTATAAAGAAATTAAGGCTTGGAACCACCTTGAATGGAATGTCAGAGGATGTCAAACTTGACCGATGTCCAACAATTTGTTGTTGGGTCGAATTGGTAACATATGAGAAGACAATTTGTTGGTGGGTCACATATGAGATGACATGTCATGAAAAAAATCACATCCCCAACTTTCCATCTTAGTAGTTGGATGACTTCTCACTATGTTAACCATTAATCCAATTCTTCAAAAACAATTTTTTTCTAACTCTCAAATCATTTGTAATAAATTGTGGAAATGACGAGGATAAGCATTGCGTTCATACCAATACAATAATTTATTCCACTTAGATTTATAAAAAAAAACATTGTGTTATCCCAAATAATAAACCACAACCATTATTACTTGGTTTGCAAGTGAACTCAAACTTGTACTCCTAATCTATTAATTTTTTAACTTTGATTTGAGATTTTTTTTATCTTGATTTCCATTAGAAAGCAAGTGTAATGTTGATAACATTATAGATACTTCAATGGCTCAAAGAAGTTGGTACTATTATACAACATCAACTAAGATTGACTTTGGCTTGTAAAGATAGCATCAAAATGTTTATGAGAACTTTAGTAGGCGAATATATTCATGGTTTTCCCACATATACCAATATTTAGATAATGTCTCAAAGTTCACTTAATGAATTTATGTTGAAATAACATTATATAAACAAAAAGAATAAATAACTTGATTTTGAGTTGAATCGCACTATATCATGCTCATCTTCATATTTAAGACATTTGTGACGTAGGAACCTAGATAAATGAGAAAATCTATTGTTGGAGAAACAGAGACCGAATATTGTTAAGAAAATTTGAAACATTGGTAAAAGGATAAAGGTAAATATAGTTCCTATAGTGAAGAAACCTTCCTCACGTGCCAGACTCATTGAGCATGTCTTCCATTTCTCTGATCGGATCATTAAGATAATGATGTACTTAAGATGGATACCTCGGTAATTATTTAATTTATCATAATAGAAGCCTCAATCTATTTTGTGTGTCATTTATGTGTTGCTTTGTAGCAAACTCTAAATAATTATGTGTTCAAGTCAAAGCCTTATCAAAAAAAAAAAAAAAAAAACAGGTATCACCACATTTAATACTACATTCAATAAAAATGAATTGTGGGAATACATTAATATCAAACCAAATTATGCTACCAACCTTTAAACATTTTTTGTGATTTTCAAACTAGAATTTGAAGAGGAGGAGAGGCAATCAATACTCATCGAAGTGCATATTGGACCACAAATGAGTATGTACCCCATACAATCTCCACAATGAGCCCAAGGAAAGAATGTAAAAGATATAAAAAATTCACTGAGTGGTTATATAATTCCAAGAAAACAATTATCTCATGATGTTCAAGTGAAAACAAAGCCAATATCTACTAAAATCTACTCTGTATAGGTAAAACTACATTTTTTCCCATTATGTAATGGAATCAACCAAAAAGAACAAGTATATTATTTGATGGTAACTTGGTTTATTTTCCAACTTATGAAGAAGAAGGTGCACCACATACACTTACATTCAACACATCATATGAACCACCTAGTAAGTTATTTTATTGCTACCACTTCAAATGCTAAAAATAACATTAAAAAAAATGCACATAAACACACTCGATATATTTGACTTTAGGATATAAAGTTGTTTGAAGCACTTTCGAAAGGTATTGCTCACACATATCTTGAAAAGATGGATTTATTTCTTCTTTGCATGCTTTACAATGATGAAATGGATGGCAATGCTTCAAGCATCACAAGAGAATGACCAATTTATTTGCTTTCAAGATTGTTCACATGTATAGTCACAAAGAACATTAAAAAACATGTTTACAAACTTCACAGTAATTAAAAAATATGGGATTCCAAATAAGGATAGAAAATATGAAAAGAATATAGGAGAATATATATATAGGGGATGTCTTACAAACCACATCCATATTGGGTGATGTCTTATAAACTAGTTATGACTCAACATACACAAAATCAAAAAGATGATATTAATCTGGAACGAAATCCCAACAGGGGTATATGCTATTATAGTAGTAAGACTTGCAATTATTATGGACATCACATAGATAGCAATCCCAAGCCAAAGAGGGCCCACTAAGCATGACACTAAAACAACCAACAATGTTAATACTAGAGTGAGGAACGATGTTATCGTGTCAACCCAAATACTTATAATCCAAAACAAGTTATGATCCAGGTGGATATTGGTGGCCACCCACCTGTTCCAACTGGCTCCTCTTATTAGTTCTTAGTTCAACACGTTCTTTTGTACTTCTTTGTAATTGTGAGGTCTACACTTCCAGGGTTATCTGAAGCCCTACACATCTTCCAGGTGGATACTGGTGGCCTCCCACCTAATCCAACTGCCTTATTTTGTATGTTTTCATGTCAACACATCTTGTTGTACTTCCAGGGTCATTTTGGGGCCCTAAACAATGTTTTTTTGGATTACCATAGTCAAACTATAAACAAAGTTAGAGTTTGACGATGTAATGTGTAGTTCTCGAAAATATCTTTCCAACAGGCTATCACGCGCCTAAAACGAAGATCGTATGCAAAAGTTACGATCCCGAGAAGTTAATGTACTAACTTACCCAAACGAGGCCCACATGACTTTGGTGTTTCATCTCCTAGGGTTAGGTTTTTGGATGTATAGGGTTTTGGCATTCATGTTTATCATAAAAAGGTCTTCAAAGTCTCATTGTAATCATCTTCTTACGAATGAGCGTAGTCGTCACATCTCTTCTCAGAGATAAAGTTGCCACCATTCTAGCGAGTCTTGCACTCTGTATTTTTACAGTCTCTTTACAATTGTTTCATTAATATAAATCAAGTATTGTTGTATCTCTTTGTTTCATAAAATTTTCATGAGTATTTCATTGTAATATCTCTGCTTTAATTTCGTTTCGAAAATAATCTGGATCAGTGGTATCAGAGCAGGCTGCTCTTGATCACTTTTTAGCGCATGTCCCCGACGAGGTCCGAGTATAGTCAGTTGGGTCTCGAACTTGTCTCTCTTGAGGACAAAAGGTCTTCAAAGTCTCATTGTAATCATCTTCTTACGAATGAGCGTAGTCGTCACATCTCTTCTCAGAGATAAAGTTGCCACCATTCTAGCAAGTCTTGCACTCTGTATTTTTACAGTCTCTTTACAATTCTTTCATTAATAGAAATCAAGTATTGTTGTATCTCTTTGTTTCAGAAAATTTTCACGAGCATTTCATTGTAATATCTCTGCTTTAATTTCGTTCCGAAAATAATCTAGATCAGTGGTATCAGAGTAGGCTACTCTTGATCACTTTTCAGCGCATGTCCCCGACGAGGTCCGAGTATAGTCAGTTGGGTCTTGAACTTGTCTCTCTTGAGGACAATCACTCTCACATGCCCAAGAAACCCTCGATGGCGGCAGAAAAGAAAAACGACAAAGCAGAAGATTCTATTAACATGTTGCTTGAGCAAGATCTCGCGCGACAGAGGGACGAAATGATGGAGAATTTTTCACACATCCTTCAACACTTGTCGATAGCAACAGACACATCTTCATCAAGCAACCATTTTGGAGGAACCTCTTCCTTCAAGGTACAAGTTAATTTTGATATTCTCATATTTGAAGGTCAGATAGATGCAGATTCCCTAGAAAAATGGTTAAATCTATTAGAAGGTTATTTCTCTGTTCAAAATTTTTCCGATAGGGAAAATATCACCTTCGCACTCCTCAAGGCTCTCCCCCATGTCAAACATTGGTGGGAAACTTACTCGGAGAAAAGTTCCACAAAGGAATCTGGAATATATGGGGTTGAGCCCACCTGGGATTTTTTTGTGGATGCGGTCAAGGAACAGTACTACCCTGTTGATAACTATGAAGACCAGTACATGAGATGGACCACACTGCGGAAAGAGAAGAGCCAAATAGTGTCGGAGTTCACAAATACTTTCCATACCTTGCGCACCAAGTTGGGCATCAAAGACTCCGAGTGGCATCTGGTTCTGAAATATCGTGGGGCTCTACATAGGTACATCCAAACCGAAATGGCTTTCCTAAACATCTCATCATTGAGAGTTGCCTATCGATATGTTGTCAAAATCGGGCAGAAATTTAGGCACTAGAACAAATGGGAATTCAGTTCACAAATCTGCAACAACCAAAGCATGGTAAGGACGACCCTAACCAACAACCAGTCCAAGACACAAGACAAGAAGGGTAAAGGAAAGATGAAGAATGACAATAGGAAGTGGTGTGACTTCCACAAAATCCCCTGGCACAACACCGATGAATGTCGCTCGAAACGGTCATTGGTGGTCGAGGTCAAAGACACGTAGTCGAACCATGATTCAGAATTTGATCCAGAAAATATTGAAAACAAACAGATCATCGACGTAGACCCCACTGCTACTGTCGCAACCACAACAATTCAACCAGAAGAATCAGTAGATCTTGAAGAGGGGGAGCGCCTCTTCCATTCACAGATATGGGTGAAGGGGACCCCGTTGCATTTCATTGTTGATAATGACAGGGAGAATAACCTCATCTCAGCTAAGGTCATCAAACAGTTGGGGTTGTCGAAAACACCACACCCGCAACCATACAACATCCGGTGGCTTCACCAAGGACGAGATCTCTGTGTCAGCTATCAGTGTCGCATGTCCTATGGCATCCATCCCTTTAGAGGTAGTGTGTGATGTTGCCCCTCTTGATGTCTGTGATGTTATTTTGGTCCAACCATATATGTGGAGACGCCATGTTGTCTATGAGTCTAAACCCCACAGTGTCATTATTACTCTGGGAGGTCAGATCTATAGAATACCAGAGGTAGTTCCGACTATTGCTCCACCAAAACAGTGCCGCAAGGTAATCTCTCATACTACAAAATTCATCCTCTTCACAGTCTGTTCAAAGGATGCACAAAAGACCGCTACAACCACTACAACCTCAACACCTTCTATCCAGCAAAAACAAATTGTCACGGAGAAATAATATATTGTCTCTTCACTTACAATGGTGCCTACACAATTCCCCATCAAACCCATAGACAATAGGTTGGTGGAGCATATTCAACCCCGCCAGCAATAGGTTTGTGACATTCTTCCATAGACCAAGCAGCACAACTTCTCCAATAAGGCATGCAGCTCACCAAGCTTTAGATTCAGAAAATGCTTTCCCCTCTTTCCTGGGCACTCAACGCAATGGATACCATTGCTTCCTAAGGGGGGAGGATTGATCCAGGTGGATATTGGTGGCCACCCACCTGTTCCAACTGGCTCCTCTTGTCAGTTCTTAGTTCAACGCGTTCTTCTGTACTTCTTTGTAATTGTGGGGTCTACACTTTCGGGGTTGTCTGAAGCTCTACACATCTTCCAAGTGGATAATGGAGGCTTCCCACCTAATCCAACTGGTTTATTTTGTATGTTTTCATGTCAACACATCTTGTTGTACTTGCAGGGCTGTTTTGGGGCCCTAATCAATGTTTTTTTGGCTTGTCACAGATAAACTATAGACTGAGTCAAATTTTGATGGTGTAATGTGTAGTTCTCGAAAATACCTTTCCAACGGGCTATCACGCGCCTAAAACAGAGATCATATGCAAAAGTTACGACCCCAGGAAGTTAATGTACTAACTTACCCAAACGGGGCCCACGTGACTTTTGGCGTTTCATCTCCTAGGGTTAGGTTTTTGGATGTCTAGGGTTTTGGAATTCATGTTTATCATAAAAATGCCTTCAGAGCCTCATTGTAATCATCTTCTTGTGAATGAGCGTAGTTGTCACATAGATAACAACCACAAGCCAAAGATGGTCCACAAAGAATGGTGTTGAAATTTTGTGTTTTATAAATCTCTTTCTAGCCTGAAAACAATACTCACTAAAAGGTATGTTTGAATCCTTACCAAAACCAAAATTGAAGCTTCTTCCTTAACCACCAAACAAAACCAAAATTGAAGCTTCTTCCTTAACCACCAAACTGTATGAGAAGGAGAGAAACACCTACTTATATTTCTTGAAATAACATACAAGTACTAATACAAAATACCTATGGGCATCTTGATGAAAAATGTAGCATGTTTCTCTTGCCTCTTTGTATACATAAAAAAGTTCAATTTCAAATATACACATGGAATTTTAAAGTATTTAAATATTTAGAAAAAAGTTTATAAATAACACCCAACTGTGAGATACCCAATTTCCATCATGGTTCTAGAGTGTGACCATTTTTACTATTTATCTTAGGGAATATCAAAGGTTGCTTGTAAAAGATCAATTAGAATACCCAAATCCTTTTGACCTATAGTATTATGAAGTAAAGGCTTCAAATAAATTTTAGAACATTTCTAGTAAGCACAAATACAAAAGGAACAATTAATGGTTCAATATATCTACAGGAACAATAAAACATGCAACTATGTCAAATGCACACTTCAAACCACAAAACATCAAGAGACATAGAAAATATTAAGAAATGTGATATATACCTCTATTTTATTTAGGTTTATTTTATAAAACATGAGTTGAAGGCTTAGTTTTGGATATTTCCCATGCGTCTTTGATGGTTGACACAACCTCACAATCTCCATGTAATCTTGATTGTCGGGCTTACCAAACACATAGAGCATGGAATAAGCTTTTTAATGGTTCATGAAACGCCCCAACTGGAGTTTGTATGCAAAAGTTGTGGCCCCGAGAAGTTGACATATCAATTAGGATCCTTGAGAACTGTATTACTTTTGCCACCTCATCTCTTAGGGTTAGGGTTTTGGATCTTTAGGGATTTTGTCTCTTAAGGTTTTATCATTTATGATAAAAGGTAGTTTCAACTTCTTTTAACGAGCTTCTTGTGAATGAGTGTAGCCAACACATCTCTCTTTAGAGATAAACAACCACCATTCTAACCAATTTGTAATGATTTGCATATTGCAATGTTTTTCTATTTCATTCATTGATAGAATTTGAGTGTTGTCGTATTATGGTCTCTACAAGAAATCTGTGTGATTCTACCTATATTTCTATCTTCATTTAGCTCTTTGCATAATCCAAATTAGTGGTATTAGAGCAATATGCTCTTTGTTGTTTTTCTATGCATGTTCCCAATGAGGTTAGGGTATATGGAGGTGAGCCTCGAACTAACCAAACTCGGTGAAAACCACCCTCATACAATAGAAGAATGATATGTTGGACAATTTCACCCATATCCTTTGATAACTGCCAATGGCAACAAAATCATCTTTGATAAGAAATCACTTTGTAGGTATGACACCCTTCAAGGTATAGGTTAACTTTGACATTCCTATATTAAAAGGCAAAATAAACGTAGATGCTTTGGAAAAATGGTTAAACTTACTAGAGAGTTATTACTTTGTTCAAAAAAAATCAACAATGAGAAAATCGCCTTTGTGCTCCTTAAATCTCTTCCACATGTTAAATATTGGTGGGACATTTACTATGTGCAACATGTCAAAGATGAATCTGAAACATTTAGGATAGAACTTGTTAGCCATTTAGGATAGAACTTGTTAGCGCTAGAAGTTGCTCTTGGACTGCTTCAAGGGCAAGCCTAGCACATCTTGAAATGATAAGGGTTTGATTGGATAGGTTGGGCTTTTAAGAAACAAGAGAGTGGTACGATCATTCAGGAAAGCAATGAAACCATTGGGCATGGAGTCAATACAAAATCATAATCTCGAACTAACAATATATGGGCAGCAAATGGAGACGATAGAATCATTGGCTAGCAATTTAATTGTTTTCAAAGGTGAGGATTATGAATGGAGGATAAGAGAGGGTTGACTGTAGCATCCTTGAGACAAGACAGGTCCTTCGAATGACACATTCGAATAATGAATTAATATAATCTAGAAAGGCCCTTTCTAAATAGACTAAACAAAAACAAGCATAGTCATGGAAAAATTCCTTACAAAGCAATTATAAGGATCTTCTCAGCATGACAAGCATTTGTCATAAACACTATAACAGCTGCAAATATACTTGTGAATGAAAAGGGTATGAAAAGTTACAATAAGAAGAAATTACACAAAGAAATTACACAAGATCGGACTGTCCAGATCTTTGCATAAAAGCCAGTACAAGTCATTACGAATCAGACTTCAAATACCCATGAGCTCATTAACCTTCATGAAAAGTTTACAAAAGAGACCTCTCGGGTCTGTGCTCTTTCCTTTCTCAAAAACTCTCCTCCTCTAGACTACTTCTACCCCTGTTTAAATAAAAAGGATCTCTCAGCCTTCAAAAGCTCGAGTGATCCTACCTCTGCTTTCTAAAAATAGAGAGCAGTTACAATAATTTGCCATTTGTAAAAGAAGTAAATTCCTAATCTTTAATACCATGACACATAAGACTATAATCTATATTTCTGGAAACTGGTGCAACAGAAAATACATGCAAAAGAGAAGATGTTAGTTGAATGTCTCGAGCACCAAAGATGCTTCTTGAAAGCTGGAAAATTTTGTCACCTATTTCTTTGAAATCTGCAAAGTTTTGTTTGTTCACACTTCTTGTTTTTCATCAATAAATTTGAACGCTTAATCAAGAATGGCCATTCTGGGGTCTTTGCCATTCCTATATCAAATCACTGGCAGCCCTCTGCAGAAAGCTTAAGCAAGTCAAGGCTTGACAAATTGGCAGAAACATGTGGCTCGGCCTGCAAGGCAGGCGGTATGTCCTCTGTCCAACAATAGAACTAGGAGAGATTCAGGCTCTTCATAGCTATGCAATTGCGCATCAGGAGCACAAGCTCCATGTCCAAACCCACTGCAGACTTAGGTTCCATGGCACGTCGGTGCCATCTTACAAGTTTCACATGCTCCAAACGGGGCCATAAAAAGTAAAATCTCTATATTCCTGGCATTTCTCACATAGATCACTATGTTGTTTACTCTGGGAAATGCCTCTCATGCACAGATACTCGCGAGTCGCCCTTTCCATTTCACGCCATTTCTTACAGACAAGGGCCATCCGGTTTCTTGACATTGGCTCCTTCTTTTAATTCTCCAAATCGTCAAAGTCTGGAGATGAGTGTATTGCATGCTTCTTTATCACAGCTGCCCCATTCACATCGCATAGAATTCATATATAATAAATGTGGGTGGGCGATGAATGATCTTGTCACCAGGGTCAAGCACACATCGCACGATGAAGTCAGTAAGTTCATCTGCTCCACATCCTGTAAATAAATAAGACGCATCAAGACCTGAACCCTCAGCAAGTATTGCTCGGCGCTGTCAATGCTCATAACCCTAGCTTATCCTCAGGGCACCTGCTCATCAAACTTTAAAACATCTGCACAATTACTGGCATCTAGCAGTATGTTGCGTGGCTTTAGTGCTCAATGCTGGGTTTTATAAATTGACCCGTGGTTTGCCATGTGGCTTTGACCCAAGTCTTGACTCATGTAATTTAATGTGTGGCATGGCTTATGTAGGTTGTGAGTTATATGCGCTTGGCATGTGGGCTTTGGTATGAGACATGGCTTTCACTTGTGTGCACACTCCACTTTGGGTAAAAGCAAAAATAAAAAAAAAATAAAAATAATAATATTTTTATTTGATTATATGAAAACGTGTGATAAGATGAAGGTCTAATGACAAAGTGATTGTTGTCATGCACGTATAAAACTAATCACAATGATCCAAGCCAAAGGAATTAATCCAAACGGGAGCTTGGTCGAGCTTGTAACAAGGCTTGATAAAAAACCTAGGCAGAGACCTAAGGACTAAGGACTTGGGAAATTTTGACAATTCTGGCCCAAAAAAATCAAAATGAAATGAAGTGTTACTGGAAATTCCAGTAGCAATTTGGATTTTGACTATATTAAATCTAGGTGTTAACAAAACCCCCTTGGGAAGATTTTGTTGATGCCCTCAAGGAGGAATTATACCCTATAAGGAACTACAATGGCCAGTATTTGAGATGGACAACTTTGCACCAGGAGAGAAACTAGATGGTGCGAGAGTACACCAATACATTTCATACCTTGTGCTCAAATATGGGTATCTAAGACTTCATGTGAGACTTGGTTCTAAAGTACCTCAATTCTTTACACATGTACATCCAAATAGAGATGAAATTCTTAGACATCTCCTCACCAAGAGCCACTTTATTGATATGATGTCGAGATCAAGCAAAATATTAAGAAAAAAAGTAAGAGGGAATTTAGATCTATAAATCTAACACAACAAAAGAATGGTAAAGGTGGCCCTAACTCGCAGAACAAAGGATAGAGCAAGGATAGCCAACCTTAGGATGACCAGTCCAAGACGTAAAGAAGGATAATAGAAATTGGTGTGATTTCCACAAAATCCCTTGGCACAACACTAATGAATGTCACTCCAAGCAATCATTGTTGGATGAGATGAAAGCCTCGTAATCAAATTCCTACTTGGACTTTGATTCATAGCCGAATAAGGAAAAATGGATCATCAATGTGGAACCCAATGTTACCATTGCTATTGTAAAGATCTAGCTAAAGGAACCAAAGGAGCCTAAGGAAGGTGAACACCTTTTCCATTGACAATTGTGGTTGAAGGAGACTTTGCTACATTTCATTGTTGACAATGGTAGCCAAAAGAACCTAATATAAATAGAGGTCATCAAGAAGTTGAAGTTGTTGATGACATCACACCCCAACCATAAACCATCGATTATCTAAGCCAGGGATGAGACATATGCATCAATCGAAAAGGCTACCTAGATTATGACATCAAAACCTTCAAAGATGAGGAATTGTGTGATGTTTCCTTGCTTGAAGTTTGTGATGTTCTTTTAGGACAACCATTACAAGTCTAGACCCCATAATGCCAGCATTGCTTTGGGAGGTCATATCTAATGTACCTAAGGAGGCACCCAACGAGATAATAAATGTAAAGTGGCCATAATAATGGAATATGCCCACTATGTAATTGCAAGGAAATAATATAATAATAAGGATTAGTTGACATAAACCCCTAGGAACACTCACGAGAAAGTATAAATACACATGAGTATCATTGTATTGGAGGTGAGTTGGATTGTATTGTCTTATAGCAAGCATGTCTTGTGGAGTGATTCCTTCCATAAGGAGTATTTTATGGTGTTACCCTACATTAAGGGTTATTCTTTCTATATTCTTGGTTTTGTTCATGGTGAATGTTTGGATATCTTTGATGTTTAATGGTTTATCTATGAAGTTTTATGATTTACTCTCTCTTATATCTATCAGTTTCATTACAAGAACAAAAAGGATCTTTCAAATGAAGAATATGAAAAAGTATTTTTAGACATGTGGTCTCATGTTGCGAAGAAGGACAAGAAGAGCACTAGGGATTTATTTTCATACGAAAACTTCATACTACAGGTTCATGGATGTATTCATCAAGAGAAAGTCGTTGTTTCTATTAACCCTAGTTGCAAACATAATTTCATCAATGTTGAGTTGGCTAAAAGATTGCAAGTACCCATAAAGAATACTCAAAGCACATGTGTTGAGGGTGAAAATGTTCAATTTTTTAAAGATTTGAAGATTACCATGGACAAATATGTGTTGCATTTAGATTTTTATGCGATAGACATGGATGGCGCGGATATTGTTTTGAGATATCCTTGGATGGACTCAATTTGTGTAGTTAATATTAATGTGTCAAAGAAGTTTTTGAAGCTTTGGTATAAGAAAAAGAAAATTACATTGCATTATATTTCACTTACTAAGCAAGAAGGGCCCAAGGGGGCACATGTAGAAGTCATTGTATGGGAACAAATTGCAGTACCTAATGACACATCAGATGGAGAGTATAGAGGTGAATCAAAAGAATAGCCTACAAAATCACTTGAAGAAAAGCCCCAATAAGGGCATAAACATGAAGAAGAAGCTAAGGAACTACATGTTAAAGAATCAAAGAAAGAAGAACTAATAGCTAAGGTTGTTGTATATCACCGCCCCCACCACTTAGAGAAACAACATTCATCAATGCAAGGGCATGAGTGACAACAAACTTACTATGGATCAACATGGAACCAAAAAGGCAACTAGCATGGAGGTACATGGAAGACTAAAATCAATGCATGGAGATATAAGAGTAGCACAACAAAGACATGAATCCCAAGGAGAAACCATAATCAAGATCGAGGGGGAAAGGCTATAGTTGGACCCCATGTCCATGTTTCAGTAGGATGGATGGATGTTCATGCATGGTACTAGTTGACTACATTTCTTAGCAGGTCATATTATATGGCTTCTTCCCATGTTTTGAGGATGAAACATGCCAAGGGGGATGGAATGGGGTACCTAGGGAGGTACCCAAGAGGATAATAAATGTAATGTATCCATAATAATGGAATAATCCCACTATGTAATTAAAAGGAATTAATATAATAATGAGGGGTAGTTGGCATAAACCCCTAGGAATACTCATGAGAAAAGTATAATACACATTATTATCATTGTATTTGAGGTGTGTTAGATTGTATTATCTTGTAGTAAGCATGGATTATGGGGTGATTCCTTCCATGAGGAGTATTTGGTGGTGTTATCCTACCTTAAGGGTTCTTCTCTCTATATTCATGTGTTATTTATGGTGAATGTCTTGGTATCTTTAGAGATTAAGAGATTTTTTATGAATCTTTTAGGTTTATTCTCTATTTGATCTATCAAGTTTTAGTACATCATCTCTATAGGGTATGGGAGATAGTTCCAATTACCGTAGTCTCTTTGATCGCAATGAAATAGTGTAGAATTAAGGCAATCCCTTAAACTAAGAGATTCATCCTCTACATGATTCAGTTGGAAGGAGAACGAAAGATCATAATGATCATTTGGGCCTCTACACGAGGTTTCTCTACAGAAAGAAGAAGGTGGACAAGGTAGTGGAAGAATACAGAGATATCTTCACCTCACATACAAGAGTACACTTTTCACTATCATGCAAGGCATCCAATTGATTTAAGATTCAATGTTATTCTACCTACCAACCTAGTACACATACACTCTCTTCTAGGGAATGAAGAATCAAACACCATATTCGACCACATTCGACCAATATCATCACCTTGTAGCAGCCCAATTGTATTGGTTCAAAAGAAGGATGGGACATGGCAACTTTGTATTGATTATAGAGCCCTTGACAAAACTATAATCGAGAACTGGTATCTAATCCCCCAGATTGACAATCTTTTTTATCATCTCAAGGGAACCGAATTTTCAGTAAGATTAATCTTGAGTCAAGCTATCACTAGGTGCCAATCGAACAAACTAATGTATGGAAGACAACATTCAAGTCCAAATAAGTTCTTTGTGAGTGGTTAGTCATGCCTTTCGACTTGATTAGTGCCCCAACAACATTCACGAGGATGATGGATGATATGTTGCATCCATTCATAAATTCCTTTATGTTCGTATATTTGGATGATATCCTCATCTTCGACAAAAAATGGGTGGAGCATTTGAAGCACATTTAGCAGTTATGAGCACCCTGTGGCAACACAAGTTATATACCAATCCAAAAGGTGCTCATTCAACATGCACATAATTCAGTATCTGGGATACATCATGGATGACCATGGTATGCATGTGAATCCAACCAATATCTATGTCATCGTAATTGGCTAGCCCTAAAGACACTAATGAAGGTCCATAGTTTCTCGTACCTCACCAACTTCTAATACAAGTTTATTTTGGGGTTCTCTTGTATCGCTCAACCCCTAAGCCAAGTGACCAAGGGCGGATCCAAAGCCAAGTTTGTTTGGATCAAGTCACAAAATATAGAATTCAAATATCTAAAACATCGCCTTTATTTCACACCAATATTCATTTTGCAAGACTAGCAACATCCATTTGAGATTACGACATATGCTTTAGACTATG
Organism: Picea engelmannii; assembly: GCA_009831015.1. NCBI lineage: Eukaryota > Viridiplantae > Streptophyta > Pinopsida > Pinales > Pinaceae > Picea > Picea engelmannii. Next base: position 507,322 of record ML778207.1, read on the forward strand.
TTATCGATGCAATGCTCACTTGACACAGACATTTAGTGGCCTATCACATCAAGACACTCTTTTATGTGGTTTGTAGGTACCCCACTTATGACATGGAGATGTACTCCATTGTATAGGGATGCTGACAATGGAAGCATTATATTATAGGAAAGGAAGTGATCATCCACACTTATCACGATCCCCCTAAATTCATGCAAATGCAAGGAAAGCTATATAATGACTACCATTAGAAGTGATCCACATACCTACAACAATTCCACTTAAACATTAAGTAGAAGAAGGGAAACAAAAATCAAGCTATGGACTGCCTTATCCAACCTCCGATTGTGGCACTAACCACAGTATTTAACTCCTATTGACATGAGACTTCTGGTTGGCCCCGATTGTATAATAATGATCCTAACTTCACTACTACATATCGAACACTAGGTGTAGGTAAACAAGTTTAATACTTTCACCTCTAAAATACACGTATATACCATCTAGGCCATCTTTGTGTTCTTTTAAGAAAGCACGAGAAGTTGATTTGGGAGGTGCATTACAATTAGATGGTTGGGCAATTCGATGTGGAGAAGATAATGGCAATGCTACAAAATTACTTCTTCTAGACAAAGCTCCAATAGAACATTAGCAACTATATCAAATCATGCACCACCTATGTCATCGTCAAACCTGCGATCAACAAGAAAGGGTTGTACACTCCTCTACCTACCCTAGATAGGCCCTAAGAGTCAATCTCCATGAGTTACATGTTAGGCTTGCCCTCAACCAAGCATGGCAATGACTATGTGTTTGTGGTTTTTGATTGGTTCTCTAAGATGGTCATTTTGGCACCTTGCAGGAAGAGTATCATAGTAGAAGTCACTGCTGATCTCTTCTTCGAGTGTGTTTGGGTTCATTTTATGCTCCATAGATCATCATTTCACATATGGATAGTAGATTCCTAAGTACTTTCTAGTCTATTTTGTGGTCAATAATGGATACAAAGTTTACTAAATCAACTACCTTCCACCCCCAAACAAATGGATATACAGAGGTAGTCAAGATGATGATTATGCATATCCTAAGAATGTACAACTCCAAGCATCCATGTACATGGGATCAAAAGCTTCCTTATGTTCACCATAGCTACAACAGAGCTCTTCATAACTCTATTGGCCACAACCCTTTTTAGGTGTGCTTGGGGTTCTAGCCATTGACCCCGATTAATATAACTCTTCTCATTACATATACAAATGAAGATTCCTCCCATGCTTAGACTAAGGTAGATAAAGCAACCAAATTTGTTAAATGTATCTGTCACATCCAATAACAGGTTCATGATATTCTGCAAAAAGCTAATGTCAAGTACAAGCAACAAAGTGATCAACATCAAGTTCCACACAAGTTTCTAGTTGGCAATAAGGTATGGCCACACTTGTAGAAAGAGAGTCTCACAGGTCCCCACAAGAAGCTCAAGACACTCTAATATGGGCCTTACACCATCACCAAGGCCATGGGTGAGAATACTTTTGAATTGAGTATTCCACCTTTCCTTGGTTTGCACCCTATATTCAATGTGGAGTTGCTTCAACCATATTTTGCACCTTTATTGGACACATTAAAGGTGCCCAAGCACCTTGCCCCTACAAAATTCAACCTTGACTACATTGAGCGAGATACAGTTGATTGAATAGTGGAGACCAAGATGAAGGGCACCCACCAATAGAAAATAGAACTCTATCGAGTTGTCAACATAACACAACTCCTTCACTAGGGAAAGTGGCTCACCAAGAGTTGGAATTATCAGAACTTTCCCCATCTAATGGAGGAACTTGACACAGCGGGGATCATTGCTTCCTAAGGAAGGACAACTAATCTAAGTGGGTATTGGTGGCCACCCACCAAACACATAGATCGTGGAATAATATTTGCAACATTCCATGAAACTCCCCAAATAGAGTTTGTATGTAAAAGTTGTGGCCCTAGGAAGATGATATATAAACTAGGCTCCTTTGGGCCTACATTCCTTTTGCCACCTCATATCATAGGGTTAGGATTTTAGATCTTTAGGGTTTTTACTTCTTAGAATTTTATACTTTACGTTAAAAGGCAGTTTTGACTTCTTATAATGGGCTTCTTGTGAATGAGCATATCCAACACATATCTCTTCAAAGGGTAAGCGACCACCATTCTAACCATTCTATTGCTTTGCATATTGCAATGTTTTTCTATTTCATTCATTAATAGAATTTGGGTTTCATTGTATTGCTATGCTCTCTATAATAACTCCATTTGATTTCACTTATATTTCTATCTAAATTTTGTCTTGCACATAAATTGGATCCTTCATTGAATAATGAACTAGATGCAAGAGGATGACAAGTGTTTCTCTTCTTTTGGGGCGAGGAGAGGGAACTGAGAAAAGTCAAGTTGTGTTGGGTATGTGTTACATTCTTTGAAAAATTGATCCCATGGAGGTAGGGGTTTGGGGGTGGAGCTTCCGAAGAAAAAAAAAATTGGTGGTTTTTTGCATCTGTTTTTTGTGGTTTTTCAGCACATGGTTTTCTAATTTCGATTAAGGAATTAGGATTGTTGACTAATATGGGTCAATGGACTAGGGGTTTGGATGTCGCAGTATCCTATATGTATATTGTATTGTAAACAATGAAGAAGATTATGAATAGAAGATCAGAGGTGTGACTCTAAACTTGTTGTCGGTTTTCCCGGTTTGGGTTTCAAGGGTAAAAATCTCTATGTAATGTGTGTGTGTGTCATTGTATCTTTTTTGTTTTTATTGGGAATATGTTTGCAATAATTAATTGTGCAAGGTTAAAATCTACAGGTTGATGGGGTTTATAGGGTGGGTGTCAGTGTGGTAGAGGGGGGACTTAGGTTAGGGGATGCACCCCAATCCATTAGTGTTGGAGTTGATTGTTGTTGTTTCAATTGATCACATCCATTTGTTGGAGTTTGTGGAGGTTGGGAGGTGGATCATAGAGATAATTGTTGTTGGTTGCATGCATAGCATGATGAGGGTATCTGAACTTCTTCACTATCATTTGTGTTCTTTCTCTTCTTCTTCATTGAACTCTATTTATTGTGATTCACTAATTAATCATAAACTCTATGCTGTTAAAGCATAATACAATTGGCACTATAAAGTTTGTTGAATGAATGTTCAATTGATTTGAAGACTCATGATAGAAACATTAATTAAGTGTGCTTGTAGCTATTTTGAAATCTAGATAGTGTTATTCTTGCAATCCACACTAATAGTGGTAGAATATTACTTTGTACCAATCATTTATTTGAGATACCAATATTGTTTTTTACCAATCCAAGAATATCAAAACACACTTGGAGCCCAATTATATATTCAATCTTAATCCATATAGGAGCTATGTTAGGAGAATAAATTTAAGGCCTTTACTCAAGTTATGAGTGCATAAGTTGGCATTAACATATTCTCTAGCCATATTGTGAAATACATTAGAGACTATCAAATGCTTTCTCAACCTCAAATACAAATGAAGAGCTCCTTTGACCACAATAATGTGGTAGCGTTCTCTCTGGAACCAAATAGCACATTATCTTACCAAAGTGCAATTTTGACTTTAGTAATGACATCCATCACCATTATTTAATCTATATTGGGGTCCTAAAACACCGGATGGGTGTGTAGGGCATGCATTGAGAATGCATGGGCAATTGTGGCATTGGAGTTGTAATTAATAAATACTTATTTAGGCATGTTGTTGAGTAAACACCAAAGAACAATGGCATCAACAATTATTGTATTCTAAACAAATATCCAAAATGTGTAGAGTCATATGTTATGATAGTTAGTTGGTCCAAGACAAGTTTTTCCCAACTACTTGGACGTTATACATTACGAACACATATATGTTTAAGAAAAAGGGCACTGAGCAAGATGCATCTTATGGAAGCATTTGTGCACATTCATAGAAGGGAGGTCACGACAAGACTACGAATAATTCCATTTATCATAGTAACTACTACAACACATCAAGGTTTCAAATTGTTTATTTGAAAGTCTAGCATTGCCTTGAGTGCATAGAGTTAAACAACACCGTGTTGAATGGCATTATATGAATCATCCATGGGAACATGAAGTCTTGCATCATGGAGTTTAAATACTCAATAAACATAATAAGGAATAACACAGAGATATCGCATCGTGTGATCCCAAGGGTTGTGCTATAATTCTCTAACAAGTGATTGAAATAATGCTTCATCTATATCAAATTTTGGACATTGTGCAGAGGATGCCACTACATTTGACATGATGTAGGGATCGATGATAGAGAGATGATGATGTGATGACCATAAATTTATTCCATTGTTTTGAGGATTATTTCATCTCTATGGGTGGTCTCAATATTGAAATTTGCATCTCTTGCAGGGCAAAATATTCCTTTGGTAGTGCGGTGACAAACAAGAGTAGGACCACCGTTGCTTTCCATATCGTAGGTGAAGAAGGTTGAAGAATGACTTGTAATAAAACTTTGATTTTTTCAATAGAGGGAGGGGAAGTGAAGGCTTGGTATGATTCTATAGCCATTAAGATGCTTTCACACCATCAATGTTGTAATCTTTCCATGTTTTTGTGAATGCTTGTCTAAATATATTGCATTTGTTGTCAAACATTCCTAAAGAATTCAAGCCCGGTGTATTAACCATTAATGGTTAATGTGGCATTAAGTCATTGAGGTGGCATTTAGTGTAGTGCAATAATGTGCAATATCCGACCTACATTTGAACACATGTTGTAACATCAAATTGTACCATTGTTTTTTTCACATCACATAGTTGTCATTTGAGCAGCAGGAGATTTATATAGGGTCATTCTATTATATAACCCTAAATTTTCATTTAGTGTTTGTTGGAACATATTGCATTCACGTGTGTTATGTTGCAAAGTGTAATGAATGAAACGATAATTATCAAGAGATCAATGCCAAGGAGGGATAACAAGTTGTGGCTAGTCATCACAGATGACAAATAATAATGCATAATACCATTAGGTGGTACCGTGGGATGTATTATTGATGAGGTAACTTAGTAGCACAGTGGGGTGGGGTCACTATTAAGAAAACAAGATTTTGCAAATGATTTTGTGAAGGTTCTTAGTGTTGATTGTATATGCCAAAATTTCAAAGGAACATCTACAAATGGTAGCAACGTTTTTTTCAAAAATTTTGTAGATGTTTTTGCCTAATAGTTGGAGGTTTTTGCCAAGTTTTTTTTTTTGCATTGTAATTATGCAAATATTATGTGCTCGTGCACTAATTATACAAGATCGTCACTAACAACAAGCCACTCAGTGGTGTGATTATACAAAACAAACACAACGTGTTAATCACCAAAACCAAATTTGAGCATTGATATACCATTACTACCTAAAACACTAGTGTGTTAAGACCAACATGCAACACTAATGCACCAAGACTAAAGCAGCACACTAGTGCTCCAAAATCGACACAAAGCACTAATTGAGAATATCACATATTATATATAGAAGAATTAATATATTTAATTTATTATTAAAATGATTAATAATTAATTATGAATTTGTGTTTTTTAATCACTACACAAAGTTGTTGTGTATTTACTATTTTTCATGATGGCTTATTATTGATTGATTGAATTTAATGAATATATGATGATTAAAATTTGGAAAAAAATTAAATCAATAAAAATATTAAATAACTTAAAGAATTTGCATAAATAATAGAATAAATAATAGAATTTGCATAAATTAAGGCATAAATTTGATGTAATAATAGAATAACTTTTATTTCATAAATTCAATAAAGTGTTCAATCATTCTAATTATTAGTTGATTTGTTATTTTCTATTGTTTTTGTTTGATGATAAATTTATATATTTAAATTATGGGTTTTATTAAAAAAAAAAAAGTGAAGAAAGAAAATGAAAATACTTATCTAAAATAAAATCATAAATTATAATTTTGATTATTTGAAATTAAAGATTAGATTGAGAACATATGAAACAATAAATTAGAAATATATAGATAAGTAAAAAAAAAAAAAAAACTACTATAAGTATGTTGAAATGTAGAGCTTTATAGTTGAATAGATATAATAAATCGATCCATACAAAACCATGGTGAGTGTGGAACCACTCAAGCCACCTAACAAGTGTCTCTTGTAATTACAAAACCACTTAGAATATTCATATGCAAAACCACCCATCACTTGGAATACTTATATGCAAATATATCCAATGAAGTGGATGCACCACCATAGGAAACAACTCCTTAAAGTGTAGGTTCCTCAACATAAAATCATCCCTAAATATGTAAAATCAGCCCTAAATATGGAATATCCTATGAACCAAAATTACCTTGAAAGGAAAATTGCTTTATGCAACAATACAAGCCCTGATTTCATGACTAATTTCAAGTAGAATTGCGCCCAAAGGGCATTCTCCTCACAAAAAGAGCACAACCACTAAGACCGATGAATATGCCAAAATCCCTTAGTGCAACATGGCCCAAAATCTTAGAAAATAAATGCCATGCACACAATCTCAAGACACTAGGAAGCCATGAAAACCCAAGGAGAGTAGTGCCCATCAAGCCATGAGATATACAAAAATAAATTTGGCCATGCATGGTTGCAAAACTTAAAGAAGGGAAAACCCTTCAAACCTAGGTAAATGAGGAAATAGAGAAAACAAATGCAAAGAAATGATAGAAATGTGATTACCTGGTAAAAACTTTGGGCTCTTCATGGTTACTAGTTTTCTTCCTCGTCTTCCTTTCCTCTCCTCAACTTGCCTCTTCCTCTCCAATGCACAATGATTTTTTACTCAAAAAAATTGTACTTTCAAAATTAGTAGTTTCTTTTTCACTTAAATGGCTAGTTTTAATTATATCATCAAAATACACCTCAAATTTACTTGAAGGTTGAGTGAACAAGAGTCTCGGCTATACTGAGAAGAAAATCACATGCTTCAAAAGCACTTCTATTTTTAGACTAAAGATCCGTGCTTAAACTTCATGGGAGTGATCATGGCTCGATGTTTTCTTCCTACTACCATGTCTTATATCTCTACCATAGCTACAACGATATTGCCTTACACATTGATTACATAAAGCAAGCAAGCAAAGAACAATTAGGCTATTGTGATAAGTTTTTGATTCAACTTTTTGGTTTCTAAAGGACACAACTATAGTGGGTTGAGATCCTAAAGCTCCATTTCTCTGTATGTCCAAGTCTCTGAGATATTTTTTTAGTGATCCCTCTCATGATAGCGCTGAATCGACATGAAACCTTAACCTAGTTGCCTCGTCCACAATAGGGAAATGGGAGGTTAAATCTCATAGAAAATCAAACGTTGAATTATTCCACGGCTTGAAAATTTTCTTCTTTGATTGCGACTCTTTGTTTCCTTCTCAAACATCAAGGGATTATGGTGTTGGGGCATCTCTTGGAGGGTCACTAGAGAGAGTAGTCCACTTGTCTTCCACAATCTTTTGGTGTGCAACTTGATCGTTTGAAGTTTTCTTCGAGAGCACATCATCACATGCTAGATCCTTACTTTGATTCTCATTGGTTTGAATTTTAAACTTGATAGAGTTTGGATTTCGACCTCCTTCTCTTGGGGCTCCTCTTTTGGTTTCAACTGTAGAACCTTGCAACTATATTTTTGCCATGATCAGGTTCTTACCTTTACTAGGTTGTAGATCTAGTTGTGAGGGTCTTCTCATTCTACCTTTGCAGACTTATTGGATCCCTTCCTCCTTTTTGTTATCGGAGTGGGTTGGTGGTGGTGCTCTCTTCATATAATCTTTGTAAAAGTCACCATATCCATGACAACCATTGTGTTAAATGGGCATTGTTCATAGTCTAGCTCATGCAAATGTCATCTAGTTATTTGTGTGCAAGTCAATTTCCTTCAGGAATCCAACTGCAAGATCCACTTCCACACAAATTCAAGCACATGAATACATGCCATATTTTAGATAAGAGTTGTTTAAAAAATTCCCAAGTTTATTCTTGACTGCTTCAAGGGTCTCTCTGTCTCACAGGATGAGAGGGAGATGATGTAGTTGGACAAACCAAGATTGGAAAATGCACTTCTTTGGATGGGTCAAAATCTAGACACCGTCTATTTAGAAATACATTGCATGACTCTAGCGATCCACTTCTAAAATGACATCTCTATCCTCTTAAATTGAAAATGAAAGGAATAAAAACCCTTACGATGAAAGTTGAACTAAAGTTTGTACTTTAAATGCAAGACCCAATTCTTTTGGATCCAATCTTCAAGGTGTTACTACATATGTCCATGCTCTTGCTTACTTCATCAATTAATGAGCATTGGACCAATATTATTTGGTTGATTAGTCAATTAATGAGCACAATGACACTCTTTTACAATAGTTTAGTTTTACTTCTCTTATCTGCATTCTTTTCTTTAGATTCTTGACCTTGGGTAGTTCTATAACCAATGAATCTCAAATCCATAGGCAAAGGAAATAGTGTTTATGCCATTCAATTACTCAGCCAAATCTAACATGGTATCAAAGCCTAAGATGTTCTAAATGGATGTCTTGTTAAAGATGGAAATTCATATATATATATTTGGGGGGGCGGTTCACTGGGGCTTGATTTGTTGGTGCACACTATGTGGAGATCACTAAAAATGTCACCTCCTTAGTTGGGGAAATTATTAACAGTGTTGACAAAATTTGCATGCACAACTTAGAGATAATTTCATGGTTTGGGAGCCCTCTTCAATTGTGATAAAGAAGTCACAGTTACGTAGTAGTTTTGTGGTGCTAAAAGCACTCCTTTTGTATGCTATCGAAGTACCATTCTCGTAGCATCTTTCGCATCTTTGAAGGTGGCTATTTATTACTCTACTAGAGCCTCTATTCCCAAACTACTTCGTGGTGTTGTAGGTTCTCTTCTATTAAGCTACAAAAGGATCTGTTCGACAATTTATTTCATGGCCTCAAAGTAACTTGATTTTTTCTATAGAAATCACATTTTCATAACATGGGCATTATTTTGAAGTTGCCTTCCTTTAGCTATAGAAGTTCGTTCCATTGCAGCATAAATCTTATAACAATGGATCCAAGTCAATTTCCCCTTCTTATGCCATTCAATTACTATGAGTGGAAATCAAAGATGTTGATTTTTCTAAGGAGCATAGGCTTGTTCAGAATCACATTGGGAATCAAAGTTAAGCCTACATAAGATGTTGAAAAGTTAAAGTGGTTTAACATATGTGATGAAGCCCATGGTTTATTGTGTCTATTTGTATCTTGTGATTTTATTTTCTACATTGAATATACTAGTTCACCTAATAAAATCTAGACTACTATGGAAGGATTATTTGGGAAGTAGGATGTGTTAAGAGGATATCAGTTAGAGAACGAGCTCATTAGCTTGAGCCCAAAGAATTTTGACAACATCCAGAACTTTCTCAACAAGTTGAAATCCTTGAGGTTGTAGCAGAAGTTGTGTGGGATTGACAAGGAATATGAACAACTTGTTCTGTCCATTCTTGCCAAACTTGGACCTGATTACTCTATTTTCATTTCCACATCCTATGCCACCAAGAATTCTCTTGGAGCTGGTTGGAATATGCCATCCCTTGATGATTTTGTTGTTGTGATGACTAGGGAGAAAAATAAGCTTGTGCAGATGGGTGCTTTAAAGAAATAAAAAATGCATGCCCTTGCCATAAACTGGGGTATTGAGGAGTCCTCAAAAGCCTCAAATGGCAGCAAACAAAAGAAAAGAAACAATAGATAAAAAGGACCATGAGCAAAAGAAGGAGTATATATTCAAATATGTTGTTGAGAGCTCTTGTTCAAAGAGTGAAAAAACTAAGAATGAAAGGGTTAAGTGTGCCTATTGCATTAAGCTTGGGCATGATGAACACAAGTGCATGAAGAAGCAACTTGATAATCTTACTCATCGTCTTGAGAAGAATACTATCAAGGTGCCTGGCTTTGTTGAGCATAGTTCATTAATAAAGTAGTCTTCAAAGGCACATGAAAGCAAAGGGAAAAGCCATGACCTAACTCTAGCACTTGTAGTAGTTGCTTCTCAACCTTCTTCATGGGTACTTGATTCTGGTGCTTCACACCACATGGCTTCATATAAAGGTGGTTTTTCATCTTTAGATCCTTGTACTGCGCCAACTATATTAATGAGGGATAATACTCCTATTGAGGTTAGTGGGAGAGGATCCTTTGATGTGGTTTATAGGAAATTTTAGAATGATCTTTGTGTGTCTTCACTATCAACTAATCTCCTCTATATCTACCAAATTATTCATTCTAGTTTAGGTAGGCAAGTTGAGTTCGTACCTTATTTTGTGGTCATTAGTGAGATGACAAATGGTGCTACAATTGTTGTTGGTAAAGTTGATCATTAGTCTTGGTCATATATTTTTTGTAACTTTGTTCCCGAGTCTTTGTTTGTTGTACTCCTCGGTCACTCAAACGAGGTGAGAAAATTGTGGCATAAGCGGTTTAACCATCTCAATTATCGCTATTTGCAATAGCTCAACAAGCAGAGCATGGTTACAGGGTTGTTGGATGTCCATTTTTCACAGTGATCTAATGGGTCCATTTCCTTATCCTTTTATCAATGAGACCGAATATGCCTTGACCTTCATCGATGATTATCCAAGGTACACATAAGTGTACTCTCTTGAGCAGAAATCAAAGGTCTTTGAGCATTTTCAAGACTTCAAATCCCTTGTCGAGAAATAGTCCAGGAAGGCCATTAAAATTTTGTGTATGGATAATGGGGGGGAGTATGTGAACAACAATTTTGAGTAGTTATGTGCTTTTGAAGGCATTGAATTGCAACATTTTCTCCCATAGACTACTTAGTAGAACAATGTGGCTGAATGAAAGAACATATCTCTGGATGAAATGGTAAATTGTATGTTGCAATCTTGATCTCTTATTTGGAAGTTTTGGGTAGAATCCATTAATTGTTCATGTTACATCTAGAATAGAGTTCTCCACAAAGCCTTGAAGGGATGCACTTATTTTAATCAAAGCTTGGAGTGGTCGGAAGCCCACATTAAATCACTTTAGAGTGTTTGGTTCTTATGCACATGCTCAGATTCTAAATGAAAAATGCAAGGCACTGGAACCATAGATCCAATCTTGTGTTTTTGTAGGATATGTTGATGGAGTTAAGGGCTACCAACTTCTAAACCCCATCACCGATGCTAATTATTTCCAAGAGTGTTCATTTTGAAGAGAGCTCTTTGAGCTTCTCTTGTGACTATTCCCATTCTATAACTAGTCCAATTTTCATAGTGAATAATCTTGATAGAAAAGTTGATAATCCACTAGGGCTAATTCGTGATGACGAGGATTATGTTTTCTCTTCTTCACACAATGGGAGTGATGATGGGGGTTCTGCTGTAGACCTAGAGGTCGTGAATCCTCCTTTGATACCTCGTGTCAAAATGCCCTGTTGGGCATGCAATATGCTATAGGCAACATGTGATTTGGTTGGAGATCTAGCAAACACTAGATAGACACATTCTTAGTTTAAGGGAGCTCCACCTGCACTCTCTACTACGAAACTGTTACTATCGATCCACCACTATATTGTTGTTGTTATAGATCTACATACCTTTTAAGAGGTTGCTGGAATTCTTGAGTGGGATGTAGCTATGCAAGAGGAGCACAAGTTACTAACGAGGAACCACACATGAGATTTGGTTCCGCTTCCTAAAAGAAGAGATCTTGTACGGTGTAAGTGGATCCATCAGACAAAGTTTGCAGAGGAAGATCTAGTGGACAAGCACAAGGATCGACTAGTAGCAAAGGGATTCTCATATGTATCTAGCATTGACTACAATGAGATGTTTGCACCTGTTGCAAAGATCGACTCAATCCAACTTGTGCCAACCATCATTGTAACTCATTGTCAGGAAATTCATTAGATGGATGTGAAGAGTGCATTTCTTCATGGGGATCTCGAGGAGGAGATTTACATGGAACAACCACATGGGTTTACACACGACTCTATAATGGTGTGTAGGATACAATAATCTGTAGATTTTAACCTTATATAATTAATTATTGCAAACATATTCTTAATAAAATAGAAAAGATACAATGGCACACACAAATTACACAAAGATTTTTTACCCTGGAAACCCAAATCGAGAAAACCATCAACCGGTTTAGAGTCACACCTCTGATCTTCTATTCATTGTTTTCTTCATTGTTTACAATACAATATACATATAGGATCCCGCGACATCCAAACCCCTAATCCCTTGACTAAGATTAGTCAACAACCCTAATTCCTTAACCAAAATTAGAAAACCATTGGCAAAAACCACATGTCGAAAAACCGCCAAAAAACGGACGCAAAAAACCTCCAAAAACGGGCCAAATTTTTTTATGAACCCCCGCAACCCTCCCAAATGGGGGGTGTTAAGCACCCCCCAGACCTTCTTTGTTCCCATATCAATGTACAATATATGAGATCAATTTTGCAAATAATATAACGCATACCCAACATAATCCATGTATGGCCTCAAACAAGTGTCGCGGGCTTGGTATGCCAAGATGAATTCTTTCCTTCTTTTTCATGGATTTTTCTGATGCCATTTTGATCTCAATGTCTACATTATGCAACATGATGACTCCATGTTGTTTGTGGTATTGTATGTAGATGATCTCTTGATCACTGATAGCTCCTCAACTTCCATTGTTGCTATAAAAACTACTTTGTATGAGAGTTTTTGATGAGTGACTTTGGGATGCTACATTATTTTCTCAAGATTGAGATCACTTAATTTGATTCTAGGATCACCATGGCTCACTCCAAATATGGTTTGTATCTACTATCATGATTTCTGATGGCTAATTGCAAGCTTGTTGCAACTCCATTTCTCTCTTGTGTCAAGCTTGAGGTTGCTTGTTCATCACCCATTGGTTGACAACACTTGATGCATATAGTTGGTTGGGAGTCTTCTTTATCTCACACATTCCAGTCCTAACATCTCTTATGTTGTTGGCAACATTTCCAGATTTATGCAAGAACCCCACAAGTTGCAATAGAAGGCAACTAAACAGATTCTTTACTACATTCAAGGAACACACAAGTTTGGGATTCATTATGCAGTACACTGCGAGTTTGATTTAATGGGGTATATAGATTTAGATTGGGCAGGCAGGTGATGCTACAAATCACAAATCCACTTTAGGCTACCTCTTCTCCCTTGGTTTTGGTCTAATTTGTTGGTTAAGCAAGAAGCAATCAACCATTGCTCTATCTACCACAAAGGTAGAATATTGGGGCACTGTCAATGTAGCCAACGAAGCCACATGGGTTTAGAAAATTCTCACAGAGTTTGGTATCAAGCACTACCAACAATTTGTTATTTTTTGTGACAATCAGAGTACCATTAAGATCTCACTAGATCCAATTCATCGACAACGGACCAAGCACATTGAGATTCATATGCACTTCATTTGGGAGCTTATTCATGGGTAGGTCATTGATTGAGATATTGTCCAACAATGGAGTAGATTGTTGACATCTTCACCAAATCTTTATAGAGGGAAAATTCATCCATTTACGATCTCTATTGGGGGTGCATGTAACTTCTTCTACAAAGTAGGATACACATTCTTCTCTTTCTATTTTCTTTTAGGTTTTTCTCTCTATCTTACTTCTCGATGGATCATTTTGTACATGGGTACCTAATATGGCTCATATTTGTTGGCGCACATCTCTTCATTTCCATCACCACATACTCACCTACATTGTGCTTATGGGGGGGTGTTGGTGCATGTGTGGATGCTCTTGTTTACTTCATTGCAGTTTCTTTAGTGATGTTTTTGCTTTGCATGCGTTGTTTGCTTTAGCGCTTTCATGCACATAGGCAGTTAAATTTACTTAGTTTTTTTTTGCTTCCTTGCTTTAGGGAGAGATTTGTGGCATGCCTTTGCATGGATTTCTTTCCTGAATCTATCTAGTAGGCACTTGTATTTGTATTGCTTAGACCAATATTGTTTGGTTGATCAATGAACGAGCACAATGACACTTCTATGATCTGCGTTATTTTCTTTAGACTCTTAATATTGGGTGGTTTTGTAGCCATTGCATCTCAGATCCATTGCCGAGGGCAATAACATTTTTGCAGTTCAATTACTGAACGAAATCTCACACAAGGGTTTTATGATTTTTTCACATCACCATAAACTTTCCCAAAACTTGATCAATAAAAAAGATGCATGTGTCTTTTTAGAAATTGCTGCATATAAGTTATTTCTAGAACTTATATGCAATTATTTTCAAGAGGACTTACATGCATTATGACAAATCGTGAAAATCTACATTTTCAAATAATAAGTAACAATGTTTTTTTCTTTAGTTCATCAAAACTGATCTCTTGTTTAGGCATCCCTTTAAATTTCTTCTCAAATTTGGATACAATGCTTAAAGTCTTGGTTTTGTTGGCYGAGACAACGACMAAGTGCCCAAAATCTTTAGACTCTACCTTGAACATAGAGGAATCACCCAATGTCTCAAATATGTCATTAAAATAGCTATACAAAACATACACTATAAAGAACTGTAACRAGAAATTATTAGTTTTTATTGGATGAAGTTAATAAATTGATAAACCCATCTTTTTTTTTCAAATTAAATAATTTTTTTTTTTTAGGTTAAAAGTCATAATTTTTTGTGATAAATGAAAATTTCAATTGCTAAACTTTACTTTTAAAGGTTTTGATACATTTAAAAAAACCTGAATGGTTTTTTGTTCATTTAAAAAAAAATTCAAACCATTGTTCCATTTAAAAAAAACTCAAACCATTAAAACCGGAAAAGAAAGGTTTTGGTGCATTTAAAAAAAATTCAAACCATTAAAACTTGAAAAACCTAAACGAAATATAATGATAAAACTTTACTTAAAAAAAGACCCAGGTTAAAAAAGTAAATTTAAAACTTATTTAGTGAGTCCTTTACATACTTAATATATAATTTTGGTGGAAATCTCATTCGTTGAATTTAAGCTCTCTTGATTGGAACATATGCTTCCATGGATGAAGTGGGACGACGTGAGAAGAACGAATAGCGAATGTTTGATGATCACGACAATACAAAACTTATCGAGATACGGTGAAGAGGAGTCAGAATGTATGTATATATGTATGAAAATATGATTTGATTGAAGAACATGCATGATAGCAGAAGAGGAGTGGAGTAGAGAGGAGAGGAAAGGAGGGAAGAAGACAAAAGGGACAAATGGTGAATCATAAAAATGCCTCTACTTCCGAAGACAGTGGCCGAGAAGATATTCACTCTCCTTATTCCTCTTCCGATTTGGACACCGGAACACCTCCTTCTCCCCGTCTACCACATCCGTCCACTATGGAGAATCGAACCCTCGACGCCTCTGCGAGATCATCAGGTCATCTCTTCGAGTTCGATCCCGGTCAAAGTAAGTTCCAGTTCCATTAACATACGTATTTTTTTTAACTTCTCTGTTGTTTCAATTCGATTATTTTTTAAAGAAATTCTGGCTATTTGCCTTGGAGATTTTTTTTATTTTCTTTAGTGAGTTTAAAAGGTAATCGATCGGGGTTCCGCGTAAAATATGTGAAGCATATGTCACAGGTATAATGATTCTCATGAATCGCACCTT
Organism: Picea engelmannii; assembly: GCA_009831015.1. NCBI lineage: Eukaryota > Viridiplantae > Streptophyta > Pinopsida > Pinales > Pinaceae > Picea > Picea engelmannii. Next base: position 523,006 of record ML778207.1, read on the forward strand.
ATTATGCCTAGGTCCTTTTCCGATTTTTCCCTGAAACGGAAACTGGACTTTCAGAAACTAAAGGAATTTTGAGTAAGACAAGGCAAGGCAAGGGAAGAAGGCATCAGGCGGAATGTCTTCTTCGATGAAACTTTATGCGCCGTCTCCTCTTACCGTGGCGCATAGAAGAGTATCAAACTTCAAAATTTTGTTTATATTTTTGAATGAAAGAAATCTTCCTGCCAATGTAGTGTGCAAAAGATCTTGCTTTTGACGTTAGGAACCTGAAATTGTCCCAGGAACGCTGATTAGAGCTTAGATGCATAACGGGGAAGAAGAATAACAGGGCCTAACACTATAAACCTGTCATTGTAATCATTGTAATAATTCAATGATAGATTTTTTTTTTTTGGTCTTATTAAGGTTGTTCTGGATGTTTTTGTAAAGGATCTCCACTTTAAGTCTATAGGGGTCTAGGCTGGCGATACCATTGTGATCTGAAAATATTGCCCTTTGCATACACAATTACACACAAATGTTTCAGGACAGCCTACACCCCTATTTCAAAGTAAATAGACACCAGTGAGCAGGAAGCACTTGCCAAACATACGTAATTATCACAATTACATGTCTAAATGGACCCAGTTATGCACCATTGTACTTGGATTAAGAATAAAACCGAAAGATTAGCTCCAGACTTTGTATTTAATCTTTTCAGTCATCCGTAAGTATGAAGGAGAGAGTTCAATATTTAATAATTGAGTTGACTAAGCCTGTCGTTGATTTTTCATCCACCATTTAAAGGATAGATGTTATTTTGGTACTGTTGACTACACCTACAAGTATAAACTTCTTGACAAAAGGAATTTCAAGTGGTAGGTATCTATTAGAAGTTGTGGTTCCGTTTGGAAGGGCCTTTCTTTCCCCTTAAAGGTGTATGATTTTGTGATTGAGATAGCAAATTTCTCAGGTATCCTTATTGTCTAGGACTTGTCTACTCAGTACACTTTTTTAGAGTGCATTCTAACTTTCAGTTGTAATATCATTTTATGGTTTGATTTCTTATTCTACAAGTTTATGTGCAAACATTGTGCACCTTGTCTATGTAGTCCTTAATTGGATCTTAGCCCATTAATTTTTGTTTAAAATTTTTCAATATATTAGCATTTTTGGTATGACTTTTTCTCTAGATTTTTTCTTCTGTGGATATGAAATGGTCTTAGGCTTTCATTTTGTCTTTGCATGTTTATGGTGTACTTGGAAATGGATTTAAAACATATCCCTTCATATATGATTAAGTGTTCTGATTTAGATGCTTACTATGCAATTTTCATTTTCAGTTTTTTTTAAGTGTCTTATAAAATGCTTCCTTTGATTATTAATATAAACAATATGTGTACATACTGGGTATTTTATTCAAAAAAGCGGGCTTCTTAAGCAGCTACCACTAGCAAGATCAAGTTTATGGGGCCACACAATTTCCCACTAGCTAAAAATCAAAATTGCCACTTGGGCATATAATAGCGCTTTGGAAGTCCAAATGACATAAGAGTAGAACGACATGGAGAAATCAACAACTTGACACACAACAAGAGGCATTAAGTCTAACAACCATTAATTAAGCAACAAAAGGAATGATAGTCCTTGGGGGTTGAATCCCATCCTCATTCATTGGCTTAGGGTTAGGGATCTCCCATCTATTGTTGCTTGGCTTGAACTTTAGAGGTTTTTTTTCTCTCGAGATAGCAAGGCGAGCATAGGGAACTTGTCATTCTAGGGTTGAGGTGGAGGGGGCCAGTTGTGGTGGTGCTCCATATGCTCACGAACTCGATGACTAGCCTTGTGGTGGGTTCTCCCCTCTGGGCATTAGGAATCCATGGTGTAGGTCGAGTTTGCAGGAATGCAACACATGGCTCCTTGCTCATGGTGCACAACTAGTAATGAAGAAGTTGATGCAAATGCGTTACATGTAGCTCAACCATTTGTACTGGAACAACTATCCTCTATATAAATGTGCACATATTAGTAGGTTGAGATTTTGTTTTTATCACTGGTGGAATCGACAACTGGGTCGGTCTTGTACTCGTGTGACACGGGGTTGATTCCGACCACTACCACTATAACCTCCAGGCTCCAGGTGCCATACGTATGCCCCTTCCGCAGGCACAGGTAAATCGGGGGGATTTGAACTCGGAACCTCATCGAACATAGCACTTCATATCACGACACTTGCCAATTGAGCTGCCCACCGGGGGCTATTAGTAGGTTGAGATTTATTATACATTGTATCATTTCATTTTTCCAAATGTGGAATGCCACTCTAGTTCTTATAAGTTACTGTGCTGCTTGAAAGTCTGCAAGCCAAGGAAGTTTATCTCCTCAGATGATGACTTTATAGGTGATTGATCCAGGGAGGAGCTGGCCATATAGCCTAGTGACCCATTATTGGGTAGACTTAGCATAAGCATAATGCCAAAATAGATGTTTAAGATTTCTGAAAGAGATGTTATCTATGTGATGTACATGCTATCTCTATGATGACATATCCCTATGTTGGGATTTGGTTTCACATTAATAGTCCTCTTCTCGATTTTGTGTGTGTGTGAACATACCATTGGGTGTGTTGTGAATAATCCCACATGCACAACAATTGTGAGACATAGATGGTTTATAAGGCATTATTTGCACCAAAAGCTTTTCTAATCTGGAAGCTAGCTTTGAGGTGCAAGTCCCTCGGTCAATGTGATAGCATCCTCCGTCACTTAAGTACCAACATTGTTGGTGGTTTGGGTGTCTTGCCTTGTGGGCCTTCTTTAGCTTATGGTTGTTATCTATGTGATGTTATGGGCTATCTCTACAATGGCATATCCTTATGATGGGATTTAGTTCCACATTAATTCTCTTCTCCTCTCTTCTTCTTCTACCATGCAGAGGACATTTAGGTTGAGGGAAACCCAAGTGAACCAACCTATTGCTAAGAGCCAGACCACCCAACCCAAAATAAGAGACCATGCAAAAAATGCCTTTTTTGGCTCTTTGTATGTTTTCCACACGTCATACAGTGAAACAACCGTGTTTCCTGTTTGGACTTCAATCTCCATAAACTATCTAGATGGTCATCCAGGTTGGGTTCATGATCGTCACTTATAGCCATCAACATGTATTTTGAAAGCCTTGACTTTATTTTGTCTCCAATCCTTCCACTAGGCATGTGGGGCCTCCAGGACAAGATTTATAAACAAAGTATTAGGAATAATATACTTGGTTTGATTCAGGATTAATGGGTTAGTGAGCATGAACTTAGTTTTCAGTTTAGCTCAAGGCACCCAGTCTTTTTTCCAAGCATAAAAAATATCCCTGATGGAGTCGAGGCTTCTTTAAAATCGACAAGTGTCTATGTGACTGTATGTAGTCTAGTAACTTAGTTAGTCCTTTAAGTTGAAGTAATGTCAAAGTTGGCAGTAGACGTCCATCTCTTCTGGTTAGTCCTTTGTCACTTTGGTTCGAGATAAACCATGAATACTTGCTGAGCTGTGGGCCTTGTGGATTTTATTATGATGTTCATCCCTTAATAAGATACATTACTTGACATATCTTTTTATCATGTGCAAATGTCATTAAGTACGCAACTCCCACATAAGATCTGAATTCTTATCAATGTGCTCAAAGTACTTGACCTTCACCACATGGGCTACTCTGTAAGGGCAAATGATTTTGTTTGGATGGCTTATAAAAACTCTTGCTCTGATGCTTTCGTGGATTTATGTTTTTTTAGTAATAGTTGCTTTCTCTTGATTCAAGGAATACAATGAGGAGTTTTGGAAATTCATTCTCAAAATTTCTTATCCAACCTTAGATGGATTATCACTTGGATTAATACTTTCTATATGAAAATTGCATTTTGCATGCTTTTGAGCCAAGCAACTTGGATTAGTCTATGCACGCTGTACTTGTTTGTGGACAGTAATATATTTCATTCTCTACAATGCACACATCATGTATCATCATCTTTCTCAGTGAAATCTCAAGAAGAGCACAGGGGTAGGATAATTAAGAGGAGAGGGGTAAAATCAAGAGTTGCAAGATCGTTTTTGTTCATTTATGTTGATGTAATTAATACACCACCTTGTATCTATTGGAATCTTGACTTGTGGTTGTAGTTGTGATTAAAGTCATCGATCATACACCTTTAGTGGGTAGTTACAATCCACATTAGTAGTTAGTGGGTGGCCTTAGTTGTTCCATGTTTTAGGGGTTGGAGGTAGCTAATCTAAACCATACACCTATATATTTGAGTCTTTGCCTCATTTGTAAGTATCATGTGAACTACTCTTTATGCTATTCATTGATTATTTGAGTATCAAGATACCCATAATATCATTGTTATTTTGGGTTGTTCATGTGTTCATTGTGTGGGCTGTACTTCCTAATGGTTGTTATGTTTTAACTTCAACAAATTCAGTTGAGAAAGGGTGTGTCCAAACTTCAAAAGTAGAAGAAACATGAGGCATATGTCCAACTGTTGTTTCTTCTGCAGTAATTGCAAAGGCTTTCTTGTTGTGTATCTCCTTAACAGAGCACTAATTTCGTGTCTCCATATTTGGTCTGTTTCATAGACCTTTTGTCTCAAAATTGTCCTTGATATAGATTTTGGATACTTTATAATGTAAATAGATTTGGAGGCCATCCTTATTAATATGGGCATTGCATATCAGACATTTGAAATTTGGTAAAATTTTATGCCTTTGAACAATTTTAAGGTTGTAGGACTCACTGTTGCTATTCTTATACTAACTTCTTGAATCTGACAGTGACCAGCATCATCAGAAGGAAGGCCATGCTAAAAGAATTGGCTTCTTGTTATCAAGCGGAATGTGCCTCTTACTGTCAAGAATTATTGGAGCTCCAAGGGAAATGGGAACAGGTTAGCCATTTTGAAACTATTGACTGATAATATCAGATATGCACCATTATAATTATTTGCTGATATACATATCATATTGGTAAACTGTAATGTCTGTTGGTATTTGATATATTGCAGTGGTAGAAATCATATTTGATTTACTGTTGGTTGTGATTCTTCATGTAAAAATTGTAAATACTGCACCATCCTGTGAAATCTAGAATGATGATTACCTTCAAATACAGCGTTTTACATATAAGGTGAAAGAAACTAGCCTGTCACACCTCCCCGCTAAATGTTGTCAGTACATTTTACAGTAAGGCTTGGAAGGAAATTAAGAACGTTACATAATCTGGATATTTTCTTTATGAATCCTGAAAATTAAGTATAGCTCTACATTAGAGACATTTCAGTCTTGTGCATTACTTGGGTTTAATATTCCAAGACTTCTATTTTTTTTTCGTTTTTAAATATTTATTTTGCTATAAAATGCTTACCTTAACTATTAATAAAATAAGTTATGTACATATTGGGCATTTTTTGTACAAAAATAGCTAACAAAACTTCCCAAGAGCACGAAGCCTCACAAAATTGCCACTTGGGGCATATAATAAAGAAGCAATAGTCAAAGCCACTTGGCATAAAACCATAACAACCATACAGTCTTGCCATTAAGGCACAGAAAGAAGTGTTCATACATGTCCACAAAATTCACTTAAGCTGCCTTTGGGATCAGACCCACACCAAATATGGATGGATGCTATTCTTGTTTTCTTGTTGATGATGAACTGATATATTTCTTTGAAGACCAACTCTAACGTGCTTCCATTGTTGGCATTATTCTTGTTAGCCAGCTATCTTGGCTATTTTGTATGGGCCAAGTTTTGTACCCAATCTGGCATAATAAAAGAACATCCCAGAATATTTTAAGTAGTATACCTTCATAAAAGAGGAATATATTGGAATTTGGTATAGCTTGGAGCAAATTGGTCAGACAGGAGTTTACTAGCTTATATATGGGTTCATGCTGTACAAAGGTGTTGTAGACAGTAACCAAGATAATAGAACTAGTTCTGCCAGGTCATCCAACAAAGGCATGGTGAATAAACCAAACATGACAGAAATAGACTTGTTGATGTACTGAGCAGCCTGAAAATGTACCAAGCCATCTGGAGGGTAAACTAAGTAGGTTTGGGCTCTTGCTTGAGGTCACAAATATTGCATCTGGGAAGATAAGTATGTGTAAACAAGAGCATTGCAATAAATAGATATTGAATAAATTGGTTGATTAAGAGTGAAAACATTCCATATGCTCTATGCTGAAGAGTCATCTTTCTAGCTTTATTAGAATAAAATCTTAAACATGGAGACAGTTGAACCCACTCAACACCTGAAAAAGAAATGAAATGTACTTATAATGTCCACTAATGACCAAAATAGGTCAATGGGATTTGAAAGTACAAGTAAGAATAACAAAAGAAAGAGTGCCTAGGGCATCTCTTGAAGAAAAAAACAAATGATTTAGTAAGAGAATAGAAGCAGGGTTAAACCCAAGATGCGTTAACCCTCGCTAATGAAGTACAAACCTGAGGAGGAGAACAAAGAGCAGGCATTATAACCACAAGTCAATAGATGAATAACAAAGTGGTTTCTAGTAAATGTTTGAAGTTGAGGAGGAGACTGTATTCTCATCAATCATTGTGAAGTCATTGCTACTAGGTCGGATAATGTCATTTACAGAGTGGCATGGACTAAGAGAAGCCAACTAGGCTAAGGGAGGCAATTAAGGAATCTGCATAGAAGCTCTCCTAACATCCAAAGTTGATGGGCTTTTAGAGGAGGGGAAAATTCTAATGATGCTCCCCTATCCAAGTGAATTATGCTACATATGGGAGGAAGTAATAACTCCTCTATGATGAGATATGGAACTAGTTTGCCGAGCTAGTCGTGGAGCAACTTGAGTAAGGGGCAATGTCTGACCGATTTGGTATTCTCCATATCAATATCTCCAATGTTTACTTGACACTTGACACTCCTACTGGGCCAAATGGGTCAATAGAAGGGTGTGATTAATTGGGTAGATTTGGAGGAACAATACAAGGCTTGATGTTGAAAGGCAACCAAATCTCGAAGAAACGAGGCCAAGCATCTCTAGCTAGATAATGGAAGAAGCTAGAGAGGTTCCCTTTAATCTTTTTAAAGACAATGAAAACACCCTTGGATCTCATAATAAATGAGACATATGAAAACAAAGTGTTCTTCATCCTCAACCTATCAAAGGTAACATAGTTTGCAATTCTTTTCTTCTCAAGGGATACGATGGCCTGTTTCGACTTGCATCGGATGAGAACACAACCTTAGTTGGCCAAGAGGGATCCTAAGACCATGTGACCATTATTGTCGAAGACAGTCTAGCGAAATGATAAGACCTTCGATAATCTATAAGAAATCATGCCTTTTATTCCTAACAGTTTCTGGAGGTGAGAAATGGCCTTATTATTAGACCTTTATATGTGTAGACATTGGATTGATGCCCTTAGGATCCCCCTTGGTTAGTTTCAGGTGGGGTTTCATTGACTTCAGGTTGAGATGGATCACTGCATAAGATTTGCTAGTTATGCCACTTACATGGGACCGAGACGAAGGAGCATCTCATTTTTTGATGTTCTATCTACTATGGGATCAAAGGGAGATATTATTGCTTATATTGGGACTCAAGGAGCTCTGTCTCCACTTTCTTTTGCTTCATGGACTAGAGGTGCCTTGCTATCTTCATGAGAGAGGTTCTTGAACATAGATTGTAGTCTTCGTGTGCCCTAACCTGACCCCAAATGTTAAGGGGGGCTACCTCTTTTTGTGGGTTGTCCCATCAAATTGCGGTAGCAGAGTTAGGCATAGATTCTTGCCACTTTAGATTCCAGATTAGTGAGAACTCGGGTTTCATCTTGACTCCCTTTGATGGGTTGACGGACGTCCTCGAAAATCTTGAGGCATGGCTGTCCTAGGGCCTAGGACAAAAACCACCAGTCTGACGAACAGATCAATGATACAAGATCCCAAAGTTGGTCTCCCCTCGGAGAGATTACTACCCTCTAGGTTCGATTAAGCAATTAGTCTTCCATCTAAAGTTTATTCCCTATGAGGTTAGATGCAAGGAGAGTTGGACCTCGTTGTGCTTGTGCTCCCCCCAAGATCAGACAACTAGTGTTTTAAAAACCAACTGAATCCAATATGGAATTGGTAAGTTCTGCTGGTTTGACCCTAATTTCAAACGAACTGGCCCTTAAACCGGTTTGGTGACTGGTTCCGTATTGAACTGGTCGGTTTGGTATGTAATTGTTCAGATCGACTAATTCTACTAGTTTCATCCTGAACCTGCCTAGCCCCACCATTGGCAAAAAATGAAAAAATATACAACAAAATACCAAGAAACCTAACCCCCAACCCTAAAACAATCTTATATAAGGATTCCCCCCCATTTCCTTCACACCTCTCTCATTGAGCATTTGTGAGCATTTGGTGTTTGTGGACTTGTGGTGATTTAGAGTGAGCTTGAAGCTGTTTTGGCATTGTTTATGGGATGCTTGCGGTGGATTCGCATCCACTTTGATAGACGACATCTCATTTGCAAGCTGTAGGACTTTCTGACTAGATTGTTGTGCCCATTCGAAGGTATGTTTCAAACCCTTGTCTTTTTCTCATAAAATTGCAGATTTGTGTTTTAGGCTGCAATTAAATTAAGATAGGTTTTACTGCTTGCATTTGTAGATTTGTTTTTTGTTTGAGTTTGAGACATTGCCATGGCGTCCAAGGCTAGAGACCAAGCGTGGAGACACATTGATGTGGTTGACATTGAAATGTATTGCAAGTATTGTAAGAAGCACATAAGAGCGGGGGGGCGGCGGGGGAGGGGTTTGTAGACTGAAAGAACACTTAACTGGTGTTCAAGGGAAAATTGAACCATGCCCTGCGGTTGATAAGATGGATTTAGAGACTAGAAATGAAATGCAAGCCCTTATTGAGAAATATAAAGCAAAAACGACCAAGCAGAAAGAGATGGAAGATGAGATAGGGAGAGGGAGAGAGAGATTGCATCTCAATACAACCCTTGCCTTAAAGGCTTCTCCTCTAAACTGTTAAATTTGGCAGCATCGACAACCATTCTCCAATGAGAGGCCATATGGGCCACCCTGAGGCTAGCCAGGGAGATTTGGAGAATCAACCAGTCTAGTGAGGTATTGACAAAAGCTAGGGGGAATGTACAACCTCTGTGAGTCAAACCAAAAGTCAGGACGAACGAGATGCTATGTAAGTCTAATGCAAAAGTCAGGGGGAACGTACAACCTCTGTGAGCATAGACAGTCTAGTGCAAAAGTCGGGGGGAATGTACAACCTCTGTGAACATAGACAGACTAGTGCAAAATTCAGGGGGAAAGTACAACTTCTGTGAGCCTAGTCAAGCCTTGTGAACCATGAGCAAAAGTCAAGGCATCTAGCAAAAGTTAGGTTGAATATAAAATTCCTATGAGCTAGAAACAAACGATATTCCTAATATTGCAAATGATATAAATGTATTGATCTAGTGCATTGACACGTGTAACATTATCCACCATGAAGAGAAATTTGAATTGCCATGTAAAGAGTCGAGTTGTAGAAGTCAAAGTTGCATGTCTAGGTCAAAGTCAAAGTTGTCAAGTTGTCGCATGTTGCATGCATGCATGACATGTGCATGCTAAGTTAGTAGTAAGTACGCATGCATGCCAAGTCAAGGGTGAGTTGTAACTGAAGTCTCAAGTCTAGTTCTATTTTCGAACTAAAGTGTGAAGCTGAGTTATGTCAAGCATGCTTTCATACCTCTAATTCGAGCCCTCTCCTCTTCACTCCTTTATAAGCAGGGGTCGACCCCTCTCTTCTACACAGTTGTTATGCAGGGTAAGGGCAAAGCAATAGAGGCAGCAACATCCGTGCTATACAGAGGCACGTATCAGCACATTAAAGACAGCTATATCAGTGCTATACAGAGGCACGCATCAGCACATTAAAGGCAGCTATATCAGTGCTATACAGAGGCACGTATCAGCACATTAAAGGCAGCTATATCAGTGCTAAACAGAGGCACGCATCAGCACATTAGAGGCAGCAATATTAGTGCTAAACAGAGGCACGAATTAGTTAAATAGAGGCAGCATTAACAGCCCATTTCAGAGCTGATATATCAGTTCATAAGAGGCAGCGTATCTCAGTCTTTGAAGGCAACTCAGATACATCTTCAGTGCTGGTCTGTAACAAAAGTTTAGATATCAACAAGGTCTCTTAGGTACATAGTCAGGTCAGAGTCAACTTGGCAAACTTTTTAAGAGCAGAGTATTCATGGTGGATATTTTGTAAGTAATCATATATTATTAATGCAATATAGGAATATCGTTTACTGGGGTTTTTCCCCCTGTACAGGGTTTCCCCAGGGTACATGTGTTGTTGATGTGCATGCTTATGTATCTACATGGTTATTGCTATTCAGTTATGATTCTATATTGTTGAAATATATTAAGCTGGAATCAAAGTGTTGAAGAATTTAAAGAAATAATCCGCATAAGAAATCAAGTTTATAATTTAACATAAACTTGTTGTTAGGGATCCCTTTAGATGTGTTCCTCCCATTCATGAAAAATGCCATGTTAGCACCTAGATTGGATTTCTTCAAAATCCAATTGGTGGGCTTATCTTATTTTTTTTTCGTGGGTACATTCCAAGATGGATTGGTTGGTTGATCCATCAATGCGACATCAACGGTTTGTGAGTGCCTTTTCAAACTTGGCACATGGCCACATGTTTTGTTATTCAGGGGTTGTTGGTAGGACATGTTCTTGAGCAAGTCAGACATATATATAGGTACATTTGATGGACAAAGTTTTCAATAGAGTATGTGCCCCATACTTGTAGGTTCGATGTTGTATTCAGAGCAAGTGGTCAAGTTGGTTTTTATAGACTTGTATTTTTTAGGATTCGATTGTAGTTTTGGATATCCTTTGGGGAGTTGTGCATGGATTTGGAATTTGAGGCAAATATGAGAAGTCGCTATTTTTAACGATTTTTATTTTTAGCAATGGCTATTTTTAGTCGTTTATGAGAGTGGTCCAGTTGACAATATGATTGCATATTTGAGGACACAATTGGGTTCGAGTTTTAATGAATTTTAAGGTGGTGCTATTTCTAGCAGGGTGACTGGACTTTTGTAGACCTAGTATGGTGTACAATACTAGTGTCAAATTTCTATCCATTTTGAGCCCTTTGAAATTTTAGGCGTCGTTTCATTTTGGCATGGTCGAGAGGGTACTTGGTGGGCGCATATTGAGTTTACATGCTATTTTGGGATGTTATGAGCTTTGAGAGGTTCTCATATGACCTTAGATGGTGCACCGTCCTTGATAAGCTTCCTTGCATCTTCCTTGAGTCTTATTCATTACTATTCTAAGCCTAAAACCATATTCACCCTCTTGGGAAGTCACTTTCTTATTTTTGAAAACGATATAATTACCATGTGAGGAGGTTACTAATTGTGACATGGTTGACTTTAATTGCTATTTCTAAGTGTTTCCTTTCTAATATTAGCCTAGCTCACCATACTATGTTTGATCCTCACTTATTCCATACTTTAAGACTTAATTTTGGGGGATTCTCTCAATAGGAAATTCTTAGGGCCAATTTTGGGCATGAATAAAGTGTATTAGAAGGAGAAATTAGCCATATACAAGTATATTTTCTCTTGAAATGGATATTTTGGGAGGAGGGTGAACTTGTGGAGGAGTAGCTTCTTCATACACACAGTGGTTTCTTTGAAAAGAGGAGCACACTTTTTGGAGACTACTATTCTTATTTCTCTTCTATTTCTATCTATCTCCTATCCTTTTTGTCTCATTATTCTATATATTGATTGTACAATCATTGAAGGTGCAAAGGATCTAGTTTTTTGTGAGTGATTGGAGCACTAGAACTTATTGATTATTGTCTTGCACCCTTCTTTGCCTATTTCTTTTCTGGAGAGAGTGATATTGAGAGCTAGCATTGAGAGCATTGTGATAGTTGGATTTGAGATTGTTGCAGTGTTGTGATTGTATATATTCTATTTTGCAAAGGAGGATCACATATCTTGGAGAATTCTTTTCTGTCCGGACCTGTCAAGAAGTCTTGTTCATCCTTATAGTCCCTTGGTAATAAAGACAATCAAATTTATTTGGTGACTATCTCTTGACTCCACAAGGTATTGGTCAATTAGTTTAATTTGTGTAGTCATTAAATTATTCACATAAAAGAAAAATCACTTTTTTATCTAAAAATTTGTGCATCTCGTGCATATATATCAGGCATCTTAGGTCATTGTTAGAATTAGGGTAAAGATGCAGAATAATAGTGTCTTTTTAATTTCAGTGAACAAAACAGCTAGATCTATAGATCAACAGACTTAGAACACATAGTATTTAGATCTAAGAGAGACAGCAGTAGACTTAGTAAGATTAGATATGCAGATCAGAAATAAAAACTCAGATCTAATAAGCAAGAACTCTGCTGATTTGACAGTGAACAGATCAGAATAAGACCAAACTGAAAAATAGATCTATAAAGCTAAACTCAAGATGATACACAGATCTGTAGATCTAACAACTAGTCTGTTCATTAAATAATAAAACAGCTGTAGAGGCAATTGTAAATTCAAAGTATAGCTTCAGATCT